>VZSG01000378.1:435479-475985 GCA_013398315.1 Nothoprocta pentlandii | reverse complement strand
GGCGCTGCCCTCACCGCGCTCCCTTCCCTCCGCAGGGGTGGCAGGCGGCGGCGGCAACGACTTCCAGTGGTGCTTCTCGCAGGTGAAGGGCGCCATCGACGAGGACGTGGCGGAAGGTAGGGGCGGCGCGGGACGCGGGGGGAGTCGGAGCGGGCAGAGCGCGGCAGGAGCGGCGGCAGGAGCAGCCCCTGCCCCTGCGAACCGCCCGTTTTCAGGGAACGCCGGCCCGCCTGGGCACCCGGCGGGGCAGCGAGCGCGGCGTCGGTGGGACACGGCGGGAGGCGCCCTGCCCGTTAGCAGCGGGCGCGGGAGCCCGCGCTCTGCCGGAAAGACCTTCCCTTCTTCTTTATTGCGATTTTTTTCTTTTTCCCCTCCCCCAATCCTCTCTGTGCAGGCTCTGCAAGTTGGAAGTGCTGTGTAGACAAGTGTGAATGTGTGTGAAATACGACTGTCTCCTTATTTTTAGATTGTTTCCTACATTAACCGAAATAACCGTTTGCATTGTACAAAGTGAAAACGCTCGTAGTCCCTGTGTGTGGTCGTCTTGGCTTGTGGATTTTTTTTTTTCTGGCTGTAGTAAACGTGTTTTTTTTTCTGCAATCTGCCGTGGAGAAATGATGTTGACTGTTTCCATGCTGCTGCTTTGGGCATTCTGTTCAAAATAATAGTGATGGATGGAATAGGCTTGAGAACCGCTTGAGGAACCAGTGTTGTTCAGTAGAGGTGATTGTTTTCTTTCCTTTTGTTTATTTATTTTTCTTTCCTGCCCATTTTTCCCTCTGCGTGTTTCTCAAGGCACGCTGCTGCCTGGCCATTCCCGGAGCTCCTGCTGCCTGCTCTGTGCGGGGCAGGTGGGAGGCTCCCCAGGGCGCCTCCCTTCTCCTGCCTCCCACCTGTGTCACTGAGAGTCGCCTTTTGGAATAAATGCCTTCTCGGAGCACCATGCTGCTCCTGCTGCATGAGTCTGCGAAGCCACAAGGGCCTTCATTTGGAAATGCTAGCATGCCTTAAACCTGGCGAACAAGCCAAGTGTTCAACAGCACTGTGCTGAGAAAAGAAACTCATATATACATTTAAAGAGACAAGGCACAGAGGCTGTGTGGAGAGGTGAGGGAGGTGAAGGGAAATAGTGTCTCTGGTGTTTCGCTTATCCTGTATTTACTCTTGAGTATTTGGACTCTTTCTTGGATGAGAACTGCAGATTGTGTGGCATGACTACCTGTGAATAATTGCACCTCTAGGAATAGGACAACTAGTGTTGGAAATAGCCCTGCTGCAAATATTACGCAGAATCCCTGGGATTGCTGCTTTTGTAAACTTATTTTATTTCTCTGATTTGGAAGAAGAATAGTTTTAAAAAGAAAATATGAAAATGATCACATAAAATAGCTGATAAATGTGTTAAATAAAGATTCCTTGCTTAATGGTCATATATACAGCTTATTCAGTCACTCAAATTATGAAGTCTGGTCATCAGACAACCCAAAATATATCTTCCTTTTAAACTGTAGTTCTTGAATGCACTTTATATATCTGAAAGACAATTGTTCAATATTATTTTAACGAAAATATCAATTTGGCATTGCCATGCTAATATTTTTACATTTTCAGCTCACTCTGCATTCCTAGGATTTTTTCTAATAAGGTCATTAGTATAGAAATTCACTTTTTTGTTTGTTTGTTCTGTGTATTGATCCAGTAATCTTTGAAATCAATTCAGTGGTGTGTTTAACTAAAAGAACAGCATTTGAAATAGATTGATCACGTAAAAGGATGAGGAAATGTATCAGTTATTGAAGTTTGGAATTTTTTGTTTTATTTTCTCTCCAGACTCTGTTTTCTGCTTTAGATTCAAGGAGCAGGACTGGGGGGGAATCAATTATTGAATGAAATAACTTATATTGAGGATAGTAACAAATTTCATATAAAAAAGTAAATGTGTTGTAATTATTATTTGTATGAAAACATTTGACTGCAAACACAATGCTTCTTGATGGAATTTAGGGTTGTTATTCATGGATTATCTGTTTTGGAAGAAGGGAACATTCTGAATACAGGCCTCATTTATTATGCTGCCTGAGACCTAGTTAGTTTAGTGATTTGAGTATTTTCTCCAATTTGTTCAACATGTTCAAAAAAGTTCTCTTTTGGGGAGTGATGGCAAGCAAAACACAAAAGTTAACATTATTTAATGTACAGATGCGCACAAGTCCCCTGGGCCAGATGTTCTGCATATAACCTGTAATCACTTCTGGAGGTAATTAAAAAAATGTGAGTGTGTGAATCTGCCCTGTCTGTGGGTAGGGGTTTGTTTGTTTTTTTGCATGCTACAGGTTTTCCAAATTGACTTGTATTATTGACAAGTTGGAAATCTGTCAGATGTGAAGCTCTGTTGTGAAGAGCTTGGATTTCCCATTATTGATACTGTGGTTTCTTTGGGTTTTGTTTTTAAATAGCTCCCCTGCACCCTCTCTCTCAAAAAAACAGTCTCTACGAGTGTTTGGACTGTGAGCTGTTTCCTCTGTAACTGCTGTTTTAATTCAGTACTGATTAAATATAACTTCCAGTCTGAGATAGAAACAGTTTTAAGAACATGATTACTCCACTAAATGAGACAAGTACTGCTTTCTGCCTGGGCAACGTCATTAGCTGAAGTATTTACCCATTTTAACTGTAACATTTGAAACCCTCTAGAAGCAGTGCAGTCTGAAGCTTGGTCCTGCGAACAAATGCAGGATGTGGTGCCTTTCCTCTGTTGTAGGGAAGAGATGCTGTGAAATCCCGTTCACTGGCTGGAGGGTGAACCTTTGTAAGGCGTCTCATAGGAGCAGAACTCTTGTTCTGCCAAGAACGTTGCCTGTCACTGACTTTAACAGTAGTTGTCCTGTTGTATTGGATTTTCTGCTTGTTGAAAGGGAAAACGCTGCTTTTGAAATCTCCAAACTGTAACTGACGTTTACAGCATTGCTAAAATAAAAGGTACTTACTTCATCAGTTCCACAAATTCTGTAGCTCATTTCTTAAGAATTATAATACTGAATCTGTTCTTTCAAATGCAAAATATTAGTAGAAAAGTATAATAAAAACATACTGAACTGTAATTCTGCAGTGTTTTTCAAGTTTAAAAATGCTTCTTGTGTTTAAACCCTTTTTATAAATTAGTTTTGGGGGCTTTATTTCTTGTTAAGAACTGAAAAAACTGCTGAGGGAATTGTTATTAAGCTGCTGTTGTTGTTAATGCAATACAAATCTCTTCAGTCTTAATTGGTTATTTCTGACAATCTCACACCATGCTTGAAGGGGCAGAATGTGAGCCTTAAGCTGTTTGGAGGAGATAATGGTGTGTTACTGTAAACAGCACTTGCCAACACTTTTGTCCTCCCTAAAACTTTCTGCACTTGCCACTGGTTTGTACTGACATGTAATACATCCCCTTGCCTTGATCCTTTGACAGTTTTGCCACTTTTCTGCCAAGAATTCCCAAAGGACCGTTGTTTCCACCGTGCAAGTGGTGGAAAAGCCATGGTTAGTTTCAGAGACCACAAATGTCATTAATAAAGGAAGTCTTTGCTGTTTTGTGAGTTATATTTGGTGTTCTGTATAGTACCTATGATTATGTAAGATGACCTTTAGAAAATCTTATGATATGTTTAAATACAGACAAAAATAAGAATTTGGAAACAGTGGTGGCCTGAGCACATGTTTCATAGTGGTTTCTAGTGGGAGCAAGTTGCATTAAAGTTAAAATCCTTTAATCTCATTCTCTTTCTTACGACTGAAGGAGTGAGATTTTTTTCTCATCCTTAAATCCACAATGCACAGTTTATAAAAATGTTTTTCTTGGCAATAGCATGATAATACACATTTGTGTCTGATTCCATCACCAAGCACAGAAAAAGGGGGGAATGCTCTGGTAAGGCAGAATGACTTTCTATGCAGCAGGTGTTTGGACAAGGTAGTGTCCAGAGATCCCTTCCAACCTCAACCGTCGTTCTGGGATGTGGCTGGGCAAGGAAGTAACACTGAGGGGCTATAAAGGCAGCGTGTGGTACGCGAGCAGAGCAATGGTTGTAAGCTTTGGGGGCTTTCAGGGAATCCGACCTTTCTCCTGTTTCTCATGATCACCTATAGTACATGGCCTCTTGTACTGAAAAAGTCCAGACTTGTAAGCGAACAGCTTTCCATTTTATTATTTAATTTAAAGAAAAGGCAAAAAGGCATTCCAGATGATCTTCAGAAGAAAAGTGCTCGTGTCAAGTGATGTGTTCTCGTCTTCTGGAGAAGAATCTGTCTTGCCAACTAGCATCTTAACTGTGAATTTAAATAAGCTATCCTTGCCATCATTCTTCCTTGCATGTGTGTGTGACAGGATAACGCAGGGTCTTCCTTTTATTTTTGGCGGAAAATTAGGACATAGCAAAGATATTAAAGGCAGTCAAAGATGATTCCCAAGTGCCTCGTTTCATGATGCAGGTTTTTTATTTAGCTGTTTGTTTTGTGATACATAAAAGGAAGCTATGACAGTTGTGTCAGAGAAGCACAGGGGTGCAGGTTTATGGGCACAAGAAGAAAATTCTTAAGACCAGTGAAAGATGCCGAGTAGAATATTAAAGAACAAATAAGAAAATTCTGTAAAAGAGTAAGCAACCACTAGGCTACAAGACAAACTAGTATGTATGGCTAGATGCAATGTTGATTAAAATGTGAAATTGCAGGAATGCATATTTCAGCAATGATTGATAGTCAGATTGGGTATATGTTGGGTATCAGTTGCAGAATTGTGAGGTGGGAATGCAAAAGAAAACATTCAAAGTAGTGGTAATAGCAAAAACTATACAAGTTTATAGATCTAGGCTTAATCTATGAACAGTGCAAACTGGTGCACTTGGTCTCCATGTGCTGTATTCTTTGCTATTAAACAGAACGGTGGTTTGTGCCGACAGTGAGTGGTGCCACCTTCCGAGCCATGGAGAGCTTTCATCCATGCTCTCCTTATTGGGTGACGTTTGTTGAATATCATAACATCTAGGGGAGGAAATACTTCTACTTAAAAAAAATAGCAAGCTGGGAAGGTGTGGATGTTGCAACTGGAAAAACTTTACCCGTTAAGTCTTTAACTTTTGTAACAGAAGTGCAGTGGAGAGCATGATTAAGTCCTTCATTAAAAAAAAAAAATACACATGGACAGCTGCCCTTTCAGTGGGAGGAAGGTCACTGAAATTATTATTTCAGAGGTTAAAAATATCCTGAGGCAACAGACTTACATACAGAATACTGGATTATGTCTTGAATACTATAAATAGCCTCCATAAGTTCTCCCTTCCCTGTAAAAGGCACACAGCGAGCTTTGGCAAGCATGAAGGTAAAGCTTATTTTTGTCTTTCTGAACTTCAGCTGTACTTTATTTTTTCTTGCTGATGCTTTACTCTTACTTTGTACTTCTCTGCTGTCACTAGCCTACATAGGCATCCAGATGTGCTTTGAAAAAAAAACAATTTAACCAAATAATAAATTAGGAAAGTTACTGGGTTTTTTTGTTTGTTTTTTAGGAACTGCTTTACAAGGGCTAAGACCTGACAACAGTAGCAGTTTATGATATGCAGCCTCCATCTAGGCTCATTGCATAGAATCTGCATTTGCCCGGAAGCAAATCAGTGAGAGAAAAATGAGGAGGAGGAAGGGAGATGAAGACTAAAATTCACTGTTGAAGTCAGTCAGTAATAAGCAGACACGCATACCAAGTGACACGCTGCTAGTTCAGCTGCCCTGTGGGTGGCACGAGGGCAGGCTGTGGTGGGCAGCAGTGCCGGCTGCGGGCGGCTGCCTCCGCGCCAGAGCCGCCAGCTGCGGTGCCAGCGCTGCCCCGGCCTTCAGTGCCAACACGCCCCATGCTGTTAGTGATGTTGCCAGGCTTGCTGCGGAATAGGTGCTGGCTAGTAGCAGGTGATTCTAAGATGCTCTGCATCTTTAACTTGTCATGCTTAGATGTGGTTCTGACTTGAATAGTAGCTAATGCGGGGGGGAGACATTGGTTGCTACCTTTCTTTCTTCTTTGATTTGCACTGTTCACTCCAATGACTATTTTTGTCTTCAGTTACATCACTGTTCTTACTTGCTCTTTTTACCTTCTTTTATTTCAGTCCATTCAGTTCTTCACTTATTGTTCTGACATGCTGGTTCCTTTCTCTCTTGCATAGACCCTGTCTAAACCATGTCTTAAACCAGTTGTGTCTTGAAGTGCTGTATCACCATTGTCTGGTGCAAAGGGGAGTTCTGTGCATTATGTTGGGTTTTGTGCTGGACCGTAGGAAATGGCAGATTCCTGCTTCCTGAGTGGATTTAGCAGCACATGATCAGTACTTACCTCCCTTTTTTGCTGTGCTTCATTCCCATCAGCTGTGGGGGACAGGAGAGTTCCCAGTCCTCGTCTTCAGCTGTAGGATAAAAAGCTCTCTAGAATGCCAGTGGGGAGGAGGGGAAGGTGTGTCACCTTTGAGCTTAATTACAGGCAGAGAAATGTTCCTGCTATGTTTAGTTCCGCTGGCAGCCTCCTCGGCAGTGCGTGCCAGCCATCTGGCTTGGTTCCGGAGCCACTCGTTTCCTCCTGGAGCAGGAGCCTCTGCAGAAAGCGGCAGAGCCGTTCAAGCAGCTCCCTCCTGGGTCTTCAGGACAGATCATCCAAAAGGTGTTGCAGGTTAAAGAGATCCCTCCAGGCAGGGGGACCAGAAAGAAGGTCTGCAGACTTGCAGTTTTCTTAGGTGTTTGAACTAAGTGTGAACCTGTGTGCTCTTCAATTTCCAAAAACATAAAAGGTGAGACTCCTTAGGAGCTAAAGCAGTCTCCCTTTCAGATCGTGCTCTAATAAAACATCTTCAGAGTCTTTGTTGTTAAATGTCTGAGGAGAGGCCTTCTGACAAAGGCATCTATGAGCAGCTTGGAAGAATGAAAGAAGAGTTGGTGCTGCTTGGGTCTGCTTAGTGCTAAAGCACGGTCTGCAGTCCCAAATGCATGAACCAACTGGGTCAGATAAAACCTAATTACATTTTTTCTCAGTTTTTAGATTTTAACAGCATAGTCATGTGCAGCCAGCTTCAGAAGGAGTATTAATGGTAACTAAGTTTAGGTGTCTAATTTAGATTTTCCGGATGTGTTGCTTTCTCTGGAAGCAGAGACCAGGTCCTGAAATCTATCAGCTAGGAAAACCTAGTATCTATTCTCTGTGGCCTTAGGTTAGTTTGGAAGTCTACGCTTGTTTGTCTGATTTTTAATCTAAGTATCTTTTCCTTCCTGACCCCTTTGCTTGGAGTAGGAGACCTAAATTACAGATCTTTGACAGGATAAAGGCAGGAGTTTAGTGATATGGGGAGATTAAGTTTAAAAAAATCTTTTTAAAAAGACTTGCAGTACTTTTAACACCTAATTTTGAAATTAGGGCTTAATACAGTTACTAAGTGACATTGCTTTTAATTGTTTGATAATTTAAGTGACAAACTTTGAAAATGTCTGCTTTGGGGTTTCCTACCCTATATGCAGAATGTAAGTTAAAGTTGCTTTTTGAAAGTGAAGCTAAAATTTAATTTGTCGTGGCAAGGAAGAAACAAATATCTCCTCCAAGCTGCTAGTCTCTTGTTCTGCTGTTCTCCGGGACGTGCGGTTCCCGTGCGCACCTGCGGAGCAGAGGCCACTGACCACACGGGAGCAGCGAGCAGGGCAGTGGGTCGGAGGGAGCCCGGCACCCGCACGCTGCGAGGCCGGGGCACCAGGCGACAGCCTCAGGCAGTGTGCACCATATCCGCTGTTCTCGTTCTTCACTCGCCAGTGTTTTGCTGTTACTGAGAAAAGATGGAGTATTTTGTCAGAAATAAGATTGGTGATTGTATACATAGTAAGAAAAAGGTTTAGACATATAATAAAAATACTTGAAAAATTCCAAAGTTAATGTGATTTTTCAGAAGCTCCAGATTTGCTTTGTTCTCTCTGAAAGTTTTAAGCTGCTAGAGAAAGGAAGAGTGGTTGTCAATGGGTGAAGTATGCCAAGCAGTACATGGAGATTGGAGTGAATTTTGCAGTTTTAGATTTGGGGGATTTTTGAAGCAATACAGTGCTGAGAATGCTGTGGAATTGTTCCAGGTTCATTATGCTTCAGTGAAACCTTCCTGGAGGGAAAAGTAGTGGGGTGTTTTGTTTGTTTGTTTTTAGTTGATTTATTGTATTCCAAATTTTTCTTAGTGGCTTAAGAGTACACCCATACCACTGTAACAGTTTTTTCCAGCCTTGTAGCCAGCACATATTTGTATTTTACTTTGAAACAAAGTATGCTGCTAAAGATTTTTGTAAACTTTAAATAAAAATGGTCTAAAATTTAAGCAAAAATTAGAGTGTTCTTGAGAGGAAAAAAAAAAACTTCAAACATTAGGTAGGAGGCAAGTATTCAGTGGGATTTATTTCCTTCAGAGGGAGCTCTCAGTGGCTTGTCGATTTGTCAGCTCCATAACAACAGCAGTCATGTGCTACCTCCTCTAACTTCTTCCTTCAAAACTCCTTTTTTCTTTTTCTCTCGTGGCCTTGTTTGGAGCTGAGCTCTCGCTGCTGCCGCACGTGGAGCACGTTTCTCTTGCGCAGTGCTGCCACGCTAAGGAGCGCTGCCGCGGGAGGTGCCTGCCGCGGAGCAGGGGAGGCCAGGGATGGCTCTGCCGAACGGGCCACGCGCCTGCCTGTCCCGCGGGCGAGCTCTTCCCAGCCTCGCTCCCCCGCGTGTTGCCCGGCTTCGTGCCTGTGCGCTGCCTCAGATTGCCTGTCCCCACCAGCCTGTCTGTGGTGCGTTTTCGTGTATCATTACTGTGACATTTAAAATTCCAGACAGCGTTTTCCAGTAGGTAGTCAGCAGGGAGGGAGGGATGCTCTGCAGTGGCAGGCTCTGCATTTCTCATGCACATTAAAGCAAAATTGATATTTAGTGTATTTTGAGCAAATAAATCAGTACTTGTATAGTATACACAGGAGAAACTATGTATCTTTTTTTATTTCCGAAGCGATAAGAAAATGTTCTTTAGAAATTTATTCCTATGAAATAATTGTATGTGTTAAGGAATGATTTATTCTTACAAGGACAGTTTGATGTTTCAGAGTAGAACTGATCTATATTTAAATGGCTTTCAGATTTCTTGGTGCTGCAGTAGTGTTTTTGCTACTTGAAGGCCTTTGTAACTTAAGGGCTACTAAATGTTTGAGAGGAGTACCAAAAATACCATAAACTTCCTCTGTCAAGTTATGCGCCTTGAACTGAGTGCCCCATCTGTTCATTAGTTTTCCTTGTTTTTCTGCTTTCCCGTGGTGTCTCCTGAAATGCTTGTTTTTGTCTTTATAACTGAGTAATGCTGGGATGGAAGATGAATGAAGATGGCACTTCCAGCCAGTTCAGTACATGCCAGCTTCATCATTTTACTGATAAAACTCTTTGCTCATAACAAGATAATTGGTATTTTTAACTCTAAGACCTCTTAGCCAGCCAACCATTTGCAGTGAGCTATATTTTCCACGCTCACACAATTTCAGCACGGATTGGGCACAAAGCAAATGTATAATTGTGGAAAAGCTTAACCTGGGTCAGTACTGAAGCCAGCAGCTCTATTAGCCACATGCAGAGGTGGGTTTAGGTTGATTCTGAGTTGTTCGACCTCTAGCTCTTCCCATGGTTACCATGGAGGAAATGTTTGCTTTAAAACATTTCCAGGATTACTGTAAATCTTTATTATGCAAATTGTGTAGAGACTTTGTTTAAAATGCTCAGAATACCATAATCAACCTGCTTCTAAGTGTGGATAATGGTTTTGGGGAAAAGGGAAGAACATGTATCAAAAGGAAACGGAAATAAAGAGTTTTTGGCTAAAAATTCTAGGCTAGTGTGAGGAAAATATGCAACTTATCTGCAGGTGTTCTAAAGTTTTGGGGGTTTGCTTTTTTCAGTGGGTTCAGCAGTTTTCCTCTAGAGATTTCCTTCCACTCCGTCTTCCCGCTATTCCTGGGAATTCAGCAGGTCCCATTCTCCCACAGGATGGCACCAGCTCAAATCTACCATTTTAGGGATGGGAAGATGTCTTGGCACCGTTCAGGGCAGCTACATGGGTGGCTCACGCTGTAGGCGTGGGATGTGTCTACCGATGGCAGCACTGCCACACACACGGCATGTGCACACCTCTTCACCACGGGTACTGCCCTGTGGAGGGTCAGCTACTGGCTTCCTCCTGCAAAACTGAAGTTTGCTTTTGCTCTTGGTGGGGGGAACAATCCAGTTGGCAGAAAACATCGTGTGGACCAGTCCAAACCCTCTTCATGTATGTGAGACCCCTTTGTCTTTGTAAGACTAGAAAAATGTGACAAGTTTTGCAAAAGTAAAATGGCGTATCAGCTTTTGGGTTGGACAGAATTGTTCTGTTTTGGGGGTAGAAGGCATATCTAAGAAATGCTTCGGATCACATACACTAGCCTGTATATTCTTGCAGCTTAATTGGAGCAAAATGCATGAACAGAATTCACGGGGCAATCCGTGTGCTGGCAATCCCAGTCTCTCTGTAGCCGTTTGCTGCTCAGTTTGTCTGTCAGCTCCTCGCCTTTCTCGCTTGCCGCGCAGGTGTTAATGCACCAGTGACCTGCGATGTCCTTAACCTTCCGGAGCCAGGGACACGGCTCCGCTTGCATGCGGGCTGGCAGAGCTTGTTTCTCTGCTTAAATTTCTTGTAGGCCTTTTAACTTTTAATGCAGAGGTTCAGTGAGGAAAAGTGCTATTGCTCTGCATAATTTATAGGTAAGTGGACTAGGTAGCTTTTTTATATTTGAACTGAGTAAACAACATGCTACTTTATATAATGTCACGTCTAAATGTATGATATATACGTAGATATGCATGTACTGTTGTGTCTTAAGGTTTTGTTAGTTGAGTGTTACAAGGAGCTTGTAATACTATGGCAATTCTAAAGTATGTGATCATTTATTTAGTGTTAGTGAAATCTTTATATCATCTTCAGTAACTGCCATTTTAGCAATTTGGAGAGGATTGTCCTGGGTTTTGTGTGGTGTGTTTCTCAAATACTACTATGTTCAGCCTCCTGCTGAAGTGAAATGATCATGTAGCAGAAATATAACATTGGGGAATAAATCCTTAATCTGACAGTGCTTTTGGTGAAAATCCCCAAAGATGATTTCTGATAGCTTGGGGAGAGGTCCTCAGCCAAGGTGCAGCCTCACACAGAAGTCTGGTTGAAGCTTGGAGCCCCTTCAGGAGCTGCAGGGCTGGTGGTTGCTGCCGCTGGGCATCGTGAGGCCACTGAGCCGGGGGCCCTGGGGAGGGCCCTTAACTTGAAAAACTGCTTAGGGAAGGACCTGATTTCTCACTACAGAGTATGTGCAGCAGTAGCAGAGCTTTTGTTCATGTTTTTCCTCCTGCTTTGGGTGAGCTGAAGATTCTGGATTGGCCATTATCCTGCTTTTTTTTTTTTTTTTTTTTACCCCCCCTCCCCCCCCCCCCCCAAAAACCCTAAATCTTTTCACAACCTTTTAAACATTAATATAGGAATGGAAGTGTCTAGAAGCAGATTAGTAGTATAATTTTGAAGGCTGGGATAAATCTGTTTGTTTTTTGTTCCCCCATCGAAAATCCCTATGCACTTGGAAGCAACTATGTGAAGGGGCCCTGCTGACAATTTGGCTGTGATGTACTGGGGAAGCTGCCGAGTGCCAAAGCGTTATCTGCTGGGGGGTTACTTGCAGGGGTTTAAGGTTTGGATTGAAACAGCTGATGGAAAGCGACACATCAAAATCAATTTAGGAAAGTAACTTTTAATCTAGTTTCCAGTTACAGACTCTGAAACCTATCTGATGTGCAATACTTCAATTCTGTAAATTGTTTTTTACCTGCATAATATAGTGAAATATTTCCATGGCTAGCCACTGACACTGTGGATAAAATGTTTGCTGAAAGCTGTATGCAATCAAAAATGAGCTTTTGTTTTGTCTGATTGTTCATTTTTATGGTTAAAACCTGCCTCGTTTATAGCCTTTAACGAGCCTTCGTTCTGATGGGAGATTGTTTGCTGACAGCTACAGGGTTCTTGCCGCCTCGGAAGGCCTCTTGCATGCGCAGTAGAGCACCGTGGTGCTGAGCGAACACCGGCCGTTCCCAGGCTCTGGCTTCAAGGGCTTAACTCTGCCTGAGGTGGAGCTCCTGCAGCCTCCTCTTTGGTGCTCCACTTCTTCACCTGCCATCACCCCTGTCCCTGATCTCTTGTATAAATGCTGGTAATTCTGCACTGAGTTGGTTCAGGAGATTAAAGTGACAAACTTTTATTATTTATTATTTTGGGGCCACCTTGGTTTCCTGAACTAGCTGCATAAATAATCAGCTCAGGGAAAGGCAGATACATGCCAGCCTTACTGTGATCAGTTTAAGGTGCAGAGATGCTCTGAAATAATACACCAAATGAACCCTTCTGATATGATCCCTACTTTTGGAAGCTCTTCCCAGGCTCAACTCATACACACATCAGTATTTACTGTCAACAGGTAATTCCAGAAAACAGCATGCTTTCTTTTATGATTGAACTTCAAAAACATTTCACCAAGAAAATGTTTTACACTGGAAAAATAATAATTGACTGGCTTTGAAATAAGACGTAGTTTTTTTAGTTACAATGATCTCGATCATAGTTCTGTTGTATTAATACAAGTTGAGTAATTTTGTGTTCAAGTCTTGAAACGTCTTGATTTGCTTTCCAAACTACAGTGCTATTTTTTTTCTGTTCTGTTTACAGCTGATATTATTTCAACAGTTGAATTTAATTACTCTGGCGATCTTCTTGCAACAGGAGACAAAGGTGGCAGAGTGGTTATATTTCAAAGGGAACAAGAGGTCAGTGCCATGAAAATAACAGTGCTGTTACACTGCTCTTGTGTTGCCACGGGCTCACTTTACCTTTTCATGCTGCAAATGCTTGGCTAGTTTTCCTGCAAAACACTAAATGAAGTTTCTAAGTGAACTACTACTTATTCTGAACTCGGTAGGTTGGTTTGATGCTCCCTCTACTGAACTCAGTAGGTTGGTTTGATGGTAATGCCCCACATGCGCACACACAAAGGGCACAGATGACCACTTCATATATGTACTTAGTATGCTCAGTGTCATCTTACAGAATGGCAGCTGTCAGCTTGATTTAAGGAAACAAGATTTAAGGAAATTTAAGGAATTTTTGGAAACAGTCAAAGGAAAGAAGCTTATAAAGGAGAGCACATTGTAAGCTGCCAGGAGAACAGGAGAAGCTGGTTCAGGAATTGCAGGCTTACCCCTGCAGTGTTGTAGGTAATGCAGTGGGAGCACTGGCTCTCCCGAGCCATTGGGCATCCTGGACACGGAGCAAGGGCTCGCTCTGTCCCCTGAGCTGTGCAGCTCCAGCCGCCGCATGGTGCTGATGCCGTGTGCCGAGGCCACTCCGGGACCACCTGCAGCCACACTAGTGTGTGCCCACAGATGCGCCAAGTGCTCTTATTGCCCAGGCCTTAGGCACGCAGCGGCGGCTTGTGGTCACTTTTAGCTGGCAGAAAAGATTGAACTTTCCATGCGGCATTTCTTTTCCTGCCACTGAGCAGCGTGCTTATGTCTTCGTATGAAGAGCTGATGAGAATTTTGAGCTTTTTTTTCATAAAAAATGTCCAATTGAGCATGGAATTTTAATTGGTCTTTTTTTGTGCCTGAAGCATACTAGTCTGCTTCTCAATACTTTGGATTTTGTCTTTGCTATAGTACCATTTATAAAATATTTTACCAAAGGTTATTTGTCAGTTTTCAAAGGAAGATTTTAAGGGAAGATGTCAAGAGTGGGACCAGACTGTTTTCAGTGGTGCTCAGTAATAGGATGAGGGGCAACAGGCACAAAGGGAAACACAAATGTGAAAGTGAGGAAAAGCTTCTTTAGTGTGAAGTTAGCTGAGCACTAGAACAGGTTGTCTAGAGAGGTTGTGGAATCTCCCTCTCTGGAGATGCTCAAAACCTACCTGGAATGATCCTGTGCAATGTGCCATTTTGCAGAGTTGTTGGACTAGAAAATGACTAGAGGTCCCTTCCAACCTCACTCATTCTGTGATTTTTGAAAGGTAGTAAAATGAAAATGCTGGTGCTAGAAAAGCTGCAGAAAGGTTATGGTGCTACAGCTAGAGAGCTCGTAGCCCATTAATCACTTAATCTGCTGTGTAGACCTAACTCAAAGCGAGCTAGAGGTTGAATGTGTCTGCTTGCTTCACGTCCCTAGCTTGCTGGTGCTCAGCCAGAGCAGCGCTGCTATCAGTTGTCATTCAGATGCTTAGTGCTCACTTGGTCTCTAAGTCTAAACCCCCTTGTCACTGTCAAGTCACCTCCTCTCAGTTTAGAGCCAAACTCCCCACGAGCACCTGGGCTGCAGGGGCGGTAGGCATGAGAGCAGGGCTCTCCTGCCCTCCCTGCACATGAGGGCTTCATTTCTGTTCCTGACTCGATCGCTACAGACTTTCCAAGACTCCCCTGCAGGTTACCAGCTGGTAAGTCAATGTGTTTAGTTCACCACCACCCCGAGTTAGTGTTCTTCCCACCGTGTCCTGCTCGGGAGTTACAGAACTCACGTTCTTTTTTGAATGAAGAGATCACTGGTGTCAGTTGACTGCAGAAACCAAGCTGCTCAGGGTCTTGAGAAAAGTTGGGCCCATCCGTTCCATAGTTTTTGATATTTTGTACCCTTGGAATTCGCATGTTTCAGCTGATCTAACACAGCACAAGACAAAGATGCGTGTCTTAGAGCAAAAGTACTCATGTCATACAGAATGTCTGCAGAGGAAGAAAAAAAATAATCAAATGATACTGAAAAGGTAATGAAGTAGGGTCTTGGAGTTAGCTGAATTTTAGATTAGGTAGAGCATAGCTATAAATTTTCACATGGAATCAACTAAAACTCGAGGTTGTGGGAGACAGCAGAAATAACCTGACCAGAGTAACCCCATTGAGGGCTGCGCAGTGGAGCCTGGAGATGCGAGGAGGTCTGAGCGCTGCGCGCGAGCGCCCGCTGTCCGCCTGCCGCAGTGTGCCCTGCTCGGGACGCAGCCCAGGCAGCTGCGTCCTGCCCACCTGCCGCGGGGCTCTCCGCCTCTCCAGTGGCCCCCACCTGTATTTCAGGGGAGTTCCTTTTTTCCAGGTTGTGGCCCTGCGCAGCTCTACGAGGCAGGGGCAATTCCCCACTCACATGAACTTATTTGAAAAGCCCCATAACTAGATACCTCAAGTCTGATCCTGCAAAGCAGTGGATGTTTGGGACTGTGATGTGGACTACAGAATCACAGATTCTACCAAATAATAATAGTACAAACCTGTATAAGGGAAAAAGTTGTTTGACTCTTTCTAGTAATCCTTGGTATATCATGATAAATGCCATAGAAAGGCTCAAATGAAAATGTGCTAGTTCCTTGTCTCAAGTATAAAGAAAAGCTTTGTCAGAGCCTAAATATGAGTCTTGATGCTGCATCTGTGTCCTGTATTTCCTAAAGAGTGGAGGAAAAGAGGCCAGCTGTAATGCTTGATCTTTCTGACCTTTCAGTCGTGATTCCTTATAGTTCTTTTATTAAAAAAAAAAAAAAAAAAAAGAGTAATTAAATGTTTGATGGTCTGGAATCCCAGTGTTATGTCCATGCCTTGGCGAATGGAGGAGTGAGTTTGGGTTATGGAGATAAGTGAAGTAGGAAAACATATTCCTTGAAGCTGAAGATTTAGGCTTCAGGATGTAGCTGATCTCACTGCTCAGATTTTGTTGAAACTGGTTGGTAGCTGTAGGACAGGCTACACTCTTCTAAACAAACACAGCAAATCCTTTGCAATCAACGTGCCTCTTTAAAATACTTTTTTTGTCTAGTCACAAAACCTATCCTATTATATATCTATAAATGTGTGTGTATATATATAAAGCTACTTTGAAAAAATGTAAGTCTGTGTGCGTTATAGTGATGCTAAACTGGATACTGTCATGGAGTAAAAATATCAAATTAATCAAGATGTGTTGTAATAAGTTTACTTTCTAGTTGACACTTTACAGTTTCTAGTCATTAGTTTGTGTGTGCCGTTACTAATGAACTAAGTTTCAAGAAATTTCTAATAAACATCAGTTTCAAGAGATATTATGTTTCCTTTCAGAATAAAAGCCGTCCTCATTCTAGGGGAGAATATAATGTTTACAGTACCTTTCAGAGTCATGAACCCGAGTTTGACTACTTGAAAAGTCTAGAAATTGAGGAAAAAATTAATAAAATTAGGTGGTTACCGCAACAGAATGCTGCTCACTTCCTGCTGTCTACAAATGGTAAGGACACTTTATTTTTGCAAAAAGAACTTTCTACCTCGTTTAGATACTATCTTACCCTTGATCCATTTGCACTTTGGGGGGGTTATTTTGGATGTTTTAATCTATTGTTTCTAATCATATGTCCAATGTTTTGATTGTATTGCTGTAGATAACTGATTTACGCTAACTGTGCAGTGAAGCAGCGACCCACCAGGCGCGGGCCGTTGTGTGGATGCACCAGCCTCGCTCCCCAGTCACCCCCACTGATACTCGGCCCGTGTTTGGGGCCCTCTATAAAGGGCTTCTCCCTGTGCTACCTGCTAACAGAAGCCTTGGAAAGCATGGCTGATGCTTCAAAATTAGGATGACTGAAGATTTTCTGATCCCAGATGTCTTTTAAGATAACCATTTGAATTTGGAACACTGTGATTACAATTCTCTTGCTTTCCTAATCCACAGATAGATGCATCTGTGCGTCTTCAGAAGAGCCCAAGGCTTAAAAGGCAAAAGTCATATTAAAAGTAGCAACTTGAGGCATATTCATTGTAGACCTTGTAATTTTTGCATTACATCTACATATTCTAAGTTGGAAAGGTAGCAATACCACATTTTCTGACCTATTTTTTTTTTCTTCTGGTATGAAGAAGCACTGGTAGGTGCTGGTTAGTAGGGCTGGTTAGTAGGGCTGTTGAATTTTATTGTGCCATGGAGCAGGCTTTAACATGTAGAACTCTGCATGGAGAAACTTGCTTTTCTTGTCAGAAGGATAGGTGTTGCTCCTGAGAGTTAACATCACTTCTTTGCTTGTGCTTAATGTATCAGCACTTCTATAAGGTCATTTCCTACTATGCGAAACTTTAAAAACCAAAATGACTTCTGTCTGTAGTACTCCGAATTCTTTGATCTAATTCATATGAAATTGAAAGCAGTCTTAAACTCTTCCATGCTTTAAAAATACTTTGATTTTTGGAGGAGGTGCTTGTTTCCCAGTACCTGTACATCTCATGCCTGGTTTACGTGCTTCCACTGCATTTTTGGTGAGGTCTCATCTCAAAATACTGGCACAGGCCCCCTGCTCTGCTGCTTTTGGCCCTTAGCAGACGCTTGGGACAAGTTTGGTTTTCCTCAATTTAAGGTAGTTATACGTAATTCATGTTTTCTTGTTTCCCCTCTGGCATTTCTGTTGTTACTGGGAGCGGGTTAGGTAGTGAGTGCAGGGCTCTCCAGTGACCGCAGCCTGGGCAGGGTGAGTGACCGGTTAGTGCCCTGCTGCTCAGGGGAGGCTTGTGTTCTAGTGCAGCTGAGCCCTGCAGCAGGAACGCAGAACCTGCTTTTCCCCTCCTGGGGCTTGCCCAGCTTTCCCCTTCCTGCCCTTGCAGTGGGTGTAAATGGGTGTATTTGGGCTTTTTTGCACGTACCGGTTCTGTTGAGCGGTACAGCACGAGCACTGTTACCTTATAGCCTGTGGTGTGGAATGGGAGGGTTGTCTCTTTTATCATATTGTTGCTTGAAGGACTCCAGCGAGATTCGTTGTGGCAAGCAGTGGACACCTAGATGCACAAATAACACCTACTCTACTGACTTTGTTATTTAGTGACTTATTTTAAACTTAATTCATTTCAAGGATGTGAATTTTTATTGGTTTTAGATAAAACTATTAAATTATGGAAAATAAGTGAAAGGGATAAAAGAGCCGAAGGTTATAATTTAAAAGATGAAGATGGAAGACTTAGGGATCCTTTCAGAATCACAGCGCTACGGGTACGTTTCTGCTCTTTGACTTTATTTTTTATTTTTATTATTTTTCTGCATTTACTTCTTTACCGTTGTACTATGAAAGTTGTCATCTGAAATGTGTAGACTAGAAATGTAATTTTGGTGAGGGACAGTGAAAGCATTCATAAAACTGAGATAATTATAAGAACATACCTGTAAGAAAATCTTGACTTGGAAAACTTAAAATACTACATGGTCTTATTAGTTTTCCACTATGCTTTTCTTGGAATATTTTAGCATATTTATAATGGATTTGATTTTTTCCCTTTTTTTAATTAAAATACTTTGTTACAGACAGCATTAATCCCCCTGAGTATATTCAAACTGATTGTAAATAGATTCTGATTTGTTAAGAGCTGTAAAAACATAGCAGACTAGAAAGATTCTAGACTAAAATTACAGCAGTTCCAGATGTTACCAGTTGAGACTGCTGTGCTCTGGTCTTGGCTTTCTGAAAGTCTGAATTCGTATTTTGTTCTTAAAACAGTCAGAAGTTTTGCTGCAATATTAAGAATAGCAGTGAAATGTTCAGCCTGCACTTTCTAGTTAATCTGAACCTTTACACCTTGTTATTCTGGCTTAGTTACTCCTGGGGAATGCCATGTGCTGTAGCCATATTTATTTTAAAATAAGAATTATATTTCAGGAAAAATACTATTTTTTTATTATGAAACTCCTTAATGTGTCTAGAAAATAATATTTTTTCTTTACTTTGCATTATATGAATTATCTGTGTCTAAGGGCAGCTTCTATTTCTTGTTTTGTCCAAAAGGAAAATATGCAGATTGTTACAGGATGAGAGGTTCTAGGTGATAAGCCACAATAAATTTATTTATTCCAGCTAAAAGTAGAATGAAATAACTGCTTGACGCATTTAACAAAGTAATAGAAGACATTTGCTGCATTTCAGTCATCTCCTTTTCGCAGCTGGGGCTTTAAGAATGCCCTCGGCTGACTGGAGAGGGTTGCTGGCTGCTTGCAGGGATTCAGCGGTAGGGTCCGCTTGTGTTGCTGCCAAAAGCTTCCAAACTTGCTCAGCGCTCAAGCACAACTTTATCCATTTCGGCTGAAGGCCGTTTGCCCAACAAAGCTAAGGGGGACGCACGTAGGGAGCCCTGCTCTTGCAGCACGCAGAGGCCCTTCGCACGAGATGCCCCGTGTAGAGCGGGTGTCCCCTGAGGCAGGGCCCTGCGCGAGCCTGGGGACAGGTGGCTTGTGTACTGCTGAGAACCCCTTGCTGCTGAATAGTCCTTCACTTTGTATTTAAGTTTTTTTCATGGGAATAATGTTTGAACACCTGAACTGAGTGTTGGGAATCCTGCAGCTAAGTGGGGAGTGTTTGTGTAAGAGGCCAGTCCTGAGCATTTGGGAAACTTGATGTTTGCTAAAGGCAAAGTTAGCTTTGTCTTTGGAGTTAGCTTTGGGGTATTTCTGTTTGTGTGTTTGTTTCACCCTTGAAATGATCTGCGAGGATAGAGCTAGCGCTCCAAACCTGGGACCGTTTAAAACATGAGATGTTCCTGAAATGGAATAATGATTTTTACTGTAAATAGGAAGTAAACCAGGCTCCTCGCTGCTTTCAGAGCTTGTCATTATTGACATTTCCTGGGATTATGCAGTTCATTCTTTCTTTAAAATGAATATTGAACTGAAGCTTTAGATATACATTTAGGTATACATGCAGGGTCATCTTGGGAAAGGGCATCCCTCTGGAAGGTGTCTTTCTGTTCAAGTATGTGGGAGCCAAGAACTGATAGGAGCTTCAGACTAAAAGAGCTAAAAGCAAGGAAACTTGGTAAATTAGATACAGGACCTTTGCCCCCAGTGCAGTGGCTGAAATGATGGAAAGGAGGTACAAATTAGAGTTTGGCTTCTACAACCTTGGCCTTGTGTAGGAGCAGGCAACCCATCTAGAAACGTTGAGGCCATTTCCAGAAATGTGTGAACATATTTTAAGCACTTGACTGTATTTAGGAAGCAGAGTGGGAAGAAGGCATCAAAAAGCAAGAACCTCCCTCTTACAAAGTAATCTTCTGAATGTGCAACTTTTTTAGGAAAGGAAGGCTGGGGTGAGCTGCCAATGCGTCTGCTGCAGGAGGAGGCTGGGGAGAGGAGGGAGCTCTGCCTCCCTCGTGGTACCCAGCCAGGGGCCTGGCCCGTGTTTAGCCGCCCCCGTGGCTGCTCTTGGGGGTTCAGGCACTGCAGGATCGTCCCCCTCCGCTGGCAGCAGAGGGGCTCGGAGGAGAAGCAGCTCTTCAGAGTTGCACCCTTTACATGCAGACCAGCCCGCACCACAGCACCGTTGCTGGCGATTGGCACTGACGTATGTCTGGTTTCCTAACTGAGCAGGAACCAAGAGTTATGAGCAGTCATGGTCATACAGGGAGATTGCCTAGCAAACAGTAACAGATTGAAATTAATCATTACCGTTTATGATACAAATGCCCTGTAAGATAGACCTGGTGAAGACAATTACAGAGCTCTTTGATAATGGCTTTTGTGTTCCAGGAAGATCTTGGGCATGTGTGATGTCGCTTTTCTTGCTCTGTTGAGCAGCACGTACTGGGAGAGCATAGGTGGCCATGGGCCGTCTTCAACCATTCCTCTGTTCTTCAGTGCGAAACCTTGGCAGGGATCTAGGGGGAGGCTTCCTCCGCCTGCCTCTGAGGAACTGCCTTCCTACCGAGTCGTTGTGGGAGAAGTGGCCATGTGTTCAGAAAATCAAACTGTTCAGATAAAACAATTGCGATTTTTTTTTTTTTTTTGGCCAACTTTTCTCTGCTAAGCCTCCCTCTAATCTGAGGGCAGGGGAGAAGTGCTAGTTCAATGCATGTCTTCCTGGATGTACAAAACTTCTGCACTTCACAAGTAACTTTTGCAGAAGTCCACATCAGAGGCTTTGTGATGTTAGAACAATAAGGATTTGAGAAGTATTGAGAACTAAAAAAAAGAAAAAATCTAAATTCTGTTTTTAGCATTTTCCATTAGGTAAAGTATAATATATTTCTTAACTTGAGGTTTGCAGCTCTGCTCATTATCTTCTGTGGTTCTTTGAAAAATTAAGACAAATGTACATTCCTGATGGGGAAAATTGGGGGGTGGTAGGGAATCCAGCAGGCTGCAACTGGAGCCCATGGAGTGTGTTAAATTAAGTCTTCTGAAACCAATGCTACTTTTAAGCCACATCTGACTGCTCTTTTTTTGTGTTTTAGGTGCCAATATTGAAACCCATGGACCTAATGGTAGAAGCAAGCCCCAGAAGGATATTTGCAAATGCACATACTTATCACATAAATTCTATTTCAGTAAATAGTGATCATGAAACATACCTTTCTGCAGATGATCTAAGAATTAATCTATGGCATTTAGAAATCACAGATAGAAGTTTTAGTATCCTTTTTTTGTCCTTTATGAACCACAGAGCACGTGTAATCTGTATGTTTAACAGAACCACTTGAATTTTACTGATCAAAATAAGCATTTTACTCTGGATTATTCTAATCTGTGGAGATTAGATCATGTGTTACTGCAAATTCTTTTTTTTTTTTTGTGGAGTTTAAGGTCTTTTGACTGTCTGAAAGAAATAAAAAATGTATAGTTTGAGTTTTCCGTGGCACATAATATGATTATCAATAGAAAATATTGGAAAATCTTTTATTTTTCCAGTCCTGGAAATCTAAAAATGTGTAGTATGTCCTGCATTGGTAAATTTGCAGTAAAATAGCAGCTACAGAAATGCAAACAAAGCGTGCTTAGGTTTTCTAAGGCTTTAGGTAAATAAAGGGAGAATGTATTTTCTCCATTCAGCAGGAAGGCATTGTGAAAAGGAGGTTTGAGAGGGCCTATGAGATGTCTGCGTAAGAGTGTTAACTCACTGGAGGCTTATTTGGCACTGTGGAGGCTAAATCCATTCTAAGGACAATCTTGTGACTCTTTGGATTATTTTTATGTTACTACTATGCAAATAAAGAGCTTATAAGAAAAAATATAAATTCTTGGCTCTTTATGCTTCCGTGGATAGATCTAACTTAGGTTTTTGGGATCCATTCTGTAACTCATTATTCTGCTCTTTCTCAATTATTTCCAGCATATATTAAAATTGATTTGTAAAATCTAGATTTTTACCTACTCGCATCATTTTTACTTTATGTAAATTGCACATAGTAGAAATCAAGATCTTGCCCTAATTCTCTAAAATAGGTATGGATCTTTTTTTAATGTTATTTTTATTTTTTTAAATAGCTGTCTATTAGAAATGATTTGAATATAAAATATTTGCCTTTACCAAAGCCTTCCAGATATTGTAGATATCAAGCCTGCTAACATGGAGGAGCTGACGGAGGTGATCACTGCTGCAGAGTTCCACCCTCATCACTGTAATGTGTTTGTCTACAGCAGTAGCAAAGGAACTATTCGACTCTGTGATATGCGTTCTTCAGCTCTCTGTGATAGGCATTCAAAATGTGAGTTACTATGCACAGCTTTGTTCTCTTTTCTGGTGCAAGATAGACTGCATAGGTATTCTTTTTATAAATAAAAATACCAAGTTCTGCTTCTTGGTAAAGTATTAGTAAAGAATTTACAAGGTAAGGGGTGGTAGTTTTGTAGAATGGAACATTTTAATTGTCTTGTTCTAGGCCATCAGCAAGCAGAAGTGTAGCATGAGACATTTGACCATCTGACTCTGCTCCTGTTTACCCATTTATGCATCATAAACTGATGGGACAAGTGCTTTTGGCACCAGTGAGACCTGTCTTCTGTCCAGACTCAGTCTTGGTGCTTCTCAAAGGTATCTGCTTAACAAATGCCAGTTCAGGGCAGTTTATTCGACTTTGCACATAGGAACTGGTCTGAGGCTCCCAGAATAAATTTAATTTGTGACCATTTGCACCTGCTGGGATAGAATATGATCTTTGTGTCGTGTTTGAAGCTGGCTTGTAGGGGTGAAACACAAGCGTGTTCACCCTGAGCCACGAGCGCTGCTCTAGGTGAGGAGAGCGCCCAGGGCACTGATAAGGACACCTGGCCTTGCCTTGCACGCGGCCTCGTGTTTCTTGTTCACTGCTGCAAGCGTGGTGGCTTTTGTATCATCATGCCTGTGGGGTGACCTACCATATTGAGGTTTGCAGGTAAGCTTTCTGTAGTGAAGATATGGGTGTCATGTTGCTGGAAAGAAATATCTGTACAGTGCAAGATATGGAATGCTGAGATATGGAAAGCTGGTTTCACGTATTAATCATGATATTTTTATTAGTTGTAAAACTTGGTTCTTAAATCATTTGAAATGTTTCTTACTGAGTAACTTCTGTTTAAAAGAGTCTGTTTAAAAACAAAGCTAGATAGCTTGTATTGGAAAATACTGACTCAGAGATAGATGCACAAACAATACTATTTTATGCTCTTTCTAAAATCATGCCAATTTCTTATCAAGTGTTGATACTAGTACTTCATTTCAGTAGATGGTAGAACTTTTGAATGTAATAATATATCCCCCTCCCAAAATACCTTGGTCATGCAGTAATATCTTGCATCAAGGTCGCTCTGCATTTTCTTAGTGCTGTTCAACAGTAGATCAGTGATGTTTATCATATCCACACACAGTCTTTCAACTTCTCTCATTCATCCCTAAAAGTCTCTGAACTGTAGCTTGCTGATGCTGTGCTCCATTTGAGAGTATGTTGGAGCTTGGCATCTAGCAAACTGATGACTAAGGCCTAACACTGTTAAACAGTCTTCTAAAATAGTCTTTTTGAACAGCAACCTTATTTTAAAAGAAACTGAGATTGCAACTTAAAGTTGTTTCAGTACGGATAAATATTGGAAGATGTAGAACCTGGTGGTGGCTTCATTTGTAACTATCTTTTATCTGCAGTTTTTGAAGAACCTGAAGATCCTAGCAGCAGATCATTTTTTTCAGAAATAATATCGTCAATATCTGATGTGAAATTCAGTCACAGCGGTCGATACATGATGACGAGAGACTACCTTTCGGTTAAAGTATGGGATCTCAATATGGAAAACAGGCCTGTAGAGACATATCAAGTATGGTGGTCACATTTTCTTGCATGTTTTTTTTCCCTTTCTTCTTTTTCTTTAAAGCTGTCTAATATAATTTTAAATGTTTCAAAAAGGTTCATGAGTATCTTCGAAGCAAGCTTTGTTCCCTTTATGAAAATGACTGCATCTTTGACAAGTTCGAATGCTGCTGGAACGGTTCTGATAGGTAAAGTATTTACAGAATTTTGGTTTTGGTTTTGTCCAGCCCCCTGCCCTCTCCAACCTCTGAAACTTTCTATCTAGTTTTGAAGCACATAGACAGTCCTTAACTTTACTGCTTCAAATAAATTGACTTTGCAAGAAGACTTCAGTTGTCAGCCTTCCACCCTCAAGTTACAGGAGTAGAATAAACTTTTGCTTGTGAGTTTCTCACCTGAGTCATCAAATCTTTAAAGAATCTGGACTTTCTGTTTTAACTCTTCACCCATGAACATGGGACTTGGGTTTTGTTTTCAGCAGGTGTGCAAGAGTGCACATGCAATCCTCATTAAAGTGCGTTGGATTTAGTATGTTAGCACAGTTTAATACCTTACATCTTTTGAGCTTTCTTTAGGCTAGGGAGAATAAAACTACATTAGATAATGATTTATTCAGAGTAGTGGGAATGCTTGTCTTACCTGCCAATAAATGGTGGGAGTGTTGTGATCGGATAGCAAAGTCACTTTTATTGACCCAAATGGGGCATGTTTCCTGTCAGTAGATATAGTAATACTGAGTATTAAATGCTTCTAAAATGCACTTAGAGCCCCTGGATGAGATCATGGCAGATCTGGCTCTCATATTTCATATGAATGTATCCTGCAAATATATCAACAAATTTCCTTAAAAAAAAAAAAAAAAATACTTAGAACAGTGACTTGCCTGTCACCAAATAGTTCTGAGCTGTTCATTGAAAAGGCACTAGTTTTGATTTGATGGTAGCAGGGTCAGCCTGTGAAACCAGCTTTGGCCTCGAGTTGCTGTACTTTGGAGGCCAGAAGCTCCACACCAGGGTTTGGAGGCGCCGGAGAACGCTGCTGCGAGACCGGGGCAGCCCCTGCCGGGCTGGGAAAGCTGACTGGTGGATGTGACAGCCTGCAGGTGGCCAGGGCAGAGAATGTGTCCCAGGGTGAGAAAACCCTGCAAAACAGGACATGTAGAAGAGGAAGAGGCTGTCGGGATCAATAAGCTACATCAAGCAGCCTGTTAACTTGAAAAGATGTCATTCAGCAGTTACTAGCACTGCTCTTCCTTCACAGGAAAGCAGTTGTACTGTATCACTCCTATTTTAAAACATTTGCAATATCTAATAGAAAACATAAAAGATATTGTATACATTCTTCAACTCTGCTAAAGTTGCAGTAAAACCCTTGGTCTTAGAATTGCTTGAAAAAGAAATCTAGTCAACCTTATATCAAAAAATGTGTGTATCATTAAGTTTAGGCTTATCTGTTATGTAACATGTAATAACATATTTTGTCATAGGTTGTGATGTTGTCTACTCTTTGTTAAAGAAAAAAATTCTTCCCCTTGGTAGGTTCCCTAATCCAGCCTGAGCCATATATTCTGTGGTGATAGTAGCTCAGTTGGGTCCTAGCCTTGAGGTTTATTGGTGGTTTTTTTTTTTTNAAAAAAACAAAACTTTACAAAATGCTCTTAAAAGGCTAAGGTAGTTAATATGTTAACAACCAGTGGGGTTTCTGCCTCTTGGAAATGGCTTTTTTGGATTTCAGATGGTAGAGATAAGTGCTTATATACAACACAAACGAAAACTGAAGCTTGAATTTCAAGCAAACTGCTTTGTGAAAGCTGCAAGGAAGCTATTTCTTGGAAGTTAGTTTTTGAGAGCATTTTCAGAAGCCTTTAGTTCCTGCCGTATTCAGAAGCACGTTAGTTTTTGTGTGCAAAGCGCGTCAGAAATGTTTGAGGGGCTGCCTTGTGTCTTTGCATAAAGGGTTTCCCGTTGTGATTCAGGGACTTGCGAGTGGCAGCTGGTTTGTGTGAGCGAGGCCGGCGTGCCCTGTGCGAGGGAAGGACCCCCCCCGGCCACACTGCCCTTCCGCGGAGCCGCTTGCCAGGGCCTTTGCTCGCCCGCAGTGCTTCGGGGAGCTGTGAAGCGGGAATAGCAACGCCTGCTTTTGTCACGTTAAGGGTAGGGCTGCTGCTGCGTGCTGCTGGAAGGAGGTGCACCCCAGGGCCAGAGCTTGGAGCACAAGCAGTGGAGCTGGAGGCAGTGCTGGCGTCGGAAGGGAGCTGAGGAACGGGGTGTACCGGGAGGAGAGCGGGGCCAAACGCACCCCACTTGCTCTGCCGGTCACCCTGGGCACGAGAGAAGGTCGGGGTGCAGCGTCACTTCTGGAAACCTCGCTACAGCAGAGTCCTCTTCTGTTTTAAACAGTGCTATCATGACGGGATCTTACAACAACTTCTTCAGAATGTTTGACCGGAACACGCGGCGGGACATCACCCTGGAGGCATCCAGGGAGAGCAGCAAACCTCGTGCCATCCTGAAGCCGCGCAAAGTGTGTACGGGAGGCAAACGAAAGAAAGACGAGATAAGCGTTGACAGTCTGGACTTCAACAAGAAGATTCTTCACACAGCGTGGCATCCCATGGAGAACATAATCGCTGTCGCGGCCACCAATAATTTGTATATATTTCAGGACAAAATTAACTAGAGATGACTTACCTGCGGACAGAGTCGTCGTCTTGCATAGTTAAGCTCAGTTGTTTATCTGTAAAAGAGAAGGCCTTGTTGTCCTACCAGTGAAGAACATTGATGCACTTACTTCCCTTTAGATAAAGGAGAGAATCTGGCCTGGGTTTTGAGCACGTGGGGTGGTTCTGCCTTCGGTGAGGGTAGGGGCTGAGAGTTGCAGTTTTCTGAGAAACCCTCTAGAAGCAGAACTGATGGACACTGCTCAAAAAGGCCAATACTCAAAGCAAATGTATTTATTTAAGTCTCAGCCTTCCTTTCCAGTTTATAGACCAAAAATTTAACACCCAAGAAAAATTGTCATAAAAATGTAATTTCTATCTCTCGCGCTCTTTCTCTGCTGTAATATTTGGGCCTTTTGAAACATATATTGTGCTTAATGCCTGTAAACATTCCTCCTCTGGCCTGTATCTAGGCTTAGGTGTTTTTACCTTTGAGCACTTAAGTAGGTCTTGAGTTGGGTTCGTAGACAGGTTTCCATGAATATTTACTCACCGACTGTATCTATAACCACACCTTCTGGTGTAAACCACTTAATAAAATTACAAGTTATAAAAAGTGTTTTTAAATCTGAAGGTATGTATTCAGTCTTTTTATTTTTTTATTGCATGTACTGAAATTGTGCAGAATAATTCTCATGGGAAGATTTGACAATGTTTGTCCCAAAACACTGATTTTTGGCAGACTAATTGAACTTTTTTTGTGTAGTATTTCAAATTCTAAATTTAGTTTCCATAAAACTGTTGCTTAGTTTAAGTTGCACGGTCTTTATAAAATGCCATGTGCATACCAAATAGGAGTTTGAAAAGGTTAGTCTAAAGATGTGCACAGCCTTAATAGACAGTAATCGCCTTGCACGGAAGGAATAAATCAACAATTTCTTCTTTGAAGAGAAAAAATTCAGTTTCTGCTGCCTCTCAGTGGTAGAGCCATACCTTATGTGCATTATGTTTTTTAAACCTTTTTAGTGTTTGTCTTGGTGTACTTTATTTTAAATTTTTGGCATAATATATTGTATTTAACATTGCAGTTCAATCCAACAAAAAAGCACTATTTTGATTATGCCAAGCAGCAACACAGATGAATACATTTTAGCCTGTTCTAACTTTAGGGGTTCCTGACCAAGGGGTTGGAAAATACCGAGACTACAAGCTCTTGTTTCCTGCCTTTGTTACTGTATCTTTGTTATTGCTAACTTTTTTTTTTTTTTAAGCCTTAGGTACATTTTTTTTTTAATTTATTTATTTTCTTCCTCCAAAGGGGCCTAAAATTCATCAGCCTTCTCTCCCCCCTAGACTGGCCTAAGTGTAAAGTTGTTACTGAAATGATTGCAGCACGTTCCGGTAGCATCAGGTAGATTGAAGTTACAGCCTGAAATGTGCCTGCAAGTTAGACACTCTTCATGGAAAGACAGATCCTTGAGCTTGCCGGTGGAAACTCAGAAGTGTGGTTTACACTCCATTTTCAAGAAATGAAGGTGTATTATGATTTCTAAATCAGATATGCATATGCAAGAGCAAAATGTCTCTCTTACTACCCTCTCAATTAATGTCCATAGAGTGCCACTCTTGTTCACAGTAAGCTAGTGAGTACAACTAACGTTGAGGTTCTACAAATAAAGTTTAAATTAAAAAGAAAAACTTATACTGTATATTGGTTGTGACACTATTTGCAATCTTGAAATGTGGAACTTCTGGGTCATTAAAGCATTAGATTTGACCTTGTTCCTAAAATACATAATAGAGCTAATACAGTGGGATTGTACATACTTGTTCAACTATTTTGACCAAAAAGTTTAATAAATTTTAAATGTTTACCTGGACTTGCCCTGTGTATTTTGACAGTTTCTTATTTTTCCTTTTTTTGAGATAATTGGCCAGATGAGCCAACCCGAAGATTATTTGTATTTCCATTTTGAATGGCTGAGTTTGGAATGGTCACAGCTCTGACTCAGAAACCCGTCTGTTCATATTCAGTGAATATATCAGTGCTGTCGATTTTTTTTTTTCAGCAAATGTAAGTGGAATACGAGTAAAAGGAAATAGAAGATTTAATGTCCTATTACTTAAAAAACATGATTTGTCTGTACCTCTTTCAATTAAATAGTTTGTTTCATGAATTTCTCATTTTGTTTTTTACATAACTATATTGGGTCAAACTAAAATTATTATCTCATAAACCCACCAGTAAGAGATCAGTGAAATACAGGTAACACTGAGGTAGTTGCAAGTGATTTGTGTAAGTTCCTTCCAGTTGAAATAGGCCTGATTTTGTTTTAAAGAGCATGCTTGGAGTACTTAAAATAGTTTGAACATGAAATATCCAGCAAATAGTGTATTTTATCAATGAAGAATCTGTGACCTCAGCAGTAGGACTGTTGCAGTAGATGTGCAGTATTTGGCACTAACGCATTCAAGTCCCTACCCCTTCTGGCAGCTGTGTAAATATGGAACTCCCACTTTGCAGATGTGTCCTACGAGCGAGAACCAGCGAGAGAAGAAAGGTCGAGAGCACAAGAGGCACAGAATTGGACACCGAGTTAACCATGAGCAGCAGTGCCCCCATGGCCAAGGGTCTCCTGGCTGCATCAGGAGGACGTTGGCAGCAGGACAGGCAGGGGATCCTGCCCATCTGCTCAGCTCTGAGGAGGCCAAACCTGGAGCATTGAGGGCAGCTCTGGGCTTCCCAGGACAAGAGGGATGTGGAGCTTCTAGAGAGGAGCCAGCGGAGAGGGACAAAAATGATGAGGGACTGGAGCATCTCTCATAGGAGGAGAGACTTGAGTGAGCTGGGCCTGTTTAGCCTGGAGAAGAGAAGGCTGAGAGGGCTCTGATTAATGTGTGTAAGTTCATGAAGGGAGAATGTAGGGAGGAAGGGGCCAAGCTCTTCTCAGTGGTGGCCAGTGACAGGATAAGGGGCAATGGGTGCAAACTACAACATAGGCAGCTCCATTTTCATGTGAGGAGGAACTTAACCGTGAGGACAGGGTTAAGTCCTGTTTACCTGGAACAGGCTGCCCAGGGAGGCTGGGGAGTCTCTTTCTCTGGAGGTCTTTCAAACCCACCTGGATGCCACCCTGTGCCCCGTGCTCTGGGTGTCCCTGCTGGAGCAGGAAGGTTGGACTAGATCATCTCTGGAGGTCCCTTCCAACCTCAACCATTCCGTGATGCTGTGAGATGGTACTTGCCTGTACTAGGATTTGCAGGTAAGCTCCTGAAACTCTTAACCAGTGTTGGTGCCAGGGTGGTGGCACTGATTAATACCCAGTTGTTCAGGGTTGCTGCAAGCCTGAGGAGTGGTTTAATAGTACTGAGGAGTAGTTTAATGTTTTATGTTTTATTTTGCAGGGTCCTTGCTTAGCTTGTGCGTAAGACCATTTAAAGGTAATTTAAAACACAAGTGTAGCATGTCTGCCTGACCAGGCCCTTGTGCGCTGCCCACGCTGGGGCCTCCCGTCCCGGCGCGATGCGGCTGGGTCGGGGGTCTGCCCCCAGCCCCACCCCGGGCTCGCTCCTCCGCCCCCCTGCCGTGGGCAGGAGGACGTAGCTGCCACGGCCCTTCTGTCCAGCCTTTAGCCCAGCTCTGATCAGCCCCGTCCCAAGGCCTGTGGGCACTCAGTGCCAGCAGCCGCCCTGCACCTGCCTGGGATTTGCAGAGCGGCGCTGAGCAACATTTTCCGGGGTGCAAAATCGCTCCTGCGTCACTGGGAAAGCTGACGTGGGGGGCTGTGATCCGCGTGCCCCTTCAAATGCCCCACATGCCAGCCTGGGGTGGCCAGGGATTGGTAACAGGGATCATATGGGCATTTTTAAGCGTTATACAGCGTTGCTTGTTCTGAAATGAGCAATAGTCATAGTCACCTATGGCATGCCATATAAATAGAACGGATAATATATTGACTGCTAGGTTGTCTGAATGACGTATTTCAAAGTGGGAGTAAATGAAGTGATTGTGTCTCACACACGGATTGTAAGGACCAAGAGCTCCAGGTACCAGCTCCATCATTAGCACCTCTGCCTTCTTGCTCCTGCCGCCGGCTTTCTGTTCTTTGGGTAGACGGAGTAAAGTTTAAACGCACAACTACCTCTGCAGGCCTTGCTTGGTGTGCAGCACCTGAAAAGAGTTCAGCATCTGCAAACACCTCTTACTGCAACCAGACAAGAAGCTCCAGCTGAGGCAATTTAGTCCTCAACTAGAAGAAGGTTGGTCACACTAACAGGATTTAAACAAACACACACACACACCCTTTTATCAATGGGGAAGAAGCTGATCTAACTCCACTCACATATCAATATGTATTTAATATCACTTTGAGGGAACACAGACTATTTTTTTTAAATGGCTCAATTCTACTGCAGTTTTGGTTAAGACCACTTAGAAATCAAGTAAATGGAGCAGTTAGACACCCGTGGCCCTAGAGCCCGCGCAGGGCTCGGCTCCGGCGGCGCTGCCCGTGTCGGGGGCGCAGGGCCCGGACGGCTCCGGCCAGGCCCCCCTCGCCCGCTGCCCGCGGCCTCAGCCCCAGCTCTGACCAGGAGCCCTCAGCCCTGCCCACGCCACGGCTGCAGTGGCCCCAGCCAAGAAACTGGCCTTGAAGGGATGCCACGGTGCTGTTCCGAGCACAGAGCAAAACTCGGGGCTTGCTGTAATAAATAAAACATTTATTTTTAAATGATGACACTGGTACTAAGTAGATATCTATCTCAAAGCTCACTGAAATTTAATTGACTGCTTTATTCCAATTTAAGAATTAGCAACCAAAATTGTTTCCTGTAAAAACATCTTACTGCTTTGCAGTCATGCAGATAAACTCAGTGTGCAACTGCCCCCATGTTGGAGAGCTACAGCTGTCACACAGTGAACCCTGACCAATGCTGCTCTTGGCCTGTATTTTTAATCACTTAGATAAAAGGAAGCAGAAAAGTCCAAATCCATGAGGAACCTTTTTATTTAAACATATAAAACTTATTTGGCAAACATCCATTTTTCATTAAACAAGATAAAATTATTGAATGAAAATGCATTCTTTAATGCAACCAAATAAGCAAGCAAACCTTTTCAAATCTATACAGCGATGAGGCAAGTTAAGATGCGAAGTTATTATTTTACAGGTAAAAGGACTGAGAAGCAGTGGGCTGCAAGAAGAAACACCAGAAACTTAGAGCTTTAAGTTGGGAGTTAAATAACAGCCTTTGCCAACAAAGAACACCACTGGATGCTAAGGTTCAGATTTTAGCTTAGGCTGTTGTGGATCATCTCCTGAACTAAACAGAAATGGGTGACAATGTACTGATAGGCTAATTTCTTCAAGCTGATCATGTCTTTTAACATTTCATATCTTGCATAAAATGAAAAAAAAAAATCAGCTAAGTGAGTTGCCTTAAATGAGGTAAAAGCTTTCTCTGAATTACTGTCTATATTACATAAGGCCACACATTCTTTTGGACTAGTCCCTTATTGTCATGATTACATTAGCAGTGAAGAATATTCACACCTATGTAGTATAAAGAAACAGTAGTTCAGGTAAAATGTAGCTGAGTAACAATTGCTGTATTAGCGCTAGGGTGTCATTTTTAAACACAGAGCTTTTTGAAGATATTTCACTACAAAGCTATATCACAGCTGTTAGTTGTCTGAAACATGCTCTACGAATTGATCTGTGCGTGACACGGTAGCTTTAGCACCTCTGCTTGCTAACCTGGGAACGCAGCATTTACAGAGCAGCCGCCCGCGTTGCTCGCAGCCCTGCGGGCCCAGGCGCTCTGCGGCTCCTCCCGCAGCCTCGGCGAGCGCCGCTGCAGCAGGAAGCCGCTGTCGCCTCCCCTCAGAAGGTGCTGCTGGAAGCTGTGGTCGTCAGGCGCCTCCCTATGTAAATCCTGCGGGTCAAGAATGTGTGGTCGGTGAGAGCCGCATTTCACGTACAAAGGGATGCACAGCACGTAAGGAACACTTTTCCCCTCTCATCATGTTACCAGTTACGTAATTTGCAGTAGAAGCAGCAAACCAAGTGTGTATCACAGCGCCGTTCCATAGGCTTACACCGTGGCGCATATCCTGGGCCGCACCGCTCCATGTGTGCTGGGAGAGACTGGACAGGGGCGAGCTGGGCCGCCCCGCGCGCCCAGCTGTGGCACCGCGCGAGCCACCACCAAGGGCCCCTGCCTCCACGCTGCCTTGCTCAGTGCTCTTTGCCAACACTAACACTTTGAAACATCTCATTTCACTGTCACCTGCAGTATCAGCTGATACTGATGGCATAAAAGTGTCATCTTTTTTTATTTCTTCAGTTATTTCCATCTTGGTATGCTTTTACAGCTACCCTCTATTTAAAGTCTTATATTCATTTACTTCCTGCAGAAATCACTATTTCGAAACATAGCTACTTAAACTGCTCTTACATTAAGCACTATATGAAGAAATTGTTAGCTATTCTGCACTGAATTGTAATGGAGCAGGCATGCAGCCGTGGTGAAAGACACCAGAAAGTAATTAAGTGCTTATGTCTCAAAATGTGTTTCATTGTGAAAGACTGAAAACATACTGGAACTTTTCTATGTCATGCAGTTGCTCATTTTCATTTTGAAAGGAGGTAGAAAAGTGGAATTTCATGCTGCTCTTATGGAATTATGCAGATGCATTTTGCACAGGTAGATCATCTGCCTTCATGCACCCCCGTTCTGCATCCTAGAGGAGAACGGGGCTGTCCCTCTTTCCAGTCCCTGTAGTTGCACAGTCCTGTCTACTCTTTCAAAGCCGTGTCCACGCTAACAAAAACACAAACAACAACAACATGTTCTTTAGAAGTGATTTCTCTGCACATTGTTTCACCCTACCAGCCTACCAAACTATTTATGGAAAGAAAAAGCATGAGAAAACTATAGTTAAGAAACAATACTAAAAAGCTCGGATTGAGTCATGCAAAACTGGCATGCCTGTGTTGCATCTGATCCCAGTCTTTACCAAACTTCCAAGAACACAACTATTTTTCATTTTGTGTGTCAAACTGGAATTAGCTTGTGTGCCTTAACTAATAAACAACTTCATTTATTTTCCAAAAAGACAAAGAAAATTGCACAGATTTGCCTGGACACAAAGCACTGTGCTTTGTGGGTACCTAGGAATCTGCCATGCTTACATACTGGCAATCTCTTCACAGTGTGTCCTGTAAAAATTTTTAAAGGAGAAGGATAATCTGAACCCTTAATCATCTAAGGGAAATCAATTCGTGTTTTGCCTGTGTGTCCCCCTTCTGCATGAGGAATTTTAAAGCAATAATCATTTCTTCCTTTTTTTGAGAATAAAAATCAATCCTCCCATACAGCCGAATATTATGTGTGTAATTATTGTTCCGAAGTATATAATTACATACATACATTGTAAATTGTCTTTTGAGAAGTTCTCAACTAGCAAGAAAAGCAGGGAAGAAAGACTTCCTGTTCAGTTTCCCGAGCTGTGTAACACTTATCTCTTAGACAAAAAGGAAAGGTGTGTAACACTTATCTCTTAGACAAAAAGAGTGAAAACATGCTTCTGTTTTAAGTATAAACTTACCCTAGTCCAATGGCAAGCAAATGGGAAAGGAGCAGAGATGGAAGGACAACTTTCAAGAATTCTGCTGAAAATATGCCCCCTTTCTTCATCACGCTTGTGTTTCTCATGCTGAGAGTGGCTGTGCGCCTGGGATGTTTAAAGAGGAATTCCCTAGTTTCGAGGAAGAAAATATAAGCAGAGCATTTAATGAAAGTGTCCTGAAACCATGGGAAGGAAGAGCCAGAGCCACGTTCATTGGGACACAGTGGCAGCACTCACTTTGGTGGGATGTTCTCAGGCCTGCTGGACCAGTCCCATATCCAATCTGCATTTTTCTTGAGGAGCCTTTCAACTTCCCTCCGCCTTTCAAGAAAATCTTCCTCAGACTAAACCAAAGAAACATTATCACACACTGCACTGTACTATTATGGCTAGGCAGTTATTATGCTAAATAAGACAAGGAACGACAACTTGGACGACAACTCAGGACAGCCCAGGTCTATTTGTAATACAGCAGTGGCTTCATTTTCAAGGGAGTACAGCAGTACGAGTACTGAATGAGAGCAAACTGCAGCTTCCTACATGTGCTTTACATTGAGTCAAAGCTTTGTGATAAAAATAATATATGGATGTGAGATTTAAATAATTACATATACACAGGTACGCTTAAGAATGGAATTAAAATTGCCCAGACAATGCTAACACTTTTCTGGCACTTTTCTTACTTTTAATTATTTGACCCCACACTCTAAGTAATGATCTTCCGGTACAAGACAGGTTTTCTGGTAACATAAAATATAACAGTGTAACATAACATAAAAACAATTAATTCACACTGTATGTATTTAGTTACAGCTGATAATTCATTCAGTTAAGATTCCTGTACGAGCTGCTGAAGAGTTTTAGATAGGAAAGGAAGAAGTTGGTGGACCAAGAATGTTATATGTAACTACGGAGAACTAAATAAACTATGGATTATCTGTCTTATTTATCTACATAGGATAATTAGAAACTCTAATTAGAACACTGGGAACCCCAGCACTGGTGAAATGCTGAACATGAAGACCTTCCTTTAAGAAAGCTGGTAACGCTGGGAAGAGAAGGAATCCACAAGCAGAGAGAGCCCGCGGGGAAGGTGGCCGGGAGCACCGAGGAGGAGCAAACGGCCTTTGAAAAACAAGGCAGGAAGGTGCCCACTTCTTACAGGAGCCAAAGGGACAACAGCGCACACCAGAGCACAACCATCGCCCGGCATCTTTGCTGTTATGTCATAGTTTTCTATTTGAGATGGAGGCTGCAAGTAAATATGATCTGATTGCTATTTGCTAACCTTGCAATAAGCGCTCACAGCTACAGAATACATTTCCTTTTACAGACAAAATAATCTCTTTGTACAGAAACAGCACAAGGAGAGCATTTTATCTATTACAGGAAGTCATCAGAAGAGGGAGATTTATCTAAAGCCATTCTAATACTCCTATCCTCAAAATGGTTTGTAATTAAAAAATTTAACATTAAAGCTGGTATCTAATACTGTGTAAACCTAAGAATTTAGCCAGTTGCAATTCAATAAGCTATATATTTATGAAGTGTGGTTAATAGGCACTTTTATCAATGTGCAATTAACTAGTTTTCTTTGCAAGGGTTTGAATGAAAGTTGTACAGAATTAAATTGAAAATAATTATGAATTTTCAAAGCAGATGTAGAAATGTCTTGTTAAGTACTAGTTAATAAAATGAACTGGAATTATAAAGCTACTGCACCGGTTTGAAAACATATTTTATTGGCTGTTATGTTTAAGTGACTAGAAATTCTTGCTGCTATTTTTTAATTCATAAACAACCTATGGCAGAAAATTTAAAGCAAGTAAAGTTTCCTTGTGGAAACTACCTCAAACAGACAAACACAGGAGGAGGAGGACACTTCTGCAGGGCAGATTATCTGCAGAACATGAGTGTTCATGTAGCCATGCGTGTACGTGCCTCACTGACAGGCTCTCTGTATGGCCCCGTGTAAAATCTGACTCACATGTGACCTCTTCAGAAGGAAGAAAACACCCATTTCACAGAGCAATCATGATACACAACACGATTCAAAAATCACAGAAAGATGGATTCTCAGCTGAAGTCCTGCTGAGTCCTGCTTCTTCAATTCTAGTTTAGTGGTTATCTTCCAACTACTTTTCTCCTAAATCTATTATAGGTTCTGAAGATGAACATTTTGATTTATTGCTGGAAAGAGGCACTGAGAACCAGGATTCAAAAACAAGCAATAGGTTAAGGCATCTAAATCCCTTTGAAAACCTCAAGTTACATATTAAAGAAGGCAAAAAAAAAAGCCCATGCAAGCCACAGTCTTAAAAGTTCCCATAAAACCTCATTCTGCCGAGATTATTCGAGGTTACTAAAGTTACTCACTTGCTTGAGTCTTTGCATTATCAACCTCCTTTATTTTCCAATACTAGTTTTTGAACTACAGTAGTAACAGATTCATTCTCAAAAGTATGGTGAGCTTCTTACCTGAAAGCTGTTCTTTTCTCCACTGCTATGACTCTCTATTTCCAAAGCTCTGTTACTGTCATGAGGCGTCTGTGAACGAGGAGGGCTTGATAAAGAAAAGCAGAAGTAAGGGAGTTTATTATATTTTTCATAACGATATGCTTTATGGGATGAAAAAAAAGCTAGTGGATGACGTTTAAGTGCAGCCCTCCTGCAGGAGCTATTGTGCCCTGACCTATAATCCCTAAGAGGATTGTATCTGACACTATGATTCATCCATCGTATGCAGTTAATCTTTGATTTCCTAACTGGATCTGCCAAGAACCTCCCTGCACAGAGCTGGTTTCCAGTAGTGCAAAGACAGACCTGTGAGACTGTTAGTTGGGTATGGCCTGTGTTGCTGAGTAATAACCAGAATAGCCTAAACCTTATTTAAGCACAGAATCTACAAGATACATGTAAAGTACATTAGGATGCAGAAACTCCATATTTTATCTGGCTACTTCAATTCAAAGCCCACTATTATCCATCATTTAAACGGGAATTTTTCCTGTCTCCTCCCCTGTGCATGTGTATGTATTTGCATACTCACATACTCAGATGTGTGCATACATTTCTGTATTTTTCTTTGCTTCTTGTACACAATAGCTTTGTGTAATAGTGAGCTCTGCATTGTTTTGTATTTTATGTCTACCTGTCACAGTGTGAACTCTCCCTGGAGCTGCTTCGCCCAGATTCGTGTTGAGCATCCAGGAGGATTTTCTCCATGTCGCCATTGTGAATGGAAAGGGAGGCCGGCACCTGCTCCTGGCTTGTTGACGTCGCGGTGCTGCCGCTACCGCTGCCGTTACTGCTGAAGTGGAGCTCTACCCAGGAACCTGCGCGTCACCATTGAAAAGAGAACTGCAGTAAAGCAAGTGCTGCTACATAAAAGGCATCCAGAACACGAGACTCCTGATCCTCCCCAGGGTGATATTACGGTACCATGTCCAGAAGCACTGGCTCTGATATCTTGGCTAACGAACATGCTGCATTGCCAAAGTGTGGGGGTGCATTTGTCAGCAAGCTGGGAAGTCTCACAGGACTGAAAAGAAGCTGGTCATATGCTGTATCTGTTTCTGAAACTACAAATCTTTTATTTTAACTCATAAAGATATACGTAATTGTTATTGTTCAGCACAGGTGCTAGGCCAAGAATCTAATCTCAAGGACTGATGTACTCTGCCAAAGTTGAGTGATGAATTTACTCAAAACATTTTCAGATCAAGACTCCAGTCTAACTGTGTTTTGTTTAGCCTCTTCACCAAGCATATTTTTAGGTGTTATTGTTAGGCAATAGAGGGTATGTGGCAATGACTGGATCATGTGTTGCTGTTTGCAGTATATTTAACACTGACAGTCACGTGTTGCTTTGTTGTCTTAAAGCATTCTGAATAACAACCCTGCAGGGCTAGCAGTTACCAACGCACAGAAGGACCCGTATCTGTCTTAGCATTTGTAAAATTAGCTCACAGGTATTATTTAAACTACTGTATAAACAGCAATAGAATTTACCTATACAAAAGTTAGCACATGTAAGATATAACAGGCATAAGCAGAAGCAGGTACAAGTATCATTCCCATTGTATGACATGTTTCAAAGCTCAAAAACCTGAACAGAAATACAGCACTAAATACCAGGAGAAGGAAGGCGGGTGGAATGATCTGAATTTTGTTAAGGCAGCAGCAGGGCTGTCTAGAACATAAACAGGAAGGGGAGGAGACAAATGTTCGTGTTGGGAATGTTCCTGCTCCCGTGTTGGAAAGAACTGGACTTGAGACACCAACTAGGGCAGACCTCGAAAAGCAAGCTAAATTCCATAAAACAAGGAATAAAGGAGAGATGCTAATGAGCAGATTTACTGCCACATAAAACCTTAAAAGCAGAAAGATTCTCTGGTTGTGAAAAGATTTAAGGTTTGAAAATACAACTAGAAGAGCAAGAATCAAGTTACTCAATTTCCATTAAGAACACTATATTTTTTTCATCTTCAGAAGATATCACAGTCTTCTGTTTTTTAATGGAAACATTTCCAGGTTACTAACTTCTGATAAAATATTTTTCTGGATAATCCCTCTTTCACTTCACAGCTTTTTAAATGCCTGATTATCTGTTTGTTTACGTACATCTAGACAAGCTGTTCCCCACCACAAATCCAGAGCTGGTAGAAGCGGATGGAAAATCCCCAATGTTTCCCTTAGGGAAGTGGCTGGAGCCCGAGTGGCAGCTACTGGAGAGCCCCTCCGGGCTGGCCCAGCCGATTCCCCCATCCTACCCCTGCTTCTGCTCCTCCACATGTTGTCAGGCTACCCGCGCTGCCCTACGGTGATTTCTGTGCATGGCTATAAGCTGTTTTTCCTGTAGAGAGGCCTATGATCAGAGGTGTACTTCGCACGTCACTTTGCAACAAGTATCGTCACTACAGACATACATAACAGCCTTGCACAGCAAATCCATGCTACTGAACTCTTTCTGGATACAGCACAGTTAATAAAACAGGGAAAAAAGAAACTTTAGGACAGAAGGATCATAAAGTACCTGCAGGTTTAACACGTTTCCATTTTTTCTTTTCTTTTAGACACTCTTGTGACTGCAGTTGTGCTACTGTACTGGGCGGCTGTTTATGCTATGACTTAAAGATAGCCTATGCTCTCATAAAGTCAGAAATATAAACCAGTACGAGCACGGCTAATGTGGCAACGCAAACTAAACACAGCGAGTCACCGGGAGGGCCCGCGGGCCATAATGACGTTACTGGATGTGCTCGCGTGGCGTACGTGCCGTGCGAGGGCACATTAGCATAAAAAATGACCCTGGGTGACTTCTGGAAACCCTTCCCCCTTAGTAGACGGCTTTCAAAAATGGAGACTTGGGTGTCAGAAACAACAGATACACACCCCACAGGGCCCGAGCGGGCAGGCAGACCCGCCTCTGCGACCCGCTGAGCCCCGGAGCAAAGCCTGGCTCAGCAGGCAGCCACACCGGCCCTTTCCTCCCCTGCTGTAAATTGGCTTGCGGAGCACGGGAGACATGCAGAGCGCCCAGGGCTTCCTTCCACACACATCCCAAGCTGTCAAGAGGGGCTTTTCTCTTGGAAACAAGGGAGTTCTGCACCAGTGTGCACAGATACATACACAAAAATATATATCTGGAGGGAAAGGGAGGGGAAGAGCGGGGTGTGCTGACGCCTGATGAGCACTTAGGCTAACCTGGCTGCTATGTGAACCGCGGGACGGACACCACGGCGCTCTCCGGGCCTGACGGGCTCCCCCTTCGCCCCGCTCCGCTCCGGGAGCTCCGCGGCAGCTCCCCGGACGGGCCCGCGGCCAAGCCCCGCGCCGAGGCCGGGCAGCAGGCCGGGCCTGGCCCGCGGCCTCGGATCAGCGCCGGCCCCGGGGGCAACGGCCGCCCCTCAGGGAGAGCCCGCGGGGCCTCGCAGCCCCGCCGGAGGCCGCCCCGCGCCGGCCGCTACTCACCCTGCAGGTTCTCCTCCTGCGGGCTGAGGCGCGACATGGCCCGGCCTGCCCGCGCCGAGCGGAGCCGGAGGCCGAACCGCGAGGCGG
>VZSG01000378.1:415928-435231 GCA_013398315.1 Nothoprocta pentlandii | reverse complement strand
GCGGCCGTTGACCTGTGAGGGGCGGCGGGAGCGCGGCGGCCCGGGCGGCCGGAGGGGCGGGCACGTTTGTCACTGTCGCGCCGTGTGCCGCTGCCCGCCGCGTGCGCCGCTCGTGGCCGGCCTGCACTAAAGCCTGGTGGCTGCGCTGCCTGCCGCCTGCGGAGACGTTAACGCGGCTCCGGCGGGCCGCGGGTGTCAGGAACAGCTGGGCGCGACCGTGGGGAAAGGGGGACAAGGGAGTGACATGGGCGGCTCAGCGTGCGCCCTCGGACACAGAAGGGTACTTGTCAGCGCAGAGCCCCCCAGACCTCTGCGAGCAGGGTTGGAGCCTCGCAGTGGAAACAAACAGGGAGGCGAGGAGGGGCCGGCTGCCCCGGGGCTGCTCCTCGCTGCGGTCACACCGCGCCCTGTGGCCCCGCCGCTGTGCTGTGACCTGCGCTGCGGCACGCGTGTGGCCACTGAACACCGCGTTCTGGCGTTCGAGTGCGACGATTCTTGCACAAATCTATGCAAAGCAGATAAACGCTAGGCTTGGGTTTCAAACGCGGTCATATCTGATTGCGAAAGCACAAGCTGTGGCCTTGACGGTGCCAAAATTAATGGCACAGAGCCTTAAAATAGATAATAATTAATTATTTTTAAAAATATTGACTGGGATTGTAATGTCACCAGAGCAGACAGCAGGGGTTCTGTAAATATAAAAGTTGCCATTTGAAAGCAGATACTGACCTTCTGCTGGGAATTAATCTAATGAAGACAAATAACAATTTGTTTAGCCAGGGGATGGCTAAGGTTTTATTTACTTAACTGCAGGATGCAGGTGCCTTCTGCAGTTGAAATGTGTTTCATTTGTGCCTTTCTGTAGTAGGCACGCTACAGTCAGGGAAGGAGGAGCGCTGGCAGCTTTGCAGGGAGGCATCCTGGTGGCAAGGAGGATCTGTCTGTGATCCAGCTCATTCTGCTCATGGCATCAACTCAAGGCAGTTTGTCTTCCAGGAAACTTCCTGGAAGAAAGTTTTTTTCCAGGAAACTAAGGAAGTTTCCTCTTAGTATATTCTAAAACTTATGTGATATAAACAGGATTTATGTGTTCATTCACATGAGCAAAACTACTTGCATGGTCAGTGGAAAAGAACTCAAAATCAAATCAAATCCTCTTAATTCAGGAAAACCACAAAGACAACATCAGTTCTGGCCTTTGCAGGCTGAAAGAGAGGTGCTGTTGTGTAGCTGGTAGGAGCAGCGTGCTAGGCACAGATTTTTTCCCTTTCAGAGATAATCCCTTCCAATCTCAATTCGTATGGCTTCCCAGCTGCCTTGCTCTTTATATGTTGATGTATTTTCTCTTCATGCATTAGGCGCAGGAGGCTGGAGGCTGCTGCGGCTGCAGTCTGTGCAGGTCTGTAGCTCTCTGCTGCTCTCTGCTGTCCCGCAAACCTTTGCACCCACCTCTGGAGTTGGATCCGCAGCAATGGGGGAGCCTTGAACAGAAGGGCAACCTGGCTGAGCCAGTGCCCAGGCAGAGGTGGGTGCTTCTGCATGTGAGTAGGATACCCGCGAGCCCTGCAGGGACCCTGCCAGCATCCTAGAGATGGGGGGACAAACACTGCGGGTGAGAACACCAGCCGCTGGCTCAGGAGGAGGGGAACGGGTCACTGGTTTCACCATTGTCTTCTCCCATGGCAAGAAATCTACAAGGGAAAGATTGACCGTCTGGATATGCCCCAGTCAATGGTCCTGAGCAAGCTTTTCCTCCACTCTGGGAACCAGGAATAACACCAGGAACCAGGAATATGGTATTCATGACAGGTGGAAATCTGCTCTGAAAATGTCTCCTAATAGGACAAAGAACAGACAATTATTTTATCTATTAGTGCTAAACTATGAACATATCCAATGTGAAGCAACACCTCTACCATGCACAAATAATACATTGTCTTAGAACTATCTTTGTGTTTTCAGCGGCAGGAAGCACTTCCCTGGGAGGAATTTGAGCAAATACAAGTCTGTGTTGGATTTCCTGGTGGAATTGCTCTTCTGTTGCCCTGCCGGGAGGAGGAGAGGAAAGGAGAGCTTTTCCCCTTTGCAAGAGATGCTTCGTAATTGGGCAACTATGGGAATAGAAGGAGAGAACCCATATTTTCAGGCCTTCTTTTTTTCCCAGCCTGATGGAAGCACCGAGCTTGCACCAGCCTATTCAATATGTGTTTTGTTAGATTCCTCAATTGTCCTGGAGTGCTGAACTGAGTAAAAGGTTAAGGTTTTAAATACAGGCTAACAAGGAGCAAAGCTCTATTTATGCATCTGCTACATTAATGTATACCAATTTATTACAAGAATTCTAGAAATATTCTGAAGTGGAATTCTTCAGTTTGGAGGTCAGCTCTTCAAATGTGAGAACCTTATTCCTCCATTATAAAAGCATGTTTACTGTTTCTGCCAATACATAGCACCTCTACCTTGTTCTCTACATCACTGCAAGAATCCCAGGCAGGACACTGGCCACCCTCATCTTCCTGCCTAAATGCTGGACAGACTGTTGGACACGCACGTGTTGCTGGTTGTGAGTTTCTGGATGTCAGAGTGTGACCGAGTCCAATGGGTAGTTTTTCAAACTAAGATCGTTTCTCTTCCCTGGCTCTGCTCAGCAGCTGTTCTGGGTCTTCTGCTGCCACTGTCATTAGCATGTCCCTACTGCTCGTCCCCTTCTCTTTACGTCCTGTTTTCTGTTGACTGGCCGTTTTTTCCAGGAAATCAATTTACTAGAAGTCTTTTCTGCTTAAAGACAGATTTGAGGCAGGGTCAAGTTAATCTTCGGGCACGCTACTGAGTGTCGCAGGCCCCCAGTGACAGCTCATCTCCAGGATCTTTTCTTAGTAATTGCTTTTCATGCAAATCTTCACGGTAAGTGATTTTCCATCATTGCCAGAAGAGCACTCTGCTGTGATCACTGAAAATTGTAAATTATATTCAACTAAATCTTTAAAAGCTTACTGATCTGTTAACCTGTGATCCTGTTTCAGGATGGAAACCATAGTAAATTTGTGTGCTTGCATGTCAGAAAAATTATGTTACTTCCTTTGAAATCAGAGGTAACAGTGAACCTCCTCTATTGACTAGAAAACTGCAATATTTTAAACAGTTAGGAAGTTACCCATGTTGTTCAGACTCACTTAATTTTGCATTTATTTTGAGCATGTCCTTCTGTACTGTGTCAGCCTGCAAGAACTTTGTTCCTGCAGGAAAATTATTTCAGGCAAAATCTGTTTATCGTCTTATTTCACTGAGTTTCAAAGGGATAATGCTGATTAAACTTTTTTTGATTGTTATTCTTATAGAAGTTAAATAAGAGGAGAGTCATTTTTACCTGCTTTATAATGGCTAGGATGTAATGAAAAGCACAGACTCGGTGCGGCCTTGGAGGAATGAGGCTGCGTGGGAAAGCGCCTGCATCGCTCGGGATGGGCCACGGCTCCGCAGCACGCGCAGGGCGGAGGCTGTGGAGCTCCGTGCCTCCTGCTGCTCCGGGAGCCGTGCAGGGCAGATCCTGCTTGCCTTGGCAGAATGGAGCTCCTCGAAAGCTTCCAAATCCAGGAGCCCTCTATTGCCTTGAGTTCCCCTCGCCACTGCTAAGGCTTAGTTATTAACTTTATCAGCTGCCTCTGTAAGTCAAGTCAGCGTGTGTATTTTCATACCAGGCATTTCTTGGAATATTGTTCATCATTAACCACCAGGCTGTTCTGAGTTACTCATTTCTGAGCTAGACATTGTTACCCAGACTGTTGAGGCTGGGAGGTGTAATACACGTAGTCTATTGATTTAACTGTTTTGAAAACCAAAACAGTCTTGCCAATAAGATGAGAGTTTTAATGTATACGCTAAAGATGATAAGGAATTCAGGGTTAGGTCTGTATGGGATAATCTTACCAATCTAACCAAATCTATTTCCAAAGTGATACAAATTGGGACTTTTTAAGACACTCTTAAATCGGTTTAAATTAGTTTAGAAGTGGATAATGATGATCAAAGTCTCTTTGGTTTCTTAATGATATAAGATAAATCCAGTTACATAATTTATAGGTGTTTATTCAACAGTTCTTTGCTGGAGCTGCACGATGGTATGGTGGAGTGCGCGAGGCTGCGTGTGAGTTGCTTTAGCCCAGCATGCCCAGCTGCGGGGGCACTCGTGGCTGTCACAGCCCGGCTCCTCAGCCCTGCTCTGCTCCTCGCCTTTCCAGAACACCCAGCATAGCAGCAGCCGCAGGCAGCGTGGCCCTGAAAGCTGCTGCTGCCACCCTGGCCTCAGGCATTTGCTCCGATAACTCCAAGGCACTGATTCAAAGCTCAGGAATAAGGCATGCATTTTACAAGGGGAAGCAAAAGGAAATATTAGCTCCCCAGCGCATTACGTTTTTGAAGAAACTAAATTAACACAGAACTTTGGTTTTGTATCATTTTATAAGCTTTTAAAAGGCAGCAACACTATAGGAGTGAGGGAAGGAGACCAATCTCCTAAGTTATTTCTGCAATTTATTTTCTTCTTTTTGGTTTATGAACTTGCATCTCCATTTCTTGCATTTTTCTTTCTTAGTTGCAACAATTCTGATGCCCAAGTGACAAAAAAATCTGTTCATTATTATCTGTCATGCCTTATAGCACCACTGTTTCCCACACTACAGATGCACCAGAAACAAGATTCATTAACTCTAAGTAAGAGTAAACTGATTTAGGGTATGTAAACAGATACAGCACCTGTAAGACTTAGAAACAACTCTTTCCTTACTTCTATTGGGTACGTATAGAATCTTGTTTGACATCAGAAATGCAGAATAGAGCTTATCTGAAAAGCTGATAAATAAGATTTCCCTTATCCTTTTAACTTGTTACAGTTGCTACAGACCCAGAGGGTCCTTATACCCCTCCCTGGGAGGAAGGGCAAGGTGAGAGGACCATCTGTTGCTCCTGCCCTGTTTGGGTTCTCCAGCCAAGCAGCTGCCTTGGTTATAAAAGTATAAAAGCATCATTTAATGCTGCTTACCTCAAGATCCCACCACATAATCACATTTTCTTGTCTAAGAAGACTTAATTTTGTTTCATTGATCCTTTTTTTTTTTTTTTTTTTTTNTTTTTTTTTTTTTTTTTTTTTAACTGCTCCTGGCATAGCTGCTGCAATGCAAGGGCCCTCCTGTGCCTTTCATACAATGTGTTATACACGTCTCTGGAAATTACTGAGGAAGAGACTGAGAAAAAAATTCCTACTCAGGTTCCTTAGACAGCTGCACAGTGTTACATGAGAAATCTCCTGCTGACTTGCTCATCTTTTTTATGGCAAAATAGCGAATGTTACGCTGAGGCAGCTGAAATAAGGAGGTAAATCAGAAGATTAAAACAGATATAGACTTCTGCTGGTAATTTATTGCTGGTATATTATATACACCTCCAAAATGTAAGAAGTCCTAACCACTTCTACACTGAATCAGAAAAGTGGGAGATGAAAATTTCTCCAGATCTTCTCTTGTTGCTGGTTCAAATCATGAAAGATTGTTAACTTTTATGTTCTGATTGAGGAACCATTGTATAGTGGAATGCTTTGGCGAGATTCGTAATGGATACGGTTCAGTAAATGCAAATTGCCCAAACAATGTCCTTTTATTAGCACTTTCCAGCTGAAAAATGAAAACAATTCTTTGAGTCATGTAAACTCATAATGACCTCTTGATTTATGTCATTTATAACACTGTTTTCTCTTTTATTTCTTTACCCACGAATTTCCACAAAATGTTCCAGCTGAACACTAAAAATAGAAAACTGCTTTCAGGACAGCAACTCAAAATCTCTTATTCTGTCAGCTTTAGTCAGGGGTCACAGGCATAGAATCAGTCAACCCTTACATCTTATGAAAATGCTTCTTTGGTTAAATAGGGCAGCTGGATGGAATGCGTGATCTGGTCATCTGCTCGCTGCAGAATGGGCTGACCTGGAGACGTTCACCTGTAGCGAGATGGTCTAGTTCTCGGGAAATATTTGTGTCAAAAAGAAGGTGCAGGGAAAACCACTGAGCTTTTGTTGAAGCTAGAAAATGAGATATCTGCAGCCTGTAGTGTATCTTTGAAATGAAATACAGTAACTTTGTATATGTGCATTGAAGCACTGATCCTACAGTGTTTTTGCAGGCAAACTTTATACTTCCATGAGGGTTCAACATTATGCCAGGTGAGTATTGAGTCCCATCTAAATAGTCAGGATTGCAGCTAATGAAGAAATGCCTCTCTAATGAGGAGTATATGTCTGTGAATAATCATTATTTTTTTTCCTTTAGGAAAAAAGAAAATTTCTGAGTCTAAAACTTTTCATAGCAAAAAGTAAATAGATTCTGTTCTTGTATCTTCCTATTGCTAGAATTTTGATATAATTTTGTCTTTCAGGTATTCCTATGAAGTCATCTTAAATTTCGTTCTAATGATTTTATCAGACTGTCCCTGCATGTACCCTTGTCAAAGGTAAGCAAAGGGCAGAGCAGTGAGAGAGGGTATGAGAAATAGAGTGGTGGTTAACCACAAAAATAAGAACACATTTCTAGGAAGCTGGTTAGAGCAGTCATACAGCACACATTTCTTTCATATGTAAACACATGCAGCACAGAGTCTGTGGTTTTGACTCAGGAAAACCAGAAGCTTTTTAGATAGAAAGTTCTAGATACTTAGATATTGCTTTCTAGGGGAAAAAAAAAAAAAGTACAGAAAAAGCCACCAATCTTTCCGAAAGCTGAAAATATGCTTTAGGATAGAAGCAGAGCCACTTTGCCGCAGTGGGCTCTGATCATTGTATCTTGCCTGAAGCAATATGGTGAGTTTATTCTAAGTGGTACCTAATCTTCACCATCAATAAGAAATTGAAAAGGAAACAAGTAGGCCTAGTATCCTACTGACTTCTAGAGAATTTTGCAGTGTATTGGGCAGTTCTGAGTATCTTGTAACCAATTATCATCCATTTCCTTTCTGTCTGTTTCTATGTACTGAAGTGAAGCAGATTTACCATTGTGAGCTTGAATACTGCATATGCTCTTTTTTAATTCAGAGTAGTAGTGAGAGACAGTGAGCTAGGGGTTAATGATAAGCTTTTCATATCTGCAGCGCTTTAATTCTCAAATTCTGCCCTACAGGAGTTTATAAGGACACCTTCCTCTTTGCCATCATATTTCCATTTCCACATAATTGCAGAACAGAGGATTATTCAGTAATAATACTCATATGAAGGATAATCTCTAATGCCTAGCCCTGAGCTTGCGTATACTTAAGGATTTCCATGTAACTTTGAATGTCTCCTTTGCGAGGAGCAAGTACAAAGGCTCTAACTATTTTTAAACCCAGATATCCTTCAATCTTAGCTACCCTGTTTGGTGATGTAGCTGCTGCTTCAGGAGGAATTCATTTTCAATTCCTGTGGTGCTGGATGCAACCTTTGCTTGAAGAGAAGCTGCCGATGAGTCCCTGTGGCAGAATGCAGGCTGCAGATGACTCGGGGCTGCGAGGAGGCGAGGCGTTCTGTGCTGGCGCTCGCCCGGCTTCGTGGCGGGGAGGGCTCTGTGCCTGCGGCTCTGTGCTGGCGCTGACGTGCCCAGCCGCTCCTGCAGTGCCACTGCAATGGCTGCGTGCGCTGGGGCTTTGCCCTGAGCTCCTGCTCCCGGGAGGGAGCCGCGCTCACAGGCCATCAGCCGCAGCTGCGCCACTCGCCTGACAGCCACCTCCAGCTTCTCCTCGCTTGGGAGGCTGCTCTGCTTCTCCACTTTGGGGGTGTGTACATGGTGAGCAGATTTTACTGTACGCTTGATTCTTTTTTATTTTTTTTTCCTCTCTCCTCTAAATGCGTCCCTGGACTGATGAATCATTTCTCATCTGGTTCCACTATTCAGAGGACAGAGATGGAAAATACAGCCTTACACAGCAGGGATGGATTTTTTTTTTTTTTTTTTTTAGCATTTTGCAGTGTGAATCATAAAAATCCTTTTCAATCTGTCTGCTAGGAACAGCCTACAGGTTTTAAAATGAAGTGCACTGCATGCCAGGAATGGTGCTGTCCTCAGGTAAAGCAGAAAAGCAGGGTGCATCATGAAGGAGCATGCCTGTAAGGTTAGTTCCTATACATGTTTATTCATATATAAATATGTATATAACAAATGTGTTTTGTGTGTGTATAAATATATATATAGGCTATATGTGAATGATATATACCATATATAATTTTTGTTTAATTCATTTTCAGATGCCCTGTTTTTTGGCATGTTGTGTTTGAAATATTTCCCCTTGATATCTCTTTTCTCCCTGCTGTGGTTAATAAGCACAGCTCTGATTTTACAGCAGCTGTGCTTTAGGATGCATGCGAGCCCTTCCAAGATAATGTCTCTGCATTCCATTGGTTAAATGGGCTGCACCTTCTTGCTACATTTATGCAGACCAGATCTTGGTAGTCTCCATCACGTATGATGGAGAAGTTGCAATGTCAGAGCCTTAATTATACATAAATCCCCTCCACAACTGTGAGTTTTGGTGTCTCAGGATAAAACAATTTAGGATAAATTACTGTAGCAAAGTCATCTGGTTTCCGTGCTCCCTGAATAATTGATTTGGGTATTTCCTATTTTGTGAACTCTGATGCATATACTCTGCTGCTTGAGAAATGTATCCTGTTCTTTCTGTTTGTTAGCTTAAAAAAAAAAAGTGTTTTTTTTTTTCCAGCTGCCTGCTCCCTTAATGGCTTTAAATGTCACTTATTAAGATTCCTTTTCCTTTCAGTGAATGTTTCTGCCTCTGTAGTGAAACTGTTTAAAATGCACACAGAGTCTATAGGACGTACACACTGGACTAGAGTCAGATTGGCTTTGGCTGGTTATTTATCACACTGCAATGCTTTCAGTGAAGCCAGTGTACTGTACAACAGTAATTTATAAGCCAGAACATTATTCATTGCTGTCATTCTAGGCCCACAGCTCTTGGTCTTCATATAGCATTTTTAACATATCAACTATTCTAAGATTTTACTTTTCTCTGTAATTTAAGTGCATTATGTTTAAATTATGCTCAGAAAAGTTTGGCAAAGGGGCTGTCTTAATACTTGATTTTTGTAGCAGAATATCTGTTTATTTTATATTGGCTCCACCAATTTTCTGAATAGTGACTTCTCTTTCTTTGCTTGGAAATAAAGTGATAGAAAGATTGTGGTGGTGGCAGAATAAAAGGTACTTTAAGTTGGTATGAGGATGAAGGAAACCTTTGACTAGAAGAAATTGCTTTTGTCATTAGGGCTGTGATTGAAAAAAAATAGCATCCTAATTTAGGATGACTTTTAAGAATGTGCTTTAGGACTACTTAACTTTAATTGTCCCAAAGAACACAAGCATTAAATATATTCGTGGAAGAGTGGGTCTATTAAGCTTTTCCATACTATATACCCTAAAGATGACAGTTGTCAATACCTCCTAGCTTATGAAGCTTAAAACTTTCCAAGTTCATTGTCAATTTATGTGTAATAAAAGAAAAAACTTTCCTTTTTCAAAATAGATCTCTGGAATATTACCCTTTATTGCAGATAGTTCACATTGGTGATCAAATAGTGTCAGCAAACCAATACTAACAGAGGAAGGCTATAAATGGTGACCTCTTTTTCACACTATTAAAAAATCTGTCTTTACCTGTGGGTAAACCTTCTAAGTTTGTTAACTTCCTACATTCCCTTCATGTATAATCAATAACAGAGGCTTCAATTCGATGGAGGAATAAACAAAAGAATGTTCCAAAATTTGTATATAAACTAATTATTTTGAACTTTTGATTTGAACACAAAATTTTCACCAAACCATTGTGGTTGTTAGGATAGGGCTGAATAACTTTAAGACCAATAGTAGTATTTGTTGACATGTTATGGTGAAAACAGCCAAATAATAGTTAACACTTCAAGCTGCCTTTAACCTTAACTTTATTTCTGCATGACTGGCTAATAAATACCATTTGTCTGTATGCTAAGGAAAACAGGAGAGCTTATTCATTTCGAGAGCATCAAATTTTGGCAATTAGTGGAGGCAGAATGCTTAGCATATTCTATCTGTGGTCTAACTTGGAATAGTAATTCTCTGTTTTTCCTTTGTCACTTGAAATCAGGACTTCTAAATCAGGTAGGCATAAAACCAAAAATATCATAGGAATTTAATATAGTTCTGTGGGAATTACCTAATAGGGAGTAATATAACTGGAGTTTATTTAAAAACACTTAAGTTCTATAGGATGTCTACATACCATTTTTTCAGGAGCACTTAGAGTTCAGTATCCGTGATTAGCCTGCAGCAAGATACCGGCTCAACGCGCTCCCGCTGTGCAGCTTCCTGTGGTCTGTGACCCTCCTTAGTATTCTACCCAAACAGGGAGGGAGCTGAAGCAAAGCAGTTAACGAAGACTTGAGAGAATATCTGGAGGACAAAATTTTTTCCCAGAACACATGCGTAAACTACAAATCTTGGAGCATTGGCTTATTTTAAGCCAAGTGGATATTCCTTTGTGTTTGTTTTTCAAGATATTCTGCCTGTGCTGTGATTGTTTGACCTTGCCAAGGTCATATGCAAAGAGGAGACTTTATTTTTCATAGAGCTGAGGTAAACGGAAATCAGTTTAAGATACAGAATGTGAATTTTCTATGCATTTAACTCATGTTCCTGGATTGTTATTTTTCTCATTTTGCTGGTTCCAGGGTCAGTTCTTATTTTGTGGCAAGCTGTGAGGCCTAACTGTTTGGTGAGAATAGTTTCTGATTCAGTTATATGCAAACTATCTGGCTCTGAGACTCTCCTAAACTTGCCCAGACATTTCTGGGAAGTCTCATTTTGTCTAAAAGCTGCTAACAAAATGGCCCTGCATATTCCATAAGACTTATTTTATTATAATTCATAGTTAGAATTTGTGCCGATTGAAGTAGTCTAACATTAATTGGAGGGCAATTAGCTGTGCAAGACTGCAGTGATACAAAATGCTCTTTAGACCTGTCACCAATCTGCGGCAACCCTGAGTTCTGTCTCAACCCTGAGAAAATCTGTTGTAGTTGTAGTTAATTGACTCAACCTTAGCTTTTTATACACAAAAAGTCCTTTCATCGTTTTACTGACCGCTCAGTTTTGTCTTCCCTATCCCTTGGTTGCCTAGTATGTGTATCCTCTAGCCCATACTGTAAGTAAAGCAGAGAGTAAGGAACTCTTGGCATATACTATATTTTAGTGAGCTGTAAATCTGAAATTCTGAATTAATGTTGTTTTTAATCAAAAGAGAAATTACAAAGAAAAGGCCTCTTTCTGATCCAAGTGAGGCAATGTCATAACTGTTACTGACTTCGAGGCACTTAGGCTATGCCCAGAAAGAGAATTTTGCCAAGTGCCTGAAAGATTTACAGTCACATTGGCTCCTAATGTTATAGATGAGGCAAGCCAATTTCTCATCTACATTTTATTAGAGTAAGCTGGATACAAAGGGTGACAGCACTGGGGTGGCCTGGAGGCAATCACCCTCAGACCCCAGTCCCCGAAGTCTCAGTATTTATGGAGTCCAAGCTCCGCCCTTGGTGGTCTTTCTAGAAGGTTCTCGAAGGTTCTGTTGACTCTGCACTGTGTTTGTTGATGTTGCCCAATCAGAATGCGCTTGCGCCGGCTGTCGCTAGGTGGTCGTTTTTGGAGGAAGGCAGAGTGCCCTCCTCGGTGCCCTCTGTCTCACCCCATTCCATATAATGAACAACATGTGGTTGCTTAACAAAATCTTTCAGTAGCCTTAGTGAACAAACATGTTTATTACACTAAGAGGAGCGTTGCTCCAAAATCCCCGATGCCCTTTTGAAATATTCTTGCTACATTTTAATTTAACTAATTTAACATTAAAATACACTGATAAATTTGATCTTGAATTAGTTCTCTACTGTGATAAATGAATTCTAGGTAAGGTTGATAGGGGTATGTTTAGTTTGGATGAGGATTGTGCTTTTGAAGGAAAACTGATCATTCCCATTTGCAGTACTTCAGTTTGCATCCTCAAACTGCAAATCCTCTGTATGGTCTCAGATGCTCATTCAGGATTCCTTTTGGATAAAACCAAATCAAAATATGTTCTTCAACCAATAACCAGTGCTCATGCTGCAGGACAGCACTAGTGTTTGAAATCTCTTCAAAGTGTGCACGGTGTGAACATGGTCAGTATCAACCATTTTGCTTTGTAATGCAGCGTGTAGGACCTGCATACAGCCCCGGGCGGTCTGCGAGAGCATCAGCTGCCATTGCTGGGTTAGGACCTGCAGGAGGAGGAAACCTGGAGTTACAGCTCAGCAGTCACATACTAGTTTGTAGGGTGACATGAGGTGTTGTGTTGGCCCGTGAGGACTGGGCCAGGTCATCAGCAACAGAGTCTTTGTAGTTCATGGCAAAGAACTGCAGTTAGTGTGGAAGGATATAATCCCTGGAAGGTGGACAGGACCTCAAAATATGTTAGACATTTAGGTACGACATTTACATTTGGGGGAGCTATGCACTTAATTTATTGTTGCTGTTAGTGTGCCTGTTAACTTGTGTAGTAGCTGAATCTTTTTAAAATAAAGGAGGATGCCGATAAATGATAGATATAAAAGATATTTCTTCCCTCGAAAGATTCACAGTTCAATACTCCCATAGAACACAACCACAGTGTAAGGCACCAGGTACATCTATTAGATTCTTTCCCAAGAAGGATGGCAGTCTTGAGGGGAAAATAAATTCTGTATCTTAGTTTTGTTAACATTGTCCTTAACTCACTAATGGTGCTTTTAATTTCTGTCCTTGCAATTAATGTACAGTGAATTTTTTTTTCTACATATAAAAATTAGTGGTATTTAAGTCAGCTTTTCCCATTTCATTGAGCAGAGAAGGCACAGGTTTCCAGATTTCTCAGATAACATGATAGACAGCAGAGGATGCAGATCTAATTATTATGCAAAGAGGAATCCACAGCCCAGTCCAGCAGCAGCGGTGTTTGACGGGATGTCTGGCAGAGAGACTCCAGCAGGGAACCCTGGGGTTCAGCTCATTCACCTTAAATCTTAAATACACTAGGCAGAACATACACGTTCATTCCATTCAGACTGTCAGTGAACAGTGTTAGGTCAGTGTCCTCTCTCTTTCTTTGAGAAATGCTGTTTTGAGATGGAAAAATGGAAAATTTTCCAGCTTTTACTTCTCTTGTGAGTTTCTGGAAGTTTATAGCACCAAGTCTGAATAACTGATCATTTTCCAAATGATTTATGCTATTTAGTGTGTTTCGAGACTAGGTAAAGTGAATTTCACTCAATTAGATCACAGGATAATTTCATAAGGAGCAGACTCATGATTATATGGGGAATTATAAATGTGATATTTCCAACAATATTTCCAAGTGTGATATTTCCAAGTGTGATATTTCCAATGTGATATTTCCATAAATGTGATATTGATTTGGATGCTGCCAGCAGCATTGTTGAGTTTGTCATGATCATGCACAGACATTTTCATCTGGATATACTCACTTGTATGGCTCTCTGAAACATTGCCTAATCCCATGTACACGATTCCACCCAGAACAACAGGCCAAGCTCAAAGAGGCTAAAATCAATTGATAAAAGGGGATTTGCTATTTTATTAGCAAAATAAAATGATTGATCATTGTTGTCTGATAACTTCTTGCATGTTAGGGAAGGCCAATTATTCTGACAGAATTTCTTGTGTAATGCTTTCTGTATTGACTGGGAAGGCAGATTGCCCGTGCGCTTCAGTTCAGCACAAAACGGTTGGAGGACACGTGGCTGTCCAGGAAGGATGGGCAGAGGGGGGACGTGTCCCGCGCTGCGGAGCAGGCACTCCCGAGCACAGGCCACCTCCTGCCTTGCGCAGCCCTGCCGCTCGTTCTGCCTGGGCAACGGGGTGACAGAGCAGCGCGGGGACACCTGCTCATGGGAGACGTTGTGGCAGCGAGGGGCAGGCACTGCTGCTCTGACTTGGGGGTTATTTTCATTATGCTTCATAGTTCTCAATTGTTTGAATGCAAAGCCACGCCAGAGGAACGTGTAGGCAAATGAAATATTTGCATGAAGTTAGTAAAGTAAATGTGCAAAGGGTCTTAAAGAGAAACTGAAGTCCTAAAAAGTAAATAAAAAAAATACTATCTTTGCTGTAACCGAATGGATGAGTATAGACAGTTAATGTCTGCAGTTGCTATAAACCTTTCCTTCCCAACTGAAGTAGTTTTGGTAATTGTTGTATTTTAAATGGTCACTTAAAGGCTCAATTTATTGGTAGATGGTAGGTTGCTTTCTTGGTATGCAAGTTATGTGTTTCGGCAGTTGCTCTTGAGGGAAGCATCATCGATCTGGTTTGTGCAAATAAGCCTCTGACCTTTGCCTGTCCGTGCTGGCTCACCATGACCAGCGCTGCTGCCAGGAGCTGCAGGATGTTCCCGTTACCTCCAGCGGCTGCCCGCGCGTCCTGGCCTTGAAGGGCTTCAGCACCCTGCTCACAGCAGGGTGAAGGACCTGGTATCCACATTGCTTGCAGAAGGATTCACTATATGTTTTCATTAACACCTTTGCCTTTTCCTTGGGTTTGTTGCACTATTTTAGCTTAGGTCTTACCCGATGCTCTTACCCACAGCGAGTGCTAGTGGGTTACCAGGGAGAAAGGAGAGGTTCTCTGTGTTTATTGCTGTTGCAGACACTGGCTTACTCTTTTTCTATTCATTTCACTTATTGGCTTGTTGTTTCCCCACGCTATAATAGCAGGTATAAATTAACTCAGTGTCTGATGCTGTACAGGTCAAAACCCTTGTGCTAGGCACTGCGAGAGACCAGCTGACTTTAAAAAGCAGAATAATGGCTGATTTTATCTCTTGAGATCACAGCTAGCACAGTTCTTGACAAAAACAAGTAAGGTTTTGAAAGAAGGGGGTTTGTTTCAACCTGCCTTCCCCCACACTTCTTGTGCGTTCCCGAGCATGCAGGCCGTACGGGTCCTGCACGTGCACCCACAGGGACACTCACTGCTTAGACCTGTCTGCAGGGCTTGCATACACAAAACCAGGCACGCCAAAGCATGGACTTTGCCAGCTCTAAAGCTGTAGCATAAGGGAACTTGCATTATCCTTAACTGTCCTTAGGATGCATTTGAGCTCTGCAGGAGCCGAGACCTCATTGTTTGTTTGCAGGTGTCCCTCGTTACACTGTCAATTAGTGCACAGGCTAAGAACTGCTGCCCTCAATATAGGCAGGAGCTCAGCAGGGTTGTGCCCTAGTGCATTCTGTGGCAGCCCTTGCTGTACACAGGTGATGCTGCTGCTGCTCTGGGAGTCCTTTGTGCTTCCCACAGGGTTTAAGGCTGATGGGCTTGACCTTCCAAGTCTTGTAATCACTTGTCAAGAAAAGGCATGCAGAGAGGTAAGCTGCTTAGGAAGTGCATGATACCCCTGCAAAACATCATAGCCTTGAGGAGCAGTTTAGAAGGGGAGGCTGCTTGGCCTATGTGGACTTGTGCTCTGTGAGGCAGGTGGGAGAGGGAGGCAGGACCAGGGGAGTGGGGTAGAAGTGACCTTGGGTGTCTGCCTTGTCAGCAGGAGCTGAAGGCCCAGTATAAACATGCTCTTTTTCCCCCTCCTATTTTTAATTTTGTTTGTCCAAAGAAAAAAAAATTGGAAGTAGTTTCAGAAGTGCCCTGTAGTCAGCAGGATGGCAGTAGCCAGTGGGGACAGATTTGGCCACTGGACAAGGACAGCAGGTCCTAATGGGCACGAGACCAGAAAGGTGACTAGCAGCCCCAGTATATGCGCAAGCATCTGGTGTGAGTTCTGTGGTTCTACTGAGACACTTACTAAAAGACTTGTAAAAACCTTGGAGAAATCCCTTAGCATTCCTTAGTATAAAGCTGTCTTACCTCCTCCTGGAGGAGGAGCGAGGAGGAAATCCTTGAACCCTTATTCATTGCTATGCTCCCCAGCCTCGTTTACTGAGGCCAGTTTTGAAAAGCCCCTGCCTGTCTTGAGGTTGCTAGAGTGAGCTAGTGCAGTGCTGCTCTATCGGCAGTGCTATGGTGGTACCTTCTTGAGATAGAAGGTACCTAATCTGCTGATACCTCAGCAGAGCTGGAGGCTCCAATGACCCCTATGGAAAACATGTACCTTGCTAGGGAGAGGGAAAGAGGTGCTAAACTTCTTCCTGGGTTCACCAGTTCTGTCTAACTTTGGAGAGAAACTCACTGACTTCTTTGTAGCCTCTTAAGGAGCTTTGGGAGCGGGCACCAAGTGATCCCCCTCCACGGCCCCTGGCATGTTCCCTTTCCTAGAGATGCATTGCTGTGAGCTGGGCACTTCTCACAAGTGCAGAGCTGACATGAAAAAGGTGTGGATAACTTCTTCCATGTGCAAAGGCTAAAGGCTTGGCTGTTGAACAGTGCAACAGGGCAGAAGCAGTGAATGCTTTTGGAAGAGCTAAAGGGCTTCCGACAGGCAAGACTTCTTTTTTAGTTGTGGGTGCGTAGAAATCAGTAACAAGCCTAGTTTAGTTACCCGCCACCCACCTAGATGTGGTAACTGCACTTTCCATCCGCCTGGTCTTATGCTATTGGAAATGTTTGGATGTGTTTACTGTAAAAGCAGCAACAGATACATGAAGAAAAAGATGGCTGATTAAATCAGTGCTGTGAATAAATATGAAGTTTGTGAAATTAAAGGAGAAAAAATAGATGCTCCTGCTAAAAGTATCATTATTGCCATTTAAAAATGAATTAATGTCTGCATTTGATACCTAAGAGTAATATATGACAATGTATGTTATAAATAGCTTTTTCTTTTCATTATATATCCATGTCAATCAGCAAACAGTGCTATCTAGTAGCATTAGTGAGCTCAGGAGTAGAAGTCCCTCCTGGGAAGGACTGTCTGCACAGCAGCAGCTGTGTGTGCAACTCTCCAAATCGCAAATGAAGGACAGGAAGTGCAAGAGGAGAGGGTATGTTAAACAACAGAGGCGGCTGCGGAACAGATTTTGAAGGCTTTAATCCCTAGCAGCCCTGAATGAAATCAGATAATTCTGGTGATAAAAATTGTCCTGGAAATTCTGAAACACTTTGCCCTTGCTTCCACCCAAACCCTCTGGCTTAAGGCCTCATCTTTTCTCTCACTTCAGCATCCATTATCCTTTTTTATCTTTTTTAAGCATCACTGTATCGAGAAACTCTAGGCTGTGATTTAGAACAGAAGAAAGCATCTTTTGTTCTGGTTTTTTTTTTTTTTTTTTTTTTTTTTTTTTTTTTTTTTTTTTTTTTTTTTTTTTTTCTCTTTGTTGCTGTCCCCCCTGCTTGCTCTCAACTCCAGGCACATCTTGCAGTGCAGGACATAGCTGCTCTGGAGGCTGCTCGGGCACTTCTGGAAGCCCTTCCCTTAGTTCCTGCAGGAACGTGAGCAGGTGCCTGAGCTGAAGTGCCGGCTGCGTGTGCGGAGCAGCGCAGTGACAGGCAGCAGCATCCCCGGGTGCTTGCTCGCCAGGCTGGACGGCTGCAGCCTCGTTCAGGCCTTCAGAGCTGCTGATGGAGAGCCTGGCCTGCGGCCACGCGCCCAGCAGCCGGAGTGCCCGGCGCTGCCCTCGCTGCCCCCGGCGCTGCCCTCGCTGCCCCCTGCCCTGCGCCCTCCCTGCAAGAGTCGCACGCGATGCGAGCAGAGCCCGCAGCCTTGCTCGCCCCGTGGCCGCCAGCGCCAGCCAGCACGTCAACGGACCCGTGTCCTGGGCAGCTGAGGCAACAGCTTTGGTTGCTCAGTGCTTTTACGGGACAGCAAGTGGCGTGGAAGTGCTCGATGCGTGGAGGCTCTGCTGGCCTTTGAGGTGCTCTTAAGCAAAGGTTGGGAATATAGATTTGTCTTAAAATCTTTTGCAGGGAAGAAGGAAACCTTTTCTTTAAATCCCATTAGCAAGAATGATGATACGTGTGCAGGGAGGCTGGGTATGTCTTGCGCAGCCCTTGCAGGTCTCATGGTCTGGATTGCGTCTTCTCCATAACTCAATTGGCGAAGAGCACAAGAGCAGTTTTTTTCCTTTGGGTAGAGAAGGACACGGATTGACCTGCATCTTGAACTCTGAAAGATGTAGGAGGGAGTGATACAGCAGATACTCCGAACCTGTAGTAACCCACAAATACTTGTGTTTTCAGAATGCTGTGATAAAACTTGTTTTCTTTCTCTTTTGATATGGTCTTGTGCTGGAAAAAAAAGTCAAACAATGTGGATCAAAACAAAATAAATTTTGTTCCATTAACTTTTGCTATAAAAAGAAGCAGGAAGGGAAGAAGGGTGAGACAAGGCAGACTTTTTTTTGCAGAGAAAATGAGATAGGGGAGAAGCTAAATTTAAGATTATCCAGCTGGCACCAAAAAAGAATGTTTTTGTTACTGCCATTTACTTATAATGATGTTGTTAAGTTTAATGCTTTAATCAAAAGAAGCTTTCATTTTTGGGGTACAATGAAGTAATAGAAGAGTAAGGCTATTAGGTCAGCAAGCATCAGCAGCCAGGTATGGTTACCAGAAACCAGCATTTTTAATTATTATAATGGAACAAATATGAAAATATAGGCACCAAACATTAAGGAAGATTAATATATTTATTCATGGCTTTAAATTTGAAAGACTCAGTTTTCAGGAAGTGAAACAAGCTTATGATTTTAATATTCTGAGTTGCTTTTTTCTTCAGAGCCCTGAAAGCACCCATTTTCTTAGCTGTGATGTTCAAGGTTCCAAAAGGCAAGAAGCAAAATGCCAGCTGTACCATTAAACTGCAACTTTGTGAAGATACCTCTTTCATTACATTGGTTCAATTTAACCTAAAAATGATATTTGTCTATGCAACTCACCTCATACATGAGATACTAAACAGAAATTCTCATACATAGTTTTTCTTCCCCCAGTTCCTGGGAGAGGGAAAATATAATTTCCCAAAAGAGCAGTAAAGTGTGACCAAGAGAGAAGAACTGCCTAAACCAGGGGCTGCTGCCCCAGGGAGGCTGCTGCCTGATGCCGGCACAGGGCAGGGTGCACCAGGCTGCAGGGCAGAGCCCCGTGGGGCGCAGGGTGCACAGCCCGTGCCGGGCTGCAGGGCAGAGCCCTGCGGGGCGCAGGGTGCACAGCCCGTGCCGGGCTGCAGGGCAGAGCCCTGCGGGGCGCAGGGTGCACAGCCCGTGCCGGGCTGCAGGGCAGAGTCCCATGGGATGCAGGGTGCACAGCCCGTGCCGGGCTGCAGGG
>VZSG01000378.1:388304-415808 GCA_013398315.1 Nothoprocta pentlandii | reverse complement strand
CCGGCGGGGTGCAGGGTGCACAGCCCGTGCCGGGCTGCAGGGCAGAGCCCCGCGGGGTGCAGGGTGCACAGCCCGTGCCGGGCTGCAGGGCAGAGCCCGGCGGGGTGCAGGGTGCACAGCCCGTGCCGGGCTGCAGGGCAGAGCCCCGCGGGGTGCAGGGTGCACAGCCCGTGCCGAGGTGCAGGGCAGAGCCCCGCGGGGTGCAGGGTGCACAGCCCGTGCCGGGGTGCAGGGTGCACAGCCTGTGCCAGGCTGCAGGGCAGAGCCCCGCGGGGCGCAGGGTGCACAGCCCGTGCCAGGCTGCAGAGCAGAGCCCCACGGGGCACAGGGTGCACAGCCCGTGCCGGGCTGCAGGGCAGAGTCCCATGGGGCACAGGGTGCACAGCCCGTGCTGGGCTGCAGGGCAGAGTCCCATGGGGCACAGGGTGCACAGCCCGTGCCAGGCTGCAGAGCAGAGCCCCACGGGGCACAGGGTGCACAGCCCGTGCCGGGCTGCAGGGCAGAGCCCGGCGGGGTGCAGGGTGCACAGCCCGTGCCGGGCTGCAGGGCAGAGCCCGGCGGGGCGCAGGGTGCACAGCCCGTGCCGGGCTGCAGGGCAGAGCCCGGCGGGGTGCAGGGTGCACAGCCCGTGCCGGGCTGCAGGGCAGAGCCCGGCGGGGTGCAGGGTGTACAGCCCGTGCCGGGCTGCAGGACAGAGCCCGGCGGGGTGCAGGGTGCACCGGGCTGCAGGGCAGAGCCCAGCGGGGTGTAGGGTGCAGAGCCCCACGGGACACAGGGCGCACCGGGCTGCAGGGTAGAGCCCCGCGGGACCCTCCCGCTGCCGGCCGTCTGGGCCAGGGCGTCTTGGTGCGGCAGCTTGTTCTTGTATTTAGCCCTGCTTTGTCACCAATGCTCACAAATCTAAGGATGCCTCCCTGTTTGGCAGCATAAGTGCTAGGCTAATACTAAGACGCTACCTCTTCCTTTACATGCAGTGTGGATTGAGGTTGGCATTTTTTTTTTTCCTCAGCCTGATTCACATGCAGACTTGCATTTGATTTTTCCAAAAGAAACTGTTTCTGCTTGTCATAAGGCAACCAGCTGGGGAGGGTTTAGTGAAAATATCTCAGGAGAGAAGGGCAGGGAAATGGATCCGAGAAGCAGATCCTCCCTGTAATATTGTAACAGTTTGGTAAGTTCCATCTGAAAAATAAAAAGCTGATGTCTGTGCTGAGTCATTGCCCTCCGGAGCCAGAGGTCTAGGAGCCGGGAGACGCAGGCTGCTCGGGTTGAAGCGAAGGTGAGGTGCGTTCGTTCACAGATATTCTGCAGGATATTGCTGGTGTAGAATGATTTTGAAATGTCATCAAAATATGTTGGGAGTATATTTGGGTGTCTGTAGCTGTGCGCTTACATTCCTGCGTTCCAGTGTTGGGGGCTGCATGGCTGCTGCGGGAGATGCCTGGTGAGGCGGCACAGCAGCCCCTGCGTGCCCCGCGGGAGGGCCGGGTCCCGCGTGGCGGAGCAGGCTGGATGTCCGCACTGAGGCAGCGCCGCTCCTGCGCGCTGCGCGACTGCTGCAGCCGGCTCTGCCATCTTCCTCACGTGCACGTGGGCAGCGCCCAGCACACGGGTCTCTAGCTGTAAGGAGGAGCAGCGGAGACAGCTGCTCATGAAGTTGCTTTGCTGAGAAAGCAGGAGGATCGGAAGAACAAAAAAGATTTCCTTCTGAGAGAAAGGCAAAGTGCTTCTGTTTGTGTCCTCTTGCAGATGAGCTGAGCAGACTGAGATCAGCTCCGTGGTTTCCTCCACCAGTCAGAAATCCCTTACAGTGAGAAGCTGATTCGCTGCTTTAGAGGCCCCCTTTAAAGTGTCCTGAATCCATTCTGTTTTCCTCACATTTATAAACCTATCTGTACCAGGAGGGCTTCAGTGCGGCCTTGTGTATTTCCAGGCTTTGGACTGAATTTTGTTCTTTGGAATTTTAACAGGTTTGTGCTTGTTTTTGTAGCATGGCTTGGTGGCTCAGGTACACACTGCAAGGTTTGTTTGCTTCCCGACACTTTTTCATCTTAAGTCTGGGTATGAAATGCAGAGATGGGTTATGTCAGAAGGAGGGAGCTGTATTTGTTGCAGGAGCACCAGTTAGGTTTGCAAACACTGGAGAAGTTGTGCATGGTGCTTACACAGAGCAGTCACTGATCACCATTTAAACGTAGCATTTGACATTTGAAAGAACTGGAAGTGCTGATAAGATATATATATATATGTGTGTGTGATATGGCAATTACTTCTGACTATGTATACATTCAAATATGTGTATATAGAAATTTGTCACTTCATCTGTGAGTTACAGATTTCTTATTTTACGAGCATTTCCAGAGCAAACATTAAGACTCTACAAGTAAATATTTTCCATATCCTTTTCTGCAGTTGCTGAGACATTTAGACCTTTACCAGTTCTCTCCACACAGTTTGCGGTCTTGTCTCCCCAGCCTCGCTTGTGTTCCCCGCGAGTCTGTGCCTGGCCCCAGAAACCTGTCCCGGGCAGATTTGCCTCTCCTTGGGCTCTCGCCTCCTGCTCCGGGTGATCAGTCCCACTTCTCCCATCCAGCCAGCTCCTGTCCCCTCTGCTCTTCTGCACTGGGGTTGTCCTCCCCAGCCGCCCATTCTCCTGCGTTGCTGCACCCTGGGCTCCCTGTCCGGACGCCTCAGCTGGCAGCTCTGCTTGCAGGCTTCCCTTCTCAGCCTGAAACATCAGGCTGTCCTGCTGTTTTTTCCTGCTTCCTTTCCTTCCTCCCTCCTTAATTTTACATTTGGTACCAAAATCATATGGTTTCTTATTTCAATGTGTTTTGTGTCCAAAACATCTCATAAAATCAAAGGCTGCAGCAGCTTTGTTGTTGTTGCTCACCTTGCCCTGCCTCCCGCAGCCCTTCCGAGGAGGGTCCAAACCGAAGCCGGGGGTTTGTGCGGCTCTGTGGAGCAGCTGTCGCCATCAGATGTAAGGTCGTTTTGTCCTGGCAGTTATGAGCTCTTCTGAAAGTTGGGTCAAGACAGAATTTGGGGCATATTTTGCCATTAAAAACAGTTCTTTAGCCCCTCTCCCTTCACCCTCTCTTTTTTTTTTTTTTTTTTCTGAAAGCAGCTGATGAATTTGGACTCTTTTTTTCCCCAAAGCAGATGAGAAATAGTTTTGACTGCTGTGTGGAAGGCTAAAGCGTTCCGGGACGGAAGCAACCGAAACAGTCTCTAAGAATAAGTGTTAACCTCAGGACAGACCATACTCGGAGGAAGGCTGCAGTTTGGATGCATGAACGTGTTCTTTCATTCTGATTCCATGCAATCCAGTTCTTAATACAATGTTATTTGTTTTATTATGCTTGCTGAGGGCATGGTCCTTGGCCATTGAAGAAAAAAAGGTTTTTTGTCACTGACTTGAACAGTACCAAGCTGTTAGTGTTACTGTGGTAGGTTACAGCTGCAAGAAAAAAGAAAAGGTCTTGCAAGTAGGATTCGTAGCCACCATGGCCATCCAGACATTTTAGTTCTTACCTTTCTTTTCTGTAGTTTGTGCACAGCAGCTCTGGAGTAAACTTCAGAGCCTGATTTTGTATCTGTAGTGGCCCTTGTGGTCAGTCTGTCAAAAAATGGGCTGAAAATATCTGAAAATTGTATTTCTGCTCATTGTCCCTTCCTTCGTGGCAGCTCATAACTCAAAATGCAGACGTGCATTCAGCCTGCCTGGCCATCAGATCCAGCTTTGAAGATGTTAATGCAGGTTTTCCTAAATGCTATGCCAAATATGGACACTTGTTTTAATTTAGGCTATATTTTCTGTGATCAACTCTGTGCTTTTTAAAGGCCACAACCCAACCCAATCTGATTTCAGCTGGGCTTTTGCTATGAAACAAATTTTTTTTTTTTGTAATTTTTGTAATATTTTTTCTGCTGGGCAATCTAACTGAATATAAGTTTAAAAACAAATGTAAAGACATGTTAACTCTCTGACGACATTTGATGAAAGCTGGGAGTAAGATGAGGCATTGCCAGGAATGAGAACAATCTAATTGTCCTTCTCAGTGTGTTGTGGTTAGACTGTTAGACTCCAGAATCCTGTTTATGGGCTAGATCGTGATGATTAGACTGAATATGACCTAGCACGTGGTCCACAGACTAATGTTGAACTTGGATTAGAGGAACCACTTATCCATCTACACATATCAGAGCTGGACGATGTACAGCTGAAGTGTTGAAAGTGCTCACTGAATAGAACTGAGAGTGAACTGATAACTCCTGGTTGAAATAGTGGGTGAGTACGCGGGCAGATCACCTTGAGGAACTTGACATTCACAGGTATTTTCTGTACAACTCTGGATGCGCTAGGGAGAATGCTTAGACAGGCGGCTGTGCTGCGCACGGGGCAGGCGCGGGAACTGCGCTGGGGCGGCAGCTCCTCTCTGCGTCAGCCCTGGCTCATCGCGGGAGAGCCGAGCGATGCAGAATTGCTGCAAGTGGTCTTAGTGTGCACTCAGGAATGGAAGATTCATCTTTCCGCGGGGAAAATTGCTATCTCTGCTGGTGCCTGTTAATAACGCTGGGTAGCTTCTTATTCTGCCTTTATTATGAAGAAGCAAATTCTTTTCACCTTCATAATGTCAATCACTTTATAGCTGCCTCTAAGTGCCTCTGTCTTCAGAAATCAGTCTGTAAGTCTTTCATTGCCTGGTTGTATCAATTGTGTTGCCTGTAGCTGAACCCGGTGCTCCCGTGTACCTGCCCTTGCCCTTCTGCAGCATCGCAATGCTTTTCAGCTTCCCTCCTGTCTCCTGCTACAAGCCAATATCTTATTTACCTCGTGGGCTGCATACACAACAGATGTTGCCAAAGATGACTTGATCTTAGCTTCATGATCCTCGTGTGAAGAACATGTCAAATTGTACTTTTAATGTACATTATCTTGTACTTTCCCGATTTGAATTTCATGTTGCCTAGTTACCTAATTTCCTAGTCTGATGTTTTTATTCTTTTTTTCTTTTATTTTTCTTGTTTTATTCCTCTCTCATCTTGATTGACCTAAATAATCCCATATTATCAGTAGATTTTGACATCCTACCCTTCCTTCTCTTTTACAGGTTGCCAGCAGAATATCAAACAGTGCCAGAGCTAGTTCTGATCCTTAGGGTTCACAGCCATCAATAGTTTATTCCTGCTTTGTTCCTAGCTCCCATCCGTGACTGGAATTTATCCTGCATGTTGTGTTACTAAATGTTCTCAAGCAGTTAATTACAAACCATTATACAGAGTATGCTGTAAACAGTGTGAAACAGATTTAGATTGGCGATCACATGTCCTTTACATGCAGAGTTTCATTCAGATTGCATTTGTTAGCACAAATTCAGCTCGTATCTCAGTTTGTGAAATCCTTTCTCCTGTGTCTGCAGGTGGTCACAGGAGCATCTCCAGATGCACAGAGCATCTACTTGTGCACAGAGCTCTTCAGAGGTTATAGGCTTAACCGAATAAACGCATTTATATATTGCTTTTTTCTACCCAAATGAATTGCTTCTAAAATAGAATAACCATAAATAGTGAAGTCGTGTGTAGATGATCTGTCATGCAAACGTAGATGCTGATGTATGTACTGGAAGAGTGATGGGCCAGTGTAAGGAGAGGACGTTTCTCCTGCCCTTTCAGGGTTGTTCCTCTCGGAGCAGTAGTCTGAGGGTAACTGTGCTTGAAGGATTTCCAGCATAAAGTTCCTGAGTTTCTGTAGGGAACGCAGGCTGGCAGTTGGAATCAAATCTTCCTCTCTGCTACACGTTTCTGGGTCAAGAAGCGCTCCCCTCCTATGTTCTTCATGTATGGAGAAATGATCCTGGGGACAGATTCAGCTCCTTCTGTCAGTGCTAGAGATGCATCTTGAGACGCCAGGATTCCCTCCCCCACCTCGGCATCTATTGCGCTGCATTGACGGCAAGGTGCGTGTGAAAGTGTTGTTGCTGTAAACAGAAAATCCGCTTTGGTTTGGAGGGTAACGGAGTGCTCTGCATGGACTGAGACATTAGTAAGAGTGAAAGGTGGTTTGGATTCTGTGGCTGTTGCACACAGGAACAACATGCAGCACATGGATCAGATGTGGCACCCAGCTGTCCCCAGGGGCTTTGCGGACCTGTCCCATTCCTTCCAAGCAGGGGCTTCACCCTGACACAGCAGCAGGTACCAGCTCCAGCACCCGCTGTCCTTGGGCGGCACTTGCTGTAAGCGCCCAGACACCCGGCCGTGGTCCCGCAGACATTCTGCCCCTGCTCTCCTAACGTGGCCCCTGGCTGCTGTTGGGAGCAAAGGGCTGCACTGAAACTCAGAAGAGGATGGAAACATCCTCTGAGCTAAAGGGTGGGCCAATGCAACCCCTATGAGAAGTGATGTGGACTAGAAAGCATGTGCAGAAAGCTGAAACACTGGAAAATAGCGAGTTTAATCCCAGATTACCTAGATGCACCAGCAAGCAAATGGAAAAAAATAATCTGTGGTGAACTGAACTGAGTAAGCAAGAAATTGTCTTCCTTTGTATTCCTAGAGACAGAAAGATAGGGCAAAAAAAGTGTCTGGTTGGTAGCTGCTGGTAGGAAGAATAGGAATACAAAAATCAGACTTTTCCTGTTGCTTGTAATGGATTACTGCACAATCACCCTAAATACATTTGGGTGTTCTTGCATGAACAGCAAGGCAGACAATACTAAATATTTTGTTGGAAAGTCTTTAATATCTGATATTGACGTTGGGCCATGTGCATAATATCTCTGCAAGTTTTTATGTAATTCAGATTTCCCTGTCACTGTTGATCCATTTCCTGGCCAAGAAAAGCAAGAAGAAAATTTCCCTGTTAGCTGATGTCCACTTTGTGCTGAAGCAAAGCCAGATGTCTCTGGTTATTTCAGTTTTGTCAAGAGCATAATTTCACTGGTCATGGAGCTTGTTTCCTTGATGGAGAATCAAGGAATTGTAGGCTGAATTGTACTTATTTACATCAACACATCTAAAGTTATATGAATGTTTTCTATTCCAAGTTTCATTTCTAAAGCTAAGAAATGGTTATTTATCTGCATTTTCAGTGTAAATAAATGTAAAATTTCACATGGAATCATGAGCTCTAGATCTAGGAATCTAAATGGGGAGACATGAAGTAAACCAGGTTTTGTTTATTGAATAAAATATTTTGGATTTTTTTGGGGAAAAAAAAAACAAACAAATCTGGTATTGCTTGCATGTATGTTTTGAAAAGTTTGCATACATTACCCTGCAATTTCAAATTGCATTTGCAGGTGGATTCAGATGTTTCCATTGCCTCCAGCCTTGGCAGTGTCTCGGTGCCAGCCCCAGGCTGTGCTGGCAGCCAGCTGCTGTGTAACTGTAGTGCAGCAGCAGCAGCCTCTACTGTGGGCAGATGTGCTGGCCACGTCATAAACCCGTTATAAACCCGGTGCTGAGCAACGTGTAGCCAGCTGATTTCTGCAGTGGGATCTGCTGACAACTGGCAAATAGACCTTGACACCAGCTTGGCAGTTGCTGGCTGACACTGGTCTATGTGTTATCCTGAACTGCTTTGTCCTTTTCATCCTCCTAGTTGGTAAATGAAGATCAGGGGTTCTCCCAAGAACTGCTATTCAGCTTTACTGAGTCACATGAAACTCTTTGCCACAGCACTTAAACACTTGTTAGTATTTGTTTTACCTTTCTGTAGTGGTCCCTGAATGTCTCTCGTAGGTGGGGAGATGCCACATGAGCCTGAATAATATGTTGTTATTCAGGAATTAATCCCCTATGTACCTTTGTCATGCTTGATCTGGGAGCAGAAAGTTGCATAACGGCATAATTTCTATCAACTTTCCCCTCATCTCCCCCCACACACATACACCCTTTGGGATGGTCCATCTTGGTTGTGAGATGCTCATTCCAATTACTGTTCTCTTTGTTGCTTATTACATTTAGTACAGTGTTATGAGGCTTGGGGTTTGTTATGCTCATTAGTAACTGAGATGATAGCATCTGGGTGGGATAGTGTTTGGAAACTGGCTGTCTTAGTCATGTTAAGAAAGTTAAGGAGCAATTCTGTTGGGAATAGGACCTTCCCTTTGGGGAAGTCTCCTGGCTTGCAATGTTACAGCTAGGTTAAAAGATACATTACCCTTTTATTTCCTTTAAAAGCCTGAATTATTTTAGAATGAGGCTATTTTTGACATGCTGAAAGGAAGTCTCAAACCCACTTATTGTTCTATTGCATGAAACTACAGAGAGATGCCAGTGATTTGCATGCCAACAAATTGACTAGAAAGATTGATGTAGCATCTCAAATCAAATCAGCTTTTAAAAAATCAGATTATAGCTTAAAAATCCCCAGCCATGTACATCTGGTTATTGCACAAAGAGAAATCACCTTGACAAAGTCAGCTGCAGTGAAAAAAATAATGCAGCTGCGTATTGCGAGCGTAACAGCAGCATCGTTCTGCGCCTCGCGCACGAGAAGGCTTTGTCTCATTTTACACTGAGCATTTCTTGTTCTGTAGCTTTTTCTTCCCTAAGTGCTTTGCACATTTTTCTTTCCAGACGTTGCTCAGTCTCTGCTTTTAGCTCTGTGACTGAAAGGTTCCCCAGTGTTTCTGCTTTGTTATCTGGGAGGGGATTTGTCTGTAGCATTTTCATGAAACATCTTTCTGGGGGTGGTTTTTAACCTATTTAAAACAGACCCTTTCCTTATAGTAAGAAGTGCGTACCTAATGGGCCTAACAAGACAGGGAGAAGTCCTGCTGTCTCATGGGCAGACTTAGAGGATGCCCTGGCTGTGTGTGCAGCGTTGCTTGCAGGCACACGGGTCTCACCAGCTTTTCCTGCCCCCAGGTAGGAGGGCAGGGGCAGGCGCTGCCGCCTCGCGCCCACACGTGTCCATGTGCAGATGGGGAAGGTGGCAGGGCTGCTCCTGCCAAATCCGATGGGACCTTGTGCTTCATGGTGTTTCTAGCTCTGAGGATAAATAACAGCTTGATATTAAGAGTATTGTATGGCAATATCAGTTGTTGTCCCCAATTTGTTTCATTATTCTTTCAAAAATATTACCATAAATTTCATATATGCCAAAAAGTCCAGATACATAGACCTGAATCGTACATTTATTTTCTAGTATTTATCTTGGTGCACTTGTCTTTGCTTTTGTTCCCTTGGTCCCAGGAAGGCCAAATGCAAACAAGAAGTGCTGAGTGCTCATGGACAGCAAAGCACCCATCAGCAGCATTAGTGACCTGCTCTTGCATCCTGGCCAGAGCAGCTCTGCTGTGTGAGGCCCAGGCTCCCTTTGACCTCCCTGTCCAGCCTCGGAAAGCTCCTGGGCCCTTCTCCCCTGCGGGCACCAGCGCTCGGCAGTGTGGCTCCGCTTGTCTCTGTGCTCCCAGGGACGGCTAGTTCTGGCTTGTGCTTTTACACCATCCGGATTTGGTCCATTTTGGAAGAGATAATCTTTGCTTTTAAATTGATGGTCTTGAAAAGCAACTTGGAGGCACTTATTTTTTGACTTCCTAATATATTAATGACCTGATCATTACAGCGGATGAGAAGTCTCCTCCCGACTTAAGTGGAAGTTGGCTCAAATGCCTAATACATAACTCAGTGAAATAAACGGAAAGAGCCTGATTTCAGTGGGCTGAGTTAGACTGCAGCCAAATAATGTGGATCCCAAAGGCATTATTTTCTGGAGCTACTTCTGCCTTTCTCTCTTGCATAGATGCATTTTTCTCACTGCACATCAGAGTTCTTGTATGAAGTTAGCTAACATATTCTGCCCTTTTAAACCCTTACTGTTTGCAAAATATTTGTGTATTTACTCCAGTTAACAGTTCAGTACAGAACTTAATGTCTAATGGCAGAGCTGTGCATTTTGACTGTTTCTTCTTAAAATATATTAGTTGTGGAAAGAAGTTGTTTACGTAGCTGATTGTTGATGAACCATGAAATCAGTGAAAACTTATGAAATAACTAGATGTGCAACATTTCCTTTTAAACAGCAATATGGTGTTTTTAGGGAAGGTGGTTAGTAAATGCCTTGTTCTGTTCCCTTGTTCCTTCCGTTTACATCCAGCACTTGATTATCGTGTATGTGTTGCAATGAATTTTGGTCCATACATGCTCATCTTCAGGGGGATGCCAGAAACTGTGGAAAGGAATTTCTGTTGTAAGATTCTCACTTGGAGGTGTTCAGGTTTCCAGGCAGTTTTTGTTCCCTTTTTATTTATTTACTTATTCTTTTTATGGGGAAAAGAAAAAAAAAAAGTCACCTTAAAGATTTAATTCCATATATTTTCACTAGTTTAGTGTTCATGTTTTGTCATAAAATCTAGTAGTACTGAGCTAAATACTTAAATTCTCATCTCGTCAGCAAGGTTTACAATTAAGAGAGGGGTTTGTGCATTTCTTTTTCTTAATTTCCCTGTAGTAAATTTTGGCAATGACTTTTCTCTTGGAATGCACCTTTATAAGCAATGAGAATATTCCATCCTGGTGCGTTGATGCCAGTGTCCTTTCAGTATCTAGTAGGGACCTTGCCTGGAGCAATGGAGACGCGCGGAGACACTGTGAGGGCAGCATCTTCTGCTCAAATTACTCTAAGGTTGCTGGGATGCTCAGGGTGAATTTCTAGTGTTGCCATCAAATATCTTACAGGCTTCAGGTGTGATACTTGGTCCATCTAATGCCTAAGACTGTTTTCAGTGGAACTTGGTCCCTTCAGATTTTTTATCTAGCAAGTTTAGCTCCTCTAGGTGTCCTGGACCTGGTGGAGGCAGCAGTTTGGAACAGGATTTGGGTTATGGGTTCACAAAGCCAGGTGTATGTAGAATTACATCAACCAGAAGCACTTCATGACTATAACTTCTGAAACAGCTTCTCAGTGGTTTGTGAGCTGAATCTTCAGCAAAATAAAGTCCAAAGCTGACCTGAGCAAACCAGCGGCACCGCTAGGGACTGCTCCTGAGCAGGTTTGGGCTCCCTGGGGGATAGTGGTGGCCATGCTCCAAGGGGCTGCCCTCTCCCTGCAGCCTGAGGCCACCTGGACCATCCTCTGCAATTCACTCCGAGGCATCCTGGGTCCTAAACTCTTTTCCCTTCAAAAAGTGCTATAATTCTTCAACTTATTCATTACACTTGGAAAAAGTCATGTGATTTTTATCTACATGTCATTCCTAACAATCTCTTGTAATAACTAAATTGTCATAAAAAGCAACAAGAAAAACACAGAAACAAGTGAAATGCTCCTCGGTACCATGATTAGGAGCCTACCACACACCAAATGTGTAATTCTATGGAAGAATGTTAATGACTGGCTGTTGCTGAAGTTAGTGCTACTCAGACTTAAAATTGCGATTCTGATTTGTGAAAACGTTATCTTTTTAAAATTAAAACCAACTGTGGTACCTTCTTGCTTCGTCTATTTAGTGTGCATGTTGCTGTGGGTCCTTTCTGTGGTGCCTCTCTGCAGCTCTTTCTTTTATACTGCTGGCTCGTCTCCCAGCTTATTTTGTGAGATTGTACGAATACATGAATCAAAGCCAATAATTAATTAGGACTGATCTCAGTGAATGTTGCAGAGCTCTGTGACATATTGTATTGCGAGCTTCCTTCAGGAAGGAGTACAAGACTGATTTAATTACTCACAGACCACATAAATTAAAACCTGGTTCTGGAAATGGTTCCCTTCCACCTGCTCTGATGTTGTTATTTGGTACAAACCTGTGTACTTAGAGTGGCAGCTGATGGTGAAACAGTGCGCGCAGATGGTTCTGCTTTGGTTATACTTGTCATGGGTTTGCCACCCTGCTTCCAGTTCTCGTGCCGAATATTCTTTTAGCGCTACCCAGTTCAAATATTAAGCAGCAAGTGCCAGCACTACTATTAAGTAATGGTGCTTCAGCTTCTCTTTGCTGACCTCAGTTTTCATCTTGAAGCTGGTTATCATTTTTGGTTTCATTTTCTCCACTGGGGTTCTTGCCAGAAGCTTGCCCAGGGTAAGGAGGAGTTCCTTGTCTCTTCAGGCATTGCTGTGCAGAAGCTCTTCGTTTCCTGGCATTCACCAGAGCTCTCTGTCTTTCCCAGGAACCACCTTCCACTCGCAGACCATGTCCGAAGGCTCTCACTTGACCCGCTGAGATTTTGGCCCTCCTGCCCTCCCCCGGATCGCTCTTGTCCAGCAGATGTTCGTGTTGCAGGAGGGGTGTTAATGCCGAGCGCTGTCATCTTCGGTAGCTACTCTGGCCATTCCCCGCTCAAAGCACCACCGCCGTGAACCTCCAGGTACTCCGTCAGCTTGGTCACATCCTTGCTTTCTTTTCAAGTCCATCTGTGGGCCAGGTCCTCAAGTGCAGTACACACTGCCTGGGGAATGTGTGAAATGGTTTAAACGCAGCCACTCCCAGGCTGCTTGTTCCACCCCTTCACACACAGGCCCAGAAGGAGCCAGGGCTGCCCTGTCCCTTCCAAAGCGGCTCCATGAGGCAGCTCAGGCCACCTCCGTGCTCAGCGTGCGCTAACAGGCTGCCGCGCTAGCGCGAGGGCCGCGGCGGCACCCGCTCCCCGCGAGCTGCCTCTCCTGCTCCGCACAGCAGACTCCATGACCGTGGCCGCTCCCAAAGGCCAGCAGCGGCTTGGTGCTGAGCCCAGACACGGCAGGAGCTCTGAGGGCTGCTGGTGGTGCTGCCGCCGAGGGCAGGCTCGCTGGGCGAACACGCGCCGTCGCGGCCTGAAACCAAGCGCAGGCTTAGCAACCAAAAAGCTTCTTTCACTTAGCATGTGTAGTGCTGAAAGAAGAAAAATACCTTTTTTTTTCACTTGGAAAGGTACAGTCAGTCTAAAAAAAATCTACCTTGCATCAATGTCCTTCCATGCTGTCTAGTTCCTCAATATCCAGTGTACTGAGGATGAGTCATTCTGGAAGTAAGTCTTATTTATGAAATCTAACCCCCAGTGCTTTTGTTGCTACAGTAGAGTCTGTTATTTACAAGCTCATTTGTAAATTAAATAAAATCAAGAACTGAAATTCTTTTATAACAGTGTTTCTAGTTAAATGCTTCCTTTCACCCTCTCAAATCCAGCTGTGTTGTGTGTTCGTGTGGAGGAGGGATGGAACATTAAATAGTTATTTACGGATGTTAATAACATACTTAAAATGTTTTCATAAAGAGGTTGTGGATCATATGATGCCATCTGTGTTACTGTTGATTGCAGTTAATTATACAGGCATGGATTCCATGGGAAAATGGAAGCATTAGTTTGTTTATGTTCAAGATAATGGAATGATACGATATTAAACAGAATGAATTAAGTCTGAAATGCATTTGTCTCTAATAATTTTGCATAAATCAGCGGAATTACTCTGAGTTGCACCAGTTTAAATCAGAACTTGGGTGAAGGCATTGTTGTAATATTGTTGTAATAACACCACTGTAGTTTTGTTCCTTGAGTACTGCTTACTATCCAAGGGAAAAAGAAAAATTACCTTTCTACATAATAGCCACTGTTTCTAATTTGCCTAATTTCTTCACTACTTTTAGCAATTTACACATAAGAGATGTATAAGTGAGAGTGGCATATTTACATAACATGATTTAGAAAAATCGTATTCTACATGATGAGGTGTGGTAGTAATTGTGTCTTTCAGTGCTTAAATACTATCAATCTCTTCTGTAATCACTATAGGATATTAACTGTGTAGTACATACACACATTTGAGACAAAGCTGTTTTATCTTTAAAAAGCATATTTTTATGTAAAAATTCAGAGAGAAAAATCAGTAGATGGCTTTTATATGTCATACAGTTATGTAAGTCTTATGTATGTCATACAGCTTTTATATGTCAAACAGCTATCCACACCTACACACAGTAACTCTGCACATATAAATACATATAAGCCGCATATGTGTAGCTTTCAGAATGATACTTTTGAATGTTTATACACGGTCCAGTCCTCAGTGAGTTAAATGAACTACAGCTGAGGGATTTATCTTTGAGGAAAAATTCAGGTCACTCAGGATTTGACATGTGTCTGTTAAAGCTGCTGTTGGAATTGATCTAATCCTAAGCAAAACTTTGGCTAGACTTCCATCTGTCTAAACTGATTGCTAGTTGTTTTTGTAAGGAAAATCAGAATAGCATTTCATAAAATACATTTCAGAACTTGTTTCACACTTGGAAAAATTCATTGTTTTATCCCTTGTGGAAAATTAGACTGTGTGTGTGATAGCCAGTTGTTGACACATGATCGAATTTCCTATAGGATATGGAAATGCAGATTCAACTCTCCAGATTACATGATAAGAAGTAGGAATATTAACTGAACTCTTCCATGTTGTAAGTTATGAAAATAAGTTATTCTGAATGGAGCTTTCCAATGATTGTTGATGCAGAGGGACAAATTTAGGACCTTAATTTAGAGGTTAGTGCCTTGAACTTCTCTTTTACATTCAAGTGGATCTCTGATCTTCTAATCCATGAAGGCTTTTGGTAGCATATTGCAGTGTGTGATAGTATTTTCACAGTTAATATTTAATTCTTTACAGAGAGTGAAAGTCTTCAAGACAAGCCATTATATTTCCCAGTAAGTAGGGCATTTGTTTGAGAGTAGGGACTTGAATGAGACTTACTCCTTGCTGAATGACATCTTACGTGACTGAGCGTTACTTGCTCTCTGATGTCTTCTGCTAGCTCTCATTTGATGTTTGGTTCCAAACCTGAAACTTTCTTAGCAGAAGCATAGTCAAAAAAATGCACTCCTTTAAAGTTTGATTTGACTTACCTGCATTTTCCTTTTAATCATTATATAAAGAACATAAAAACAGAATACATCTAGCAAATGCACAGTGTAACTGTGTACGTGACAATATGTGTATCTGCAATCATTTCTTGATCCCATAAGTTCCAGTCTGGCTACCAGCCTAATGTTTATTTCTATGCGATTAACATCAGGTTTTCTTCTCCTGTTGCAGCCTATGAAATATAATGCTACTTGCAACTAATATTTCTACAGGAAAAAAATGTGGTTTCCATCGGGAAAACCATTTATGTTGAATTTATCAAAAAAGTTGAAGCTTTAAGTGTTTATGAAAATAAGGAAAAACTGAAATTAACATTTGTGAAACATTCTGAATTTGTACAGTCCCAGAAATGAGAGCCTAGATTCCTGAACTTTGGGGCTGGAGGAATATTAACATCAACATTCAGCTAGCATATGGAATGCTCTGTACCAGCAAGGCCAAGCAGATTTAAACAAATCAGCCGTTTCATCGGGGGGGTCCGTGGAGGGAGTGCAAAGCCTGCGCTCTTGTTTGAGCGGCTGTGTGGGTTAAACCCTGCAAAGCAGGAGCTGCAGCAGCCCCTGCACAGTGGCGGGCTGAGCTCGGCTCTGTGCAGCTGCCTCGAAATAACCGCTGCTCTGAGGTCCCACTGAGCATTTACTGCACCCCAGATAGGCACTGCTACTATGGTGGGAGAAGGGGCAAACTATTTGGGTCAGTCTGCAAATCTACTCAAACCTGTCCAAGTTGAAAAATGCAATTTTTGCATCTGATTATATTATTGTGCCCAATGTGCTCAAGAAATCAGGTAGTGGGTATTTTCTGATGATGGTATGAACTGGATCAGGCCATAGGCTGTGCACTTTGAGGTGAGCAGACTAGAATATGAACAACTTATGGATGAAGGGAACTAGGTTAATTCCTGGAAGTGAATGACAGAGCTGGTTTTAAAAATGGTGCATGGTCATGAACTAAAGATTTCCATGGGCACAGCAAAGTAGGATTGCACAGGATAATTAGGGCTCTGTGGGCACTAAAAAATAGTCTAAACTTTCTTGCCAGGATGGGTGGATGCTATTCGAATCGAGGATTCAAGGAGATGGGAATAGATACCTCTACCTTTTAAAACGGACAGCTGTTCACTGCTTTGCTGGTTTCCTTGATCCTAATGGAATTCCAGAAAGTCCCGCCAATGCCAGGATAACTGCTTGTGGCTGCTCCTCAAAGCGTGGGGCCTCCCTGGGCCCCCCCGGGCAGTGCGGGGGAGCAGGGGGAGCCCCGCGGTGCCTCTCGGGGCTGCCCGTGCTGAGGGCAGACGAGCCTAGGCGGGTATTGGGACCATCCTGGTCCGGGGATGCAAGCTGGGGTGCGTTTGCCTTCGGCCCAGGCACCACTGGTGTCTTGGGCCGTGAGCAGCGAGGGTTTGTCTGCATGTGGGCTGCATCTTTTTATGGCAGAGTTCACATTCCAAGGAATATCTTGCAGCTTTAGCCATGGCAGCTTCGTGAGATCAAAATCTCTATTATACATTATAAATTGTCAGTATTTGTAAGTATAGTGTTTGCTTAAGTTATCTGTTTTGCTTAAAGTGTTGGTATTCTAGGCAGGGATTTAAGTGCAGTGAACCACTGATTTCAGAACCTGCCGTCTAGAAAACACATTTTCCAGTTAGGCCTGGCTTTGGAATTGCGAGTGAGGAGGCAGAAAGAACGATGAGGCCTATTAAAGACAGCTGATGATGCATTATTAATGCTGTTTTCAATATCAAACATGCCAGGAATCATGTGCATAATGTATTCTCCCAGTCTGAAATATATGAAGACTTTATTATTCTATTAGGACTGAAAGTTTAATTATTCTACTAGGATGATGCGCGAGGCTTGTGGATGCCTTCCTACATAACACACGGCAAAAAGGGTGGTAAAAATGACGGGTTAGCTGCCCGTTTCACCTGGCACGGCCTCCGTGCCCATCGAGGACCCGCTCTGTGGAGGACTCTCGGCTCCTTGGATTGCTTGGATCGCATTGCTTTGTGCGTTTAAGGGAGCCCCTGAAGCTAAAGGACAAAACCCAGGGTATTATGCATTATGCAGTCTTTGCTCCTGCGGGTATGCAGCATAATCATATTATAACTTGGAATCTGACTCAGTTTACTTTAGATGTGAATATTTTCACGTTCGTTGTTAACTGCATCCCTGGGCTCTGCTGGAGGCAGCTTCATCCTGGCCCTGTTAGAGTGAACGGCCTCCAGCCAGAGCCGACTGCTGAGCTGGCTGCTAAAACCTGCAGGGATCTGCAGCCAGCGTGATAAAACAGGAATGATTTACAAGCCTTCTGTAAGAAGTCAAGCTTTCAAAATACTGGGAGGTTGACTGCTAAGTTTTGTTTTCTTTTTTTCTTTCCATACTTGCCCCTGCTGCTCAGCCTTCCCCTGAAAACATGATTTTCCCACCTTTTGCCACAGTGGTGGGGCAAATGCCTAGAAACAAAATGGAACCATCGTATTTTAACACCAGCAAAGTTTCAGCAGTTCTCTATGTAATCCACACTTGTGGAGGTGTAAGATCTTCTAATAGTTAACATATGCAAAGAAAAAAAAATGCAAAGACTTTTATTAAATGCTAGTGGCATTGGACAGGAGAATGATGAATGTACCGAAGCATCCGTGGGAGAGCGGTGGGAGATCCGTGGGAGAGCGATGCAGTACCGCTCCCGTGGGAGCTGTCCGGAGTGCACCACCTCAATTCTGCTAAAGCTTGAAACCAGTCTCATGTGGGACCTTGTGGAAACCAATCTTGTGTGCTCACCTGGGCACTTTCACAGCACTTACGTGATTTCCCTCTTTCTAGGCAAGTAAGAAAATGTAGTGGGCCGGAAGGCGGGACGAGAAGCCCCCGTGCGCCGCTTCACGATGTCCAAGAAGGGCGCCAGCACTCGAGCGAAGGGAGAGAAGCCCGATGCCTTAGCTGCCCTGCAAGCCGCCAACGAAGAGCTCCGCGCGAAGCTCACAGACATTCAGATAGAGCTCCAGCAGGAAAAGAGTAAGGTGTGCATCCTTTTCCTCTTCCTCCATTAACTAAAGTTAAGATCATCTGTTGTTGCTGGTTTCTAATCACTAGTCACCTTCCCCAAATGGTGGCCGAGTCAGAACCACTTCTGATACCTCTGTTCAGCTTTAGTTGAGTAGGCACGCAGAACTGCTGGCAAAGTAGCCATGGACGGGGTGAATTTGCTAGTGTATGCACAGCATATATATATATAGTGTATGCCTACTGTATGCACAGCTTGCTGTTGTGTTGCTCTAAGTATGTTTGTGAGCACTATTTAAAATAGCTGAAAGTTTAGCACCAATAAACTGATTAGAAATGGTAAACATTTTGTACAATACTTTGCTGACTTGCGAAGGAATTTGAAAATAGTTTTTCAGGGGGCATATACCCTAGTAACTGAAGACAACATTATATATGGAGCAAAACATAACTCTTTTATTTCTTCTCTTAATTTTTTTCTTATATTTAAAAATGGATATGGGGCAAAGGATTCCTCATGTGTTACAGTTCCAGTGCTTCGGAGGTACAGCTTTGGAAGGGAAAACTAGATAGTTGGAATTGGGAAAGTTCTTTGGCAGGCAGTGACTCAGTTGTGTACAGAATACTTGTTCTTGTGAGTCAGGAAGAAATTAAGTTGAGAATCGATATACCTAAATGCCAGAAAAAGATCTGTAAAAACAAACATCTGTCCAAAACAGATGGCGTAATCAGAGCAGTAGGCTGAAAACTGTCCATATCTTCTATTTCTCTCACTAGGACTTGTTCCACTCTACCTCTTTTTTTCACTGAAACATTTGTAGCCTGTAAATCTCATTTTCAAAGAAACTTCCAAATGTATATATTGTTTATTTATTTATTTTCTTTAAATAGGACCGTGTTTTAGAAACACATTGTGCTGCGAACTTGTCAGGATCTTTTTATTATTTTTGTAAACTACTGGTTAGAGAATTGTCTGCAATGTCAGATTTTTTTCTTTTCATTCGCAGTGTTTGGGTCTGTAATCTTTGTTCTCATTTGTGAGACAGCCTCAGGCTTTTTTAGTAAGGGAACCTTATTATGTCAACTGAGGAAGCAAGATGCATCTTTACTAACAAGGATCGAGTTGAGCCTCTTTTCCCGACGAACACTTCTGTAATTATTTATGATATAGCAGAACATCCGTTATTAATTTCAGTTGGTAGAGATGTGTGCAGGCTGCTCCAACAAACACTACGGAGCAGAACAGACCGGGCGAAGGAGCGGCGCTGGCTGCCCTCTGCCCAGCACAGGCAGGCGCTGCTTCAGCCTCCCTTTCCCCTTAGCACAGACAATCGCTGCTTCTCCTGACACCCATTTTCCAAGTGATGGGAGAGCGGGCATGTGTGTATATAAATCCTCTGTCCAGGGTCATCTTTACACACGGGACACTATGATTTCCATGAAGCAGCATTGCAGCCTTTGCCCCATAATAATCTCAGTGCTCTTGGACAAGCTCGGTGGACCTACTGCAAGACTGCAATGTGTGCCGAGACCTCCTGAAAAACGTTGGAAATGAGCCTGCAGGGCCTTCTGCAGCAATGTATTCTCTTGTATTTTTTCATGATTTCGTTTACAGCTATTCTTTAAACAGAGCATCTCATCCATCTGTACGGGGCAGAACTGAGGAACTCGATTAGTAGCAGTCGGTAGAAAGACTTGCAGTACGTTAACGAGTCATCACCAAGAATTAAACCATTCATCCAAAACCTGCTCAGGTGCTCTTGAGAGATTTCAGTGGAGTTTGGATCCTGTCCTAACCCTCTGTTTAGTTAAGAATTCTCTTTTCTGTCAGGAGCTTTGCTTATCATTGCAGCTTTCGTACTCACAAACGGGTATTCTCACAAAGTGAGTATGACTTTTTGTGTGAAAAGGGGTATTTGAGTTTTAGCAGTCCATGTCAGAGAGACCTGAATAGCACAGCAGGCCCAGGTTAGTCACTGGACAGCCAGCATATATTGCACAAACATGCTTAAATGTGTAGCAAATCACTATGTGTGATTAGTTGCTAGCTTAAAAAAAAATCCAGCTCTGTGTTTTTTACTTATTTCAGGGTAAAATACAAAGCAGAAGCTGTTAGGAATAAAGAAGATAGATTTTATCATATATCTTTATCACTTTTTAAGTCACTGCAAAGCGATTTTTTACCTATAAGCACAATGGAATTCTCCACATGCAATGAATTTTTAATATTTTGTTGATATCACTATGAATTTGAACTTTGATATGACACATATTTGCTATGCAAGTCATTGAATTTACCACTGCCCATGAAAATAAAAGCATTTGCATTTTGAAAATGAAAAGGTTGATGAAATATAAGCTGTGAAATATAGTGAGAATCTGCTAAAATATCTGGAAGTGCATTTGCTTTGATTTTACAAAAGTTTTGCTCAGCTGAAATTGAGAAAACTGAGAAAAATGCTATTAATATGGGAGAGATATCATATACAAGAACAATTTTTTTTCTGATGCTATCTTGGGATTCAAAATGTACTTGAAGAAAATGAACCTTTGAGAAGGGGCCATTATGTGTCGGCTGTTATCTAGATAGTGTTTTATTTGCACATTTGTTTAACTCGTACTGACGCACCCGTAACGTTAGGGCTATGGGGCTGCAAGAAAACCATTACAGTTTCGAAATGACTTGCTAGGAAATGCTTACTCAGTGTATATTAAGTGAATAAAAAAGAATTAATCATGTGTTTCAGTCATCCTACAGAAGCCCTGCCTGGAACCCCTCGATAGGCAGGAGAGGCAGTGGCGGCAGCGTGGTAGGTGCCCAGGGAGCAGTCCAGCCCTGGACCCACACATGTTCATCGGGGAATAATTTAGCGGGTTAATTGGGAGGAGTTGCGTGTGCTTCAGTGTGCTGCAGCTGCTCCCCAAAACACACAGCTTGGGATCTGAGCTCATTTATTTGAAGCCGGTTTCATTTTGTGTGAGGTCCTCTTTCCACTCCTTTCCTGGAAAGTAATATCCTTCCGTTATCTGCCACCAACAGAAAGATCATTAGACTGGCTGTACAGCCTCTAGACTCTGAAGACTTACATTCATATTTGTATTTATTTTGGATATTCAATGGATATTCATGGATATTCAATGTTTGTAATCAAATAGCTCCATTCTCCTCCAACCCTTTTCCCAGAGCAATACCAAGCAACTGGTCTTAATTTAGATTTTGTCCCCACTATTTATGGATACAGTGAAGGGTAAATGTGCTATAATTCTTCAGTATTTCACAAGCCTTTTCCTAGAGCCTTCACAGTAACGATCAATGAGAGCGTTGCAGGAAAAAGAAATAGTAGTACAACTTAAGGGAAAAAAAAGCAGGTTGTTAATATGGTATGATTTCTTAACTTGTTTCACCAATATTTAGCTTATTTCTTCTCCCTTTCTCTTTCATCTCAGTATCAACTTTGTGTCCTAAAAAATGTGTTTGTCTAGAGAGCAGCAATAGTTCTTAGGCTTATTTATTTGCCATTCTTAAAGAACAAGTTCTTTAACTCTCGTTCTTTAACTTAATTTTAGAGCCCTCACATTTAACTTCTATATTCAGTGAAAAGAACCAGTTTATTATTTAATGGATCAGAGCAAATTCATGCAATATATATTTTACTGATCAATATACAGAATAAATAGTAATTCAGCATTCATTTGGAAATATTGGATGAGGAGCCAATATGGCTTAACCCAGGATGCAGCTGATTTTACTATGTGACAATTTTTGTAGAAAATATTTCCCATTCTTGCTCTATTTTCATATGCCCCCATAGAGTTCCTTTAATTTTGGAGTGATAGTGACTGACTAGAAGGATGAACCTAACAAAAGAAGAAATATTTCATTAACTCTATCTATATGAAAAAATAATGTAGTTGTTAGGATTGTGACTAAACAAAAGATCAAAATGTGAAAGTAGGCACCTAAAAATGCTATTTTTCCCCCAAGAAATTCTGCTCGAGTCATCTAGATTTTTAATTGCACATTAAGCTTGACCACATCAGTCTAATGAGGTTTCATGAAAATGTAATGTGTCTAAACACAGAGCAGACTGGTTCTTTTTAACTCTTGTTGACCTGGGACTGAACTTGGGTTTCACAACATGAAGATGTTGTTCGAGATGAGTAATGAGCAATCTGGGTTACCAGGGTTTTGGGATGCAAATCCACATTGGAAATACACTTTCTAGTACCTGCCATTCTGCAGCAATCACTTAAAGAAATGAAATGGACCTTGTATTCCGTGAGCACTCATGGCTCATTTGTACCTGAGAGAACCATTGACAACTGCCTGCCAGCTTGGCGTGGTCTTTTGAAAAATGGTACCCGTTGGAAATGCGCAAAATTTAAATCTCCTTAGTAGAGATTCACTGCAACAATGAGCAAAATTAAAGAAAATAAGCTTAAGTTAGTGCCTAATTAAAGTTTAACAATTTATAGTCATATCCACTCGGGGTACTGGTTGCATTACAAGGGTTTTAGTGATTGTCACAGTTGGTTTTGATTAAATGGAGCTGAATTAGCAAGGTGAGAACTGGCTGTGTTTCTGGGTCAGCTTTGAGAAATGGGGGGGCTTCTTTAGTGCTGGGACTGGAGTATTTGTGGTATGTACAGAATCATCTCTTGCAACTCCAGGTCCAGATGGTCTGAAATGTTGCCGTATAGGGTTGGGCAAGGTATATTTTCATCCCATGAAGTACAACTAAATAGAACAGATTTCTCTTTCATAATCCTCTTGCCCCAAAGGTAGAGGGAATGGTGAAGTTAAACAAAGGATGGGTTTTTTGACCTCAAAGCAGTTGTGAGGCAGAGATCATTGACCTTATTTTTATTTGGAACCTCTTAAGAAGAAGAAAGGGATCTTTGCTGTATACCAGAATGTTTGATGAGAAAGCCTTAGCAAAAGGCCAAATGTGGAGTTATAGCCCTGGTAATCCTAATTCACAAGCCTGGCCTTTCAGTCTAAGGCACAGACATACAATGTTAAATGCTAATATTATGAAGTGGTTCACTCCATCATTTTTAGGTAATTTAATTAGTGTTAAGCATTTTGTTGGTAAATACACTCTACTTTTTTGGCTTTCCTTTTAGGTCAGCAAGTTGGAAAGAGAGAAGAACCAGGAAGTTAAGCAGATCAAAGAGCACGAGCAGCACAAGAGCACAGTAGTGGTAACAGAGCTCAAAGTCAAACTCCATGAAGAAAAAATGAAGGAGCTCCAGGCTGTTCGAGAAGCCCTTCTGAGGCAGCACGAAGCTGAGCTACTCAGAGTAATAAAAATTAAAGATAACGAAATCCAGAGACTGCAGTCCCTCCTGAATGCGGTACGAGATGGGGCTCCTGACAAAGTTAAAACAGTGCTTCTCACAGAGGCAAAAGAGGAGGCCAAGAAAGGATTTGAAGTTGAGAAAATAAAAATGCAGCAAGAAATTTCAGAGCTTAAGGGGGCTAAGAAACAAGTGGAAGAAGCTTTAACTATGGTAATCCAAGCTGACAAAATTAAAGCAGCCGAGATAAGGAGTGTATATCACCTGCATCAAGAGGAAATCAGCAGAATTAAGAGAGAGTGTGAAAGAGAAATTCGTAGGCTGGTATGTGTTGCTATCTGCATCTTTTTCCTAATGCTTATCTTACTACAGGAGGTAACCATGAGCCTAATGGTGGACCTGGATATATGCATGAGGAATGAGTTTAGGCAGCCATATTTTAGGAGATTGCTTTAAATTAGTTTTCCTTTTATTGCTTGTAGTAAAGTTTGAGGGTGTTTTTTGGGAACCAGTGGAATACTCTATATAGCAGGGTTTTTTTTCTTTCTCCCCTGTCAGTGCCTGTTTAGATTGTTCATCTTTCAAATATCAGGAATGGACTTTCTGTTACTAGCAAGATTTGGGGAATTCTACAAAATATTTGTGCTTCCTGGCCCTGAGATTCACTTTCATGTTCTGTGGGATATATTTTAATAAGCTGCTTCATACCAGTAGCATCTGAGAGTTTCTTGGAGACCTGCATGGGAGGCATTACTGAAATAATACCATCTAAGTTCATGCTTGTTTTCAAATTTTGGCAGAGATAAAACTGTCCTCAGGGTCTACAGAATGGACAGCAAATTAAAGGAAAAAAATGTGAAAACTTCTTGTATTGAATACAAATTGCAGATCCAAGTATTCTTGGTTTTGTTAAATGCTGTCAACTCTGTGCATGTCACCCTAGCCAGGGCATTCCTTGGGAAGTGGCAGCCTGGGAAGGAGCTGGGAAGTGCGGTGGCGCGGGAGGGTGGTGAGCCCTGCCCAAAGGGTGAGTGCGCAGGGGGAGCCCGGCCGTGCAGCTCGGCAGGCCGTCGCCTGATGGCTTTTAGAGCCAGATTTCTTCCCCTGCCATTTCCCCATCTTTGCCTTTCTGTTCGAATGCAGAGTCTTTTGAGGGCACAGCTGATATGCCGGGCGGGATCCATTAACTGTTGCTGTAGTTATCAAGAATGTGGGCACCAATACAGTAGCATCTGTATTCCTGGCGTGTACATTTTGGGTCTTGCTTCAGTTTCTCTCTGACGTTGCCGTCGTTTGGGCTTGCCCCGCTCTCTCCTGTTGTTCAGTGCCTGTACAAAGGCATCCGTGCCGCTCGCAGGTCATCGTCGCTTGGCTGCCGTGCCAGGGGATGCAGCGAGCTCTGCGCGGGCTCCTCACCGAGCCCGGGGCACTGCCCGCCCGAGGCTGCAGCGCGGGCGCTGCCACGGTGCCCGCGCTGCCCACCCTCCCCTTAGCCAGCCGCTCGCGAGCCCTACCTTAGCCAGCGTTTCTGCTCTCACATGTTATTTTATGTCTATCAAGACGATATTAAAATAACTTACAGCCAACTGATCTGTTAATGCTATTAAAATATGCCGCAGTGTAAGTACTTTTCTTACGTTACTAGATGCATTGATTTAATAACACCAGAATGAAAGGATGGCTAATGTACATCCTAAATAAACTTACTGCATTACGTGAAAAGCCCAGGCTAATGGCCCCTAATGCAGCGCCTATAAAATAAGTATCTTTGCAGCTGTAAAGATTAGAGTGGTTTGATGTTATATTTCTAAACTGCCTTTGAAAATCAAACCTTAGTTTTTAATTCTTCCTTGAAAGAATCATATTATCTAACTACAGTAATGAAATGACGTGAGGCCATCATCTTACCAGGTCCTGAGTGCTTCCTGGGGTGCTCTCAGCACTCATCTCGACTGAGCTGCCCGTTTGGGTTTGGTGGCTGCCGGGGTTGCAGGGCAGAGGCCAGGGCCACAGCGCAGGATAAAAGCTGAGCTCTGCATGCAGAGAGCCCCTGAAAATCAGCGTGTCCTGCACAAGGCACGTTCGATGGCTCTCAGCAGAGGAAGGTGCAATGGCCCCGGCGCGAGCCATGACGTCCCGGATGGATGTGCCTGTGCAGGGCCTCGGCAGCGTGCGCCCCAGACCAGGGCAGTGTGACCTGCAGCTCGCTGGGTTGTGCTGTGTGGTGTGCTGGATGGAGAGGGCCCGTTTACCTGCTGCTGCTGCTGCTGCTACTGCTGCTGCCGCTGCTGCCGCCTGTGCCACCGGTCCCTGCGGGCCCTTGTGGGGCCTGTGTGACGCAGCACAGGGGGTTCCACATTTCAGACACCAACCTCCTCCGCCCGCCCCTGGTCTGTGCAAGGGGAGCTGATCTGTGCCCTGGCCAGCTGGTTAGGGAGCAGAGGTGGCGGGGAAGTGGCTCTGCCCTGGCGTGGGGAGGAGGTGGCTCTGCCCTGGAGTGGCGAGGAGGTGGCTCTGCCCTGGCGTGGGTGGGCGCTGCACACGGTGCGCCAGGACAGGCAGCGCGGGCACTGGCTGTGCGACGCGACGGCTGGGGCAGCCGCCCAGCCCGGGCTGCCCGGGTTGCTGCATCTGCAGCCGTGAAGCCCTGTGGTTCCTGCACCAGGCACAGTTCATTCACGTTAACCAAGAGGGGAAATAGCCTTCTGGCAGATCACTGTCTCACCTGCTCAAAAACACTGCCTTTGAAAATGAGAAGGAGGAAGATAAGTTGTACTCCAACAACAGCTCTGTTTTGTTTTGCAAAGATATTAAGCCCTTTAAGATAAAATAATCTTTGGAAATTTATTTTTTTTGATAGGCTCAGTTTAAAAATGTTAATTCAGTTTTTTTATTTTCCTATTTACTTCCATACAGAGTCAGGTAGAATTTGTTTTCAAAACGTAATTTTATGTTGTTCCATTATCTTCCCTTCAAATTGAAAGTTGCTTTACTGGGCAGACAGAAAAGTTGCTTTACGGGTACCACAGCCGTGCAGCAGCAAGCGCACAGGGGCTCCAGAGCCCAGCATGGGCTCTGCTGCACATGGACAGTGTCCCTAGCACCAGGTACAAGCAGGCTCCGGCTTTACAGGGGGATTGGGGAAAATGCAGAGGTTTTAGCCCAGGGAAACACTCCCGAAGCGCTCCCAAGCCCCCGGCGCCTCGGCCAGTGGCGCAGACTGCAGCCAGGCCGGCGGGAGCAGGCGGCGTCAAAGAGCCTGGGAATTCTGTACTGCTGCTCGTGCGGAATCACGGCTTCCCTGCAAAAGGGCTTCCCCACATGTAAGGAATTTGGGGAAAAACCTAAGATTTCACATCCTTCTGTATTTTGAAAATGTAAAAGATGTTCAGTTTTTAACTTTTTTTTGTTTTAAAATTAAAGAAATATTCAGATTTGAAAAGGATGATGTCCAAGTGAAATGTTAAACAATAATTGAAATGCTAAACCACTCCAAAGTAGGATGGGAATATTTCTTATTTTGTTAATTCTGTTGCTCATTCAAAATAAGACAGAAGGTATTCTGAAATGTTATCAAAAATATCAGTTATTTGCTAACCATTTTAATGAAAACTTCCTCTGAAAATGGAAATTTTATTCTGGATGGCCACCAAAATCGGTTGAAGACCTGACTGTAAGCATAGTAATATTCATGAATTGGTTCAGCCATTTGGCTCAGGTGTGTTTTGCTGTCTTATTTTCCAAGAAAGGTGCTGGCTGCCGATGCTGAGGGGTGTCTGATCACGGTGGTGCCCGGCTGTATTTGAGTCTGGGTGTTATGTTGTCTTCACGCTGCTGCTGCAGCGATGGTAACATGCCCTGTGTGTGATTGTATTTTGTTCTCCTTATAGATGGAGGAGATTAAATTTAAAGACAGAGCAGTCTACGTGCTGGAGAGAGAGTTAGGGGTTCAAGCCGGGCATGCTCAGAGACTGCAGCTCCAAAAGGAGGCTTTAGATGAACAACTTTCCCAGATCAAAGAGTCTGACCGGCATCTGAGCAGCCCCAAGCGGGAACTTCCTTATGCAAGTGGTGCAGGAGACGCAGGAGAGCACTCGGGAAGCCCCGTAAGCACCTTCGCGTGGTTTGGGGCGAGGCGCCTGCGGAGGGGGCGGCCGGCGGCACCAACCCAACGCGCCGCAGTGCTGATGAGATGAGCGCGCTCGCAGCGAGAGCTTGCCGTGACCACGCGCCGAGCCCTGCGGCCGGCTCACAGCCCGCGCTCTGCCATTTGAAACCAAACCTCATTATGGGAGAGCTTTTGCCTTTTCTTTCTCTCTTTTTTTTTTTTTTTTTTTTTTTTTTTTTTTTTTTTTTTTTTTT
>VZSG01000378.1:353862-384909 GCA_013398315.1 Nothoprocta pentlandii | reverse complement strand
TTGGGTTTCTTTCAGAGGCAAAGAGCTGGGCCAATAAGAAGACCAAGCTCTTTAAATGACCTTGACCACAGCCAAGAAGAAAGAGAAGTCGAATCCCTGAGACTACAAGTTATTGAACAGCAAAATGTCATTGATGAACTCTTCAAGGTAAGATGGGAGTTCCCATTGCACTTTTCTTAGCTCATACTTTTCTTAGGAGAGGTTGACTAAGGTCATAGCAAAAGGCAGGGAAACCTAAGCAAGGGTTTGGAAAACAGCCTGGTGCAGTTGGCATTAGTGCAATAGGGCACTCCTCTCTATACTTAGTAGTAATTGACCTGAACTATTTGGAAAAATATCTGTTTGATCTGCATTGTGCTTGCATGGTAGAAGTGCTGTACTGATTATAATAGATACACTGACAGCTAGATCCTGCTCCCACGGAAGGAAATGTCAAAGCTCTTTGAGTTTCAGATAAATCAGGCCTGAAGGTAAAAGCTGTGTAAAAAGGGGAGGTTTTGTAGTGCTGTGGGGTGTTTTGCTTCTTTGATTTTGCTTTTTAAGATGCTCAGACTTTTAATAGAAAAAAAGTGTTTCCTATTTTCCTTCTTCTCGTTACTAGTAAGGTGAGGCCTAGATTTTGTTAGGAAACCACAGAATCCCAAGTGGCTTTCAAGGACATCAGCTGCCACACGGGCTCCAGAGCCCTGGACCGTGGTGGCTTCAGCGCAGAGCCACGTCCTGCGGGTAGACACGGGGCTATGCCACCATGGGCAGAGCCTGACGCCTACACGCACGTGTGGGTGCGTCCCTGCCCCGTGGAGCTGCAAACCCTCGGGGCGTTGCTGCCAGCTCCGGAACTGAACTGGATCTCCAAAACGTGCCTTGTCCTTTACGCTCTGCTCAGCTGTAGGAAGGTGTCAGCGGGAACAGGAAAAATGTTCATCCTGGGAATGCGTTGTCTCCATGATGATGCCCATCAAAGGTGCAGCACGGATTGCAGCACTGCCCTGCATTCCCATATCTGCTCTTGCCCCCATGGGCTGTTGGCCATTGTGCCTGAAGCTTCAAGGAATGTTTTAATTTCTAAAGTCCGCAAACCCCATGCTTTAATGAGACAAGCTATTAGCTCTAGCCGCTGAGTTCTTGCTAAGCAGAGTGCCCATCAGGTGACACCTCTTCACTAGGTCACTTCTGTTCACGCATCTTCTATCACCCTCAACGAGGTGCTGCTAGCAGTATGTGTAGAGCTCTAGATATGAAGCAGTTATTGGTTTGTTTCTTCATACAAGAAATAGTTATAACTAACAAGCTATTGGCTAAGGATTAATATGCTCAAGAAAACCGCCAAACAATTAGCTTTTAGTGGCCAGACAGTCATATATCAGGTGGGGGTGGACAAGAAAAAAAAAAAAGGAAGAATGAAATCCATATCTGAAATGATCGTGTTTTTTAAGACTGCTTCAAGAAAATTCTTTTAAAATATATATTTGCACTTATAGACGTTATCTTATTCCTTTTTTGTTAGACCCTGGAAACTGCTGGCTTTGTGAAGAGCGTCATAGTAAGTAAAGTGTGAATTTAATTTCATATTCATCTTTAAAGCAGTGTTCATGAAGATCATGTAGATTGTAATAATGTTTATTGTTGCTTTCCTCTGTATTCAGAGAGCAGGTTAACTCTATGCAGATTTCTGTGAGAGGCCCTGTCAGCAGCGGTTAGATGTGTCTGACTGGATTTTTATGAGAGACCACCATGGGCACAGCCAGCAAGTGGGCGCAAGGAGCCCACGGTCTCCGAGGAGCAGGGGCTGCTTTTGGGGAATATTTCTGCCATGCTTGAAATGTCCTCCCTTCCTCCGTCCCTCCCTTTCTCCCTCCCTCCCTCCCTCCCTCCCTCCCTCATACTTCTGAATCAGTGCCCCTGCCCATGTTGTGAAGGGTCTTCTCTCTGCTATTGTTGCTGAAGCATTTCCCAAGGTTAAGCCACCTTCTCGTGTACTAATAAAACATGTGTTGTTTCTTTAGTATTTAACTTGTCAGTGTGTTGCACTAATTATAGTCGGCTTTCTTTTGCCATCCTGATTTTCGTGTGGATCCCTGGGCAGCTGCCACTAGCCTGTTGCAGGCTGAGATGCGCTTTGAGTGCGTTCAGATTTGAGTGATGGAAGCAGATAGTTAGGCCAGCACTGACACTGGGGTTTTTTGATTATCTAGTGACTGCAAATCTGAACACAATGAATTTAAGTTATAGATAACCTAAAACAGCTAACGTATCTAACTGATTCTTTCAGGAGCGTGATAAGCTGTTAAGATTTAGGAAACAAAGGAGAAAAATGACAAGAATCCCCAAGGTAAAGCGAAATGCTCATTCAGATGAGCACAGTGTCTTGCCGAGCGAGCGGGTGGGTGGGTGAGCTCCTCCAAACCAAACGAATGGGAAGCATCTACCTCCCTGGCTTCGAGAGGCAGGAATGCTCGGGCTCCTCCCGGGGAACAGGGAGCCAATTCAGAGTCCATTGAGTGCACAGAACTAGAAATGACTTGAAGCTTTGAGCCATTGCTCTTTAAAGCTGGGTCGAGTTGTTCAAGGACATTTGTCCTATTAAATGTAATAGAGTGTACATTTAAAGTATATTCTGATACTTTAAATAGAGGGCTCAGCTTAGGGCAGTGGTGCAGGCAAGTTGCTGCCCCTCAAGCATTTCCTCTGATGTGAGGCTTGGCACCAAGATACCCGTGAACGATATCTAATGCCCCTGCAACGGACAGAGAGATGGTTCCATGGGGCCTTTTTAGCACCTGCATGTCCTGCCTTTGCTGCAAACGCTTTCAGCTCCCCTGGGTAGTACAATAGCCTCTTGTTTAGGGAAGGCAGATTTTTTTTGAATTACCACATTGCTAAACCATCTTTTAATGGTACTGCTTGAAAAACATATAGGCTGTAAATAATTCATGTAGAAACTGTTGATTACACTCTGCAGCTACAGAGCAGTTAGAGCTCAGGGAAAAAGAAAATGTTAGTTAATGAATAATTGACAGAATGATAATATAAACATTAACATAGCAACAGCACCATAAGGTGTAATGTCATGGAGCGGAGAGTAAGCTGGGTGCTGCATATCAAGAATTAAATTGAAATCTATAAATAATGAATTATAGTTGGTGTGAAGTCAAATCCCTAATTCTTATTGTGTAGCAAAGGAGCACCAGAGGAATCCTGAGTGGCCAGCGCTGTGTTCATGCACATGTGTGGAAACCAGGCTGCCGCAGCAGAGTTAGTGCTTACTCCTCTGAAAATGACCCACCACCATTTAAAATAAAAATCCAAAATATAGAAATATTTTGTAAATGCCCATTTTAAAAAATATATATTTTTTAAAAATGTGCTCATAATGTCTTCTTTGACTTTCAAACATTTAAAAATAAATATTTCCTTATTGCCATTAACATTCTTTTGTATAGAAAGTAGCTTTGAGTGCAAAAAATGAATTTCTTTAAATAATAATATTATCACTGTAGTAAGTAACATCAACAAATTTTCAAATAGAACATTTCTTCAAAACCTAACTTTTCCAGTGAAAAATGTGATAATAACAGAAAGGATGTTATGGTAATGGGAATAGAATAAGGGAAAGTCATTTTAATGAAGAATGTCCTTCTCCCTCTAAGACAGGGAGAAGACAGAGAGAAGCAGGGAATAAAAACAATAGAAAATGGATGATCTCCCTTAACTAAAGAAATAGGAAGGAAAATGCATAAATCAAAAATAACAAGACCTGGTTTGGCACCACACTAGCTCATAGCGAATGCAAAAATGCAGCCATTTAAGTAGTTATAACAGAGCACCAGCATTGGTTGGAAAAAAACTTCACAACATAAATGGTGAGAACCGATTGTGTTTTTCTAAAAGCAGCACAGTGGAAAACAGCTGATGATTTGGACTACGGTGAATTCAGTTTCACCCAGGAGTGTGTGCATATAATCACGTCCGGAACAGGCGGAGGTCAGGAGAGTTTCCAGGGGTTCCAGATCATTATTTCCCCCTGCAATGTGCAGGCCAGTTCACATGAATATGTAGCTGCTTTGCATGCTTGAGCTGCTCTCACACAGTGTCGTTTGATCGCAAGCCCGTGGTGGAGACGTTCTATGGCTACGACGAAGAAGCTTCCTTGGAGTCTGATGGTTCTTCCATCTCGTATCACACTGACCGAACAGACCAGACCCCTTGCACCCCTGATGATGACTTGGAAGAGGTATTCACTGAACATACTGGTAATATTTAAGTAATTCTCTGTGTGTTTAAACTCTGAATTATTAATAATATTTCTGATCTATTATATCATTCCTCTGGCACCTCTGATTGGAAAAATAAAAATGGGTATTAAATTTAGTAGTGGGAATGTTGGTTCACGTTCTGCGCCTCAAGTCTTTAGCTGTGATTTCTGATCTGCCATTTCATCTGTTTCATGGGTTGTAATTAGATTTGTTAAAAAGGAATTCTAAAGAATTCCTTTATCTATCATGAAGATACATGAGTTGTTACTACATGTGCTGCACAATGTGAAATGGGAATTTATTTTTATATGTATAAATTTATTTATTTTTATATGTTTAAATTTATTTATTTTTCATTACTGTATAGAAATCCCTTTTTTTTCCCCCTGTTCAGATAGCATGAAGTTCATGTGCATCCAGCAGTATCGTTTCCTTTTATATTGAATGAAATATTCCAGTCAACATGACATGGAAGCATTGATTTTGGATATTGGGAGGAGAGTAAAGAAGATGAAGGGTCCTTTGCATGTTGATGTCACCATTCTTACAAGTATTAACTCTAGATTAGTGTTTTGATAATTTAGCAGGATGGAAAATTTTCTTGTTTCCACAAATTAGCCCTTTCCTCCTTGAATGTGATGACTGTGCAGTAGTAGAGGGGGTCTCAGCAGTTAATACATTACCAGATGGAAGTTTTGTGTCTTCCCGAGGGAAAAAAAACATTCCCTTTTTAATTTTGCATTTCAGTGAGGTAAGTGCGTGACAAGAAAGAAGTGATGTCAGAGCACTTGAGAAAGATCTGTATTGGGCCTGGGGAATTGCATTTTAAGAGTAATGATAATTTTTGCACTTTTTATATAAAACAGAGAATATTAATTCTTGTGGCTTCTTTACTTTCACTGCAGGAAAAAAACAGCTGATACAATCAATATTTGCTTTTAACATTTCTAGGGAATGGCCAAGGAAGAAACAGAGCTGAGATTTCGGCAGCTGACAATGGAATACCAGGCTTTGCAGCGAGCGTACGCGCTATTGCAAGAACAGGTTGGAGGAACATTGGATGCAGAACGAGAAGTTAAGGTCTAAATGGCTTATATTACATGAAAATAAAGAATTGTAATTGTATATACTTTTTTTAAAATTTTACTTGCTCAGGTTGTTTACACATTCTTTAAAACTGCAATTCTTGCTGGTGTGCTCTGCTGTCTCTAGAGTTAGCTCCGTGTCCTGTCTCCTGAAGGACCTTTTATGGGAAACCCTTAAATCATACTCTCTATACATATAAAAATCCAGTATGTCTAGCCTTAGCTTATATAAAGCCTGACATTTAATTCTTCTGGATTCTGTGAGTTTACATGATTCCTTCTAAAATGTTTAGAAAGTTTAAAGAGATCCATTTTCTTAATCCGATTACGGAGTCCTGTGTGCCTCAGAGCTCATGTAACTTCAGCCGTCTATGGTGGCAATTTATTACCTAGAATAAAACACTGCATTTATTACAAATAAGTTGTATGTATTATAGGGAGTCAGGAGGTCTCAGTGTAGCATTTAACTGCTTGGGGCAAAGAATGTGATGCTAAATATAATAAATTAAAGGGAAAGTTCTGCTTTGAGCAAACAGACAGAAGTCTAAGAGGAGAAGACAATTATTGTCCAGACAATTGTTGTCCAGAAAACAAGGAAAAGCTGCTAAAGGAAGACTCTTATATTCGACTGCAAGAAGCAGTTCATCTTTTGCTATCCTAATATTTACTAAATAAGATGCTGTTCATTTAAATCTTAAAATTACACCATTTATATACTTCTTTTTGTGACTGACTGATACTGTGTTTAGTTGCAAATCAACTCTGCCAAAAGTCTTTAAAAATCATTTGCTTTAAGTATTGGATATACATAAAATATTTTCTGCATTTCTGTATTAGCCTTTGGAGTTTAGAAAAAGTTGATGTATTTTTTTTTCTCCTCTCCTACAGACACGTGAGCAGCTCCAAGCAGAAATACAGAGATCTCAGGCTCAGATAGAAGACCTAGAGAAGGCACTTGCGGAGCAGGGACAGGTACTGCATGCTGGCAGCCTGCTGTTCCTTTCCCTAGTCATGTGCTGAAAATGGCCATAGTGTGGGGATTTGTTTCTAAAAAATGTACCCTTGTTGCATAACATTGAAGATCATAGTGGTAGTTAAGTGTTTATACATGTGCAGAAAGATTTTGAGGCTAGCTTTAGATAGCAGTTTCATTGCCAATTGCAAAACACACCTACAAAAGCAGTATTTGTATATGGGAAAGCTGTTGTTTGTACTGGAGATTGGTGAACTACCCTTGCAGAACGACAAAAGCACAGGATAGCTTAGGATAGCAGGGTTCTCTGGAGATCAGCTAGGTCCAGTTTAACCAGGCGCTTCTGGAACAGGTTGCTCAGGGACATGTCTAGTCGTGACTTGAATACCTCCAGGGATGGCAACTGCATAACCTCTCTAGGCAGCCTGCTCAGTGCTCACTCAGCTTCACTATAAATAAGTATTTTCTTATGTTCAGATGGAATTTCCTGTGCTTCAGTTTCTGCCTCTTGTCTCTTTTCCCGTCCCTGAGCACCACTGAGAAGAGTCTGGCCCATCTTCTTTGCTTTCCCCCCTCAGGTATTTGTCCATAGTGGTGAGATCCTCCCGAGCCTTCTCTTCTCCAGGCTGAACAGTCCCAGCTCTCTCAGCATCTCTTTGTATGAGAGATGCTCTAGTCCCTTACTCAGCCTTGAGGCCCTTCACTGGGCTTGATCCCTGTCTGTCCTGTCCTAGGAGCCCAGCACAGAACTGTACGTGTGCCACTGAGTTTCCCTGCACAACCGGAGAGGAACTGAGCTTGCAGACACGTTCCCCATCACTGCTTCAAGTAGGTGCAGAGCAGAGGTTCCCCCACGTCCCTTAGTCTCCGCCTGGAGCTCTCACTTGGGCTAAGGAATCGACACATTCTGCTTGAGTGAAAAGCGACTGAAGTCTTTAGTAGAGAAGCCCGAGAGGAGAAGGAGGCATGATGGACATGTGCTGCATATTGATCAATGAGGTTGCGAGCACACATCTATTTTTAGAACTGTGTGGTTTTGTTTTAAAATATACAGCTAAGTGAGCACATAACTGAGCCCATAAGCTCAGCTTGCTTTCCTGCACTTAACAAATCCAGGGCCTCTGCATCAATTAATCAATTAATGTATCTGCGTCTCCTAATTGCCAATAGCTTGAATTGCCCTCTGCTCTCTTGCTGTGTACCTCCAGAACACGCAGTCAGTGTTCACCCCAACAGTCTGATGTGTGGATGTGCTTGGGGTTTGCTTTGAGAAGGAAGTATGGAATTATTGTGCTGAGTGATTTTAACTTAGTCATTGGCTGCAGGAGGTCTGGATTTGTGCCACCGCCACTGTGTTTCAAGGCAAGCTCGGTAATTTCTCTGCTTGCTGAACCTTGAGATTGGATTGTGCCCAGCGGGTCCCAGCGCCAGGCACGTGCTCGTGCAGCTCGGAGGTTGCTGCTCACCGCCCCTCCCAGCCAGCACTGCGTTCCTGGCTTGCTGCCTGCCATTTGCATTCCCTTTGACAGCAGGTCAAAATATTTGCCAGTCGCATATGTTTCCATGTAGCTGCTATTATAAAACTCCGCGTTGCAATGTTGCCCAAACACAAGTTTCCTCCTGGGAGGTTTCCTTAGTGGCGCACCGAGCTGGCTGGCTTAGGGTCCTCCAGCAGCTCTGTGGCTCTCCCGGGTGTGGGAGGTGCTGCAGCTTCACACACTGCAAATATTCCTTCTCCAAGGTGAAAATTCAAGAAATATTGCCAGCCTGCTTCTAGCTCTTCCAGTCTAAAGAATGAAACATAATTTTTTAAAATTATTTTAAAATAATGCTAAATCATTTGATCATTAGCTCTCCAGCTTAACCTCTTATTGCTGTTAATCTTGCTGATAAACTTCCAGCTGTTTTGGGTCGATTTTAGTATCCAGCACAATAAGTAATTCATTTTAAAACAAGGTTTATTATGTTATTTTTTTCAGTATAATTGAAATTCAGTAGTACCTGGGTTCAGTAACTGAATAGCTAGAAAAATCCCTGTTAAGGGATGTTCTTTTTGAGCTGAAAGATTTTTAATCTTCAGAGTGCTTATATTGCACCTATGTACTGCAAACTTCATTCAGATTGTAGAGTCAAGCTTTCATTTGATAGGATATAGTGAAATTACAGTTTCTTATGCAATGCTACTCTGTATGTCTTCTCTGTGCACATGATCCCATGAAACATTTGCTCTGTGCTTATGTTATATATTGCCAACTTTAATTATAATATTGATTTATTTTTCAAGGACATGAAGTGGATTGAGGAGAAGCAAGCGTTGTACAGAAGAAATCAAGAACTTGTAGAAAAGGTGCTCAGTGTTTCTGTCTGTATTACTGAAACAGTGTTTGTAGTTTAAGGCATTTAGCAAGGTGTATATTTGAAGTGTTAACCTATTTCACACAGCTCTGTTGCAAGCAATTCGCATGGGATAAGTAGCTCTTTGTAAACCACCAGAGCTGCTCTCCCAGATTCCCGGTGGCCACTGAGGCACTCACTGCAGCACGGGGAGGAAGGGCTCTGAGGAGCAGGTCCCCAGCTCCCCACGTGCCCGCAGCCCCGTGCTGTGCTGCATCTTAGGTAATGCCCTGCTCAGGAAACCAGTTTCAAATAGCATGGAGAGCTGGCTCGAGACAGCATGCAGGGCAAGCAGCCCTGGCCAGAGCCTGGCCTGCCTGCGTGCCTGGGGCACAGAGCTGCTGCGGGACGGGGGCCGAGGCCAAGCACAGAGTCCAGCAGCACTTCAGGAGCCTGCGAGGGGCAAGGTGTCCCCCCGTGCAGGCTGAGTCTCTGCCCAGCGACCACCTGGCTCGTCGCCAGTGAATCTGTGAAAAAGGTGCTAACCCACATTGCTTCATTTTGCAGATAAAACAAATGGAAGCAGAGGAAGCTCGATTAAAGCATGATGTTCAGGATGCCAAAGATCAGAATGAGCTCCTGGAGTTCAGAATATTAGAGCTTGAAGTAAGCAGATACTAACAACTCCTGTGCTTTTTACCTGCTCTGTGAATCTATCACCAGAAGGCAACAAGGATATTGGAATTCCTCAAGGTTTATTCCAAAGATCAGCGTTTCACTGAACCTTGCCAAAGTGTTTGGTACAAAGCGAAGGCAAAATAGAAAAAGCAGGGATCCATATGGGCATCCTGACAGGCTGTTCTAGTGCTTTACTACATAAGCAATTTTCAGATGCAGAAGATTGCTTCAGGATACAGATGCACTTTTGCTCTATTCAATCTGTTCTACGGAGCATATCAAAAATAACCATCAGCTTTTCATTTTCTTTGCCAAAATCTTACTAAACCTGCAGAGAAGGAATCATGTGGCCTAGACTGCTCTGTTTACTCCACTGAGGCTTCTGTTTTCTGTACTGTTAATTACATAAACAGAATCTGAAGGCCCTTGGAAACTCCATTTTCCATATATTTTAGAGAGAAACTAACAAAACGGCCACTTGCCCGGGGAATATAAATGCTGGCAGGCGTAAGTACATCCTGTCCGTGCAGGCATATGCGGTAAACGGCTCGGCAGCCGTGGCTGGTGCCAGAGAGGCTGGTGCCTCTCTTTTTGTGCCCGCTGCACGCGGGAGGCCGTCCCTGCTGGGCTGAGCCCCGGGCAGCAGCCGTGCGCCAGGGACACGGCCCGTGCCACGGCCGGGCACGTGGACACGGCTCCCTTTGCTCCCTGCACGGAACAACCAACCTGGGGATGTTTCCATCACATTGGTGCAGGGCTGACAGTTCTCGGATAGTGTGTATCTGGTTCATCACAAAGTTGAAATGTGCAAAGCACAGTGGTGAGTAATCACACACAATTATTTCAATTTCAGGAGAGAGAAAGGAGGTCTCCTGCTATCAACTTCCATCACATTCCTTTTAAGGAGGGGAAAAGCCCCCTGCAAGTGTACTGCGAGGCTGAAGGCGTTACAGTAAGGGATTCTCATTTCCTATTTCCCTTTGCCAAAAAAAAAAAAAAAACTGTCTGTTCAAATTCCTGGTTTTCTCTCTTCTTAGGATATAGAAGTAGCAGAGCTGATGAAAAAATTGGACATTTTAGGGGATAACGCCGTAAGTGTATGTTCCTTTAATAAATTGTGCATGCTTTGATAAATTCTTGTCTGTATGCCAGCGTGGCACAGCACTCTTGGCTTTCCGTTGCACAGCCTGTCTTCACTGTGAGCAAAGGATGGGCTACAAGCTAAGTGTTTTGCAGCTTTTTAAGGTTTTTGTTAATAGATGCCTTAGATGTGTCAGAATACCTTAATGTTATAAAAATACTTTTAAACTGTTAATAGTATGATAAAAAAATAGCACTTTTGGTTTTTTTTCTTTTTTTTCCTAGCCACTGTTCCTATAGATCTGCTTATTTGCCTGCTCTGCATTTGCTTTGCTTCTGCATTTCAGCAGCTGTGCATTTTAATTTTGACTAGCACCATGAATCTTAGATAATAATGAGGGTATTAAACAGAAGGAGCTACAACAAAGAAATGAAAGGAAAAACAATAATTGTTTTCCCTTTACCATTTTGAAATTACATAAATACATGCATTAAGTATGTAAAATCCTATGTTTATGCATATGTACATCCGTATATTCTGCACCTTGTGCACAAGGTCTCTTGTGCTCTGCTCCACAGTGTCAGGCCAGGAGCTCACGGAGGGTTTGAACTATAGTGCAATGATTATTGCAGCAGTTAATAATATTCACACTGACGTAAATAAAAGTAATTCTGAAATCCTTTGTCAGTGAAGCCTCCACTTCCTTCATTGAATTCGCTCCAATATTTGTTGAGTATTCCCCTGTAGAGTAATTCTTGCAAAAAGGACAAAAATGAACAACAAAAAAAAATTGTATCATAATGGATGTCCAAATACTCTTGTCCAAAAGACAGAACTTCATTAAAAATAACTGTTGTAATCCTTGTCTGCCAGCATCAGGCTTTAAGACCTTGGCTCGCTAAAGTGTGATCTTCATGTCTTACAAGTGGGACTTTGGTCTGGGATGAGAGGCCTTGCAATCTGTAACTGTTCCATGGCCCAACAGCCTAAGAGCTGCCTGAGAAGTAATGCACTTTGTAGTAGAGACCCATAGTGTTGGCACCCTCGATAAAAGCAACGTGGGGCAGCAGCCAAAGCGGCCCCTTTGGAGCCCGCTTGACAAAGCGAGTGGTATAGAGAAAACCCACCACGTGGGTTCCCAGGGCATTGCCATTCACTGCAAAGCAACTGGTAACTCTCTTTTAGTCCCTGGTTCTCAAATATTATTTTAATAATTGAAGACTGTCAGCAATAGCCAACCAATGCATGATTTCCATATTTTAATAAAAACAAAAACAAAAAACTCTCATTTTAGTGAATTTTCCAAAATCATGCTTTTTGGCCTTGCAAGATAAGGATTTATGTAAAAAAACACAGAAATCGTATGGTTGCATATCTTTACTGAGTAGCACCCAGCCAAGCCTGATCTTGTTTTGTACTTATGGGTTCATTCCCCACTGGAGGAAGAAAAGATCCAGTGTCAACACTGTTTTCTTTTGTAGATATCAAAGTTTTAAAAGAATTAGTTACGTATTGATCACAATTCAACATTAACAGTTACAGATGGTTTTGCAACAGCTTTGCATCAGCATACTAATTTTATTTGCTTTGATTTATTGTTCCTCAAGCATCTTTAATTCATATTTATTTAATGCAACAGAGCCCAAGTAGTGGAGTAATAATGAGACACTGGGATTTGTTTTAATTGTATTCTACTTTTGGTGCAGAATCTGACCAACGAAGAGCAAGTAGTTGTCATACAAGCAAGGACAGTTCTCACATTGGCTGAAAAGGTAAGATCAATTGCATCACCTATGCATTTACTTATGCCGTAAAAGCATATGGCTTTGTCAGGGTAGTCTACTTGAAAATGCCGGTAATAGAAATAGTTTCTGCACAGAATGCCACGATTCCTTGTGTGGAATTTGACTTGCACTAGTTTTTCTCAAAGCGAATGTCTCATTCAGATTGTCATTGTTGATTTTAAAATGTTGTTTACCTAGCAAGTTTTTAAAACATTAGTATGGGTAGGTTTTGAAATAATGCTTACGAATTGGTGTACACATTTTTGTAATATATTTTTTTCTCTTTTGTTTATTGCATTAAAATGACTAGCTGAGATATGTGATGGGATCTCCTAGCGTGGCTGAGCACGCTAGAGAAGTATAGAGAAGGCTGAGCACGGGTTTGGCTGCTCTGAACCGTTTGGCTTAGGCAGTCGGTGTCCCCCAATGTGTTCATCTGGCACTGTCTGTTTTCATCTGCAGTGGCTGCAGCAGATCGAACTGACTGAGTCCGCACTGCAACAGAAGATGCTGGATCTTGAGAACGAAAAGGTACTGAGCAATGGCAGGAAGGCAGAGGGATGGCATGCAACAAAAAGAACAGCTATTTTCCTGCCACAGTCACTGCCTTAACTTCTTCTCTCTGTCTGTAGGAGCTGTTCAGCAAGCAAAAGGGTTACCTGGATGATGAGCTTGACTTCAGGAAACAGTCCTTGGATCAAGCTCACAAGGTGAGAAAAATCAGTATGAGGGGGCTCGAAACTCCTTAGGCTGTAATGGACTTTGCAGCCCTGCTCAGTTGCTGAGCTGTGGGCATCGATTTGTTTTAAAGGACTCTCCTCCTCTTATCACAACCAACAGATTACCCCCACCTGTAACTGTAGGATTTGTATAATTTTCACATTTTTCTATAAAGTATATTTGGCTAGCACAGTGGCTACTATTGCAATTGCTTTAACAACAGTGAATCTCCCTATTCCTTTTTTTTTCCCCTAAAAAGTCAGTATAATTAGAGAGGTATAACAATCATATAGCCAAGGCTAGGAGCCCAACAGTAACATGTTCAAATAATGTCATTGTGTAAGGGCAGTTAAGTTCAGCGAGAATGCTGGCATTATTTGAAAGGTGAATGCAGAATCTTCTTTTAAACATATGCCTGAGAGGGGCAGACCATTCACTGTAGTTCCATCTCTCACCGCTGCAGAGACAACACAGTTACTGTCTTTCAAGAAGCAGCACTATCTGTAAGTCCTGATGCCCTGTTTTATTATTCTCACAAATTCAGCACTCTTTCCCCAAGTTTGCTAAGCCAATTAGTAATAAAACCAGCAACCTCAGATGGAGAAAAATGTTGATACCAATTTTGAATTCAGCCAAATTATCATAAAAGTCATCTGTTGCCTTTGCATTCAGTCTGTCTAGAGGCTCAGGCATAATACTGCAATTCCTCTGCAGTCACAGAGAGCTCTGAGACACGTTACCATCCTTGGAAAGGACATGCAAAGGTGGCATCACTCCGTTTCATCTCTCGCTCAGTATCAAGCTGGAGGATATATCTACCCTCCAACTAGGTGGATGTGAGATTTTCTCATATAGTGAAGTAAAAAATAAGGCTTCTTCTTATTAAAGCTTCTTTTATTATATACACTGGGTGCAGCCTGGGAATGCAGGAACATTGCAAAGCTGCCAGAGGTTTTCTTTCCTGGAGATGAGGCCTCTTGAATCTTGGAAGTCTCCCAGAGGAACTGCTGGGAACAGCTTCGTAAAAGGCTTTTTAACCTAGCTGGTACAAAACACTGGCAATTGCAGGGGTTCAGCACGCACTTCCTCTATCACTGTCCCTCAAGTCCCACTTTTTGGGGTGAGATCTTCAGTTCCCCACAAAATCCTCAACTGACCAGCGAAGAGATTGAGCTGACAGCCTCATGTTGTTTTTGATTAGCAAATTCTGGAATTAGAAGCCATGCTCTATGATGCCCTGCAGCAAGAAGCTGGAGCCAAAATTTCCGAACTTCTTTCAGAAGAGGAGAAAGACAAGCTGAAGAGCGCGGTAGAGCAGTGGAAGCGGCAGGTGATGAGCGAGCTCCGCGAGCGAGACGCCCAGATTCTGCGTGAAAGGATGGAGCTCGTTCAGCACGCACAGCAGGTACGCGCCGGCGCCGGCGGCTTCCCCGGGCGAGCACCGTGAGCTCCAGCATGTTCACCATGGAGAACGGGCTGCTCGGGTGGTTTGGGGATGCCTCGAATTAGCCCCCAGAACAGGGCATTTTGTTTTTCTTGGGTTTGTCATGCAGACTGTGTCAATGCTCCACTTAGGGAGGACTCAGCCTAAAACACCATTTTCTCTAGAAACACAGTACAGGCATTATTTTCAGAGATAAAAATTGTACCTTTTGTTACTTCTGTGGTACATCTATACTTAATTAATAAAAAATCTTTATTTTAAATCTGACAGAGAATTAAAGAGCTAGAAGAAAGAATTGAAGGGCAAAAAAGACAAATAAAAGAATTAGAGGAAAAGGTAAGGTGATACAACTGAAGCAATTGTGTATGACCATATATTCATTTCATCCTTGCTAAGAAAACAGTCTTTCAAAACACATTGTTGTGAATACTTTTTTTCCTATAATTTTTGCTCATGCTAACATTGCTTAAGGTAACATTTTTGTGCATTCCAATTGTTGATGTACATATTGAGTGAGTTTTCTTCAACTACGCTGTGTCCAACTACGCAATGTCCAGAGCTCTTGTCTGAACTACATGCAGTGTTGATGCTCCCATTTGTGCCCTTCTAGGAACTGTTGCTTCCCCACCCAGAGATTTCAACACTCCTTGGTGAAAACAGCCATCAGAGAGACAAGCAAAAAGTAACTCACGAAAAGTGGCCTTTCCAGATCTTCATTCCCAGCTTATGTTTACTGGTGCAATGAGCTTGAGGGAAACATCTCGCATTCACATTAGCTCGTCTGAGAAAGAGTGGCGGAAAGCTTAAGCCAGGCTTTCCTTTTGCCATCCCTCACTAAGATCCTGAGCACAGACTTTGATGTGAAGTTTGTGGAAGCAGATGAGGGCTTGGGGGTGTCCAACCCCCTCAGGAAGCAGGTGGCAGGCACAGCGATGTGGTCACGCATACTGTATGGGCAAGGATTTCCAGTCGTTTTTCCTCTCTCATATCTCGAGAGGGTTTGGGTTGAATGTTCTCCCCAAACTAAACTCAATTGTCAACAGCACTTTTCTTTTTGAACTATTGAAAGCATTTAGCTAATTTCTTTTCCTCCCAGTTTTTCCTGAGCTACTCAGGTGCCCTTAGGCTGGTGTGATGGTTCAGGAGATGTGGTCCTCACCACAGGACAGATGCTGGGGTTTTGATGGAGAATGGGACATAGTCTAGCACCCTGTGGAAGTTGCTTGTCCTCCACGCTTCTTCTCAGCTAAAAGTTTTGTTGTGCTCTGTCTGTAACCATGGCCTATATCTCACTAAACACTGTAAAATCTTACTCTCTTTCTTTTCTTCCATTTTTTTCCTCTCCTCCCTTCCCTTTTCAGTTTTTATTTTTATTTTTATTTTTCTCTTTAGCTTTCATTCTCTGGTCATAGTTCAGCAGGCTCCATGCAAAAGGTAAGCACTTGGGAGCTCTCCGGTGTCTGCTCCGTGGCGAGCAGAGCATTGCTGCTGCTGCCCGGGATCTGTGGAGTCACCTGGCATCCCAGATCTCCCTGGAATGGAAAGCCATGAGGCTTTTGGAAGACCTTGGGTTTGGACACTAGCAGCACCACCACATGTCATTTATAACTGTGCACTTCCTGTGTCTCCTGAAAATTGGAGACGCAACGTCTCCTTGATGTTGGGGGAACCTTGTTTTTTTCTGTTTGTTCTGTGGCAGGTTGAGTAACAGCAGATAAAAATCCAGCATGTTTGGGCTCCACAGAGGGCAGGTTAGGGCATCGCTACCATCTTGTGGGAGTCACTGAGAGGAAGAATTCCCATTTGTGTATGAAGACACAAATGCTTTCATATGAATTGTATAATTCAAATATATATAAATAGCCCTTACAGAAATGTAATGTTATTTTTAACTGTGTATACTTTTCTTTGATCCATGTTTTTATATATTTCCTTGTTTCAGCCTTCTGAGGAAGCTAGAAATGCTCATACTGTTTTTAACAGGAAGACAGCGTTGGTTACCAAGCTCGAAAAAGAGACATTACAATTTCAGAAAGCCCCAATATATCTTGTATTTTGCCACTGAAGATGGCAGAGCTGTTAGATCTTTACAGCCCCGTGAGAGTGAAGATGAATTAGGATGTCTAGAAATGTCTGCGCTCGTGGAATCTGCGTGACAGAAATCCCTGACTCTGCGTTTCTGACTAACCTGATGAGAAGAAAGTCAAAATGCCCTTCCCTCTCTTCTTAACAGTTAGGGGCTTCTTCAAAGGAAGCCTTATCTCTGCTGCTTGAAATCACTTTCAGCTTTACATAGAAAGCAGAATACTAATTCAGATAAACTGAATATGTTTTGGTTCCCTGCTAAGCAGGCAGTAAATTGCTTCTGTGTAGAAGTGAACACGTCCTGTTTTATATGTCACTCATTTATATTTGTTATCCATAGCTATTTAAGAATCTATCTTGAAAGATTTAAAAAAGAGCTCTGGAGTGGTAACTCATGAAAACATAAATGTGAGTGAAAACAAAGTATTTTGGTCTTTGGAAATACTTTGAAAAAGTATTTTGCAAACAGTTCAAATGAGGAGAACTAAATCTGTTGTGGATAGTTTCAGAAGAACGTGTTAGATCTGAAAAAACGGAGGCCATGACTCGTGGTTTGTGGAATATCCTGCACAGCCAGTGTGGGGAAAAAAAAAGCGAAGCCATGTTTGAACCCTTTGGGAAACAAGATGGTGGGGGTTTTTTTGAGGTTTCATAAGACCATGCCCTAAAGCACTTTGAGAAAGATCGCACAATAATTTGTAATTTCCTGTTCCTGAATGATGGCAAAGACTTACCATTGCCCCATGGAAAATTCAGCTGAGAGAAAAATGGAGCTAAAAGCCAGTATTGTCCCTGCTGCGAAGGGTTTCAATCATGGAAGGGGGGAAGCACCAACTCTGCAGAGGACAATTCTCCAAAGGCGGGACTCGGGAGTCGGGAAAGAAAAATGAATCCTCTGGAACAGATGAAGGAGGAAAGAACTGGAAATAAATGACATTGAATGACATTCACCAAAAGGCAACTGAAGCCAAGTGCACACATCTGGATTTAGCAGAGATTAATAAAGACAACATCAGATCTGGAATTTTCCATGCTTAGGGTGGTCCTAAAACATACAGAGGGACCAAATGGTGATGAGGAAACTATGTCTTTTGGAAGTACAAGACAGAAAGTGAAACCAAAGAATTACTGAAAGGTAAGGAGGATTGATTAACATAAAGCTGATTCATTTCATAGTTATATATATTATATCACTGTTTCCTAATTACATCGCTAGGAGTCAGTCTTGCTCAGGTCAAAATATTTAATATAGTGATGGGAGTGAATTTTTATCTGACCAGCTTGTTTATGTAAAAATTATTTATCTGCATTTTACTTTAATCTGTCATTTAGGTATTGTGCTTCTATATGATGTAGAGCAAGTGCTAATTTTATTTTTTAGATCCGTGGTCACTCACAAATATTATTAATTGGATAATGAAATACACATCAAATTTATATGAACAGCAAACAGTCATAGGACTTCTAAAGATATATATCTCAAATACAATAGAAGAAAATAATTGTTTTGCTTGAGAATTAAAAAACATAATACTTTCCTGAATAATATTTATTTTTCTTAATACATTCACTTACCTTTTTTAGGTAGCTGAGTAGAAACCCATGGAATAGTTGAGGTCAGTTTGTCATGCTCAGAGAGACCAGTTCTTCTTCGACTCCTTTCTCCCTCCCTAAAAGATGAAAAATATTGAAATCTTTGAAAAACAATGATATGAAGTAGAATTCCCACCTTGCAGTCAGATTGGTACCAGTAATCAGAGCAATCACAGTCCTGCTTGGAGCCAGTTCTGCCTGGGACTCCCCATCACTTATCAGTGGTACGACTTCTCCTAGCAACCTAAAGGATTTAATTTTCACCTTGGAAGGAGAAATTGTCTTTTTTTGTACTTCATCACATCAGTTTTCTTCTTTTCTTTTCTTTCCAGTACATTTTCAAAACGAATGTCTATTCAAATCTTAGTTTTAACATCTGTCAGATCTTAACATGTGTCAAAATTTTAACACGTTTGAACACAGGTTGTTGATTTGCTGCTCTGAGTAAGATCACTGCTTTGGAGATTAAACCACCATGATTTCCACATTCAGAGATCCATGCAAGAAGTATTGGAAATTATTTCTCCTAAGTGGTATTTACTGGAAATAGTATGGGCTTAGTGCTGTTTGCGGTGATGTATGTTGTGCTTAAGAGCTTGACTTGTGCATCTGACTACATCCATCTTCAAACAGGGTCCTCCACCAGCTCAAACCCTGTGTTCCTGCCAGAAACACCCTGCTGTAATTTAATTGGGATTTGACTGAGATCAGTGAGTGACCATGAGGAGCTTTTCTTAGAAAGAACAGATTTACATAGCAACGCCCCCAGGAGAGGCTTAGCCAGTGTGCACTAACTCACACCATTGACCAGCTTGGTTCAAGGTGCATGCATGTGCCCTGGTTATAAATGCGTGCCTCATTTCCAAAACCTGTTGGATTTGCAATAGTTATGAGCAAAACCACATTGTGTTATGATGAGAGGTGCCTAGAAATGTCTGTTGAAATGGCTTTTCAGCAGAAAGCTAGATTTTGGCTCAGTGTTTTTTAAGATGAGTGTTACCTCCCTTAAATCAAAGCCCAGGGAGCAGTTTGGAGCTCGCAGTGGGACTGTGCTCCTGCTTGCCCGGGGATGCAGGGAGCAGCGAGGGGCAGTCCCAGCAGAAGAAGCTTGGAGCCCACGAGCCCTGTTTGCAAGGGGCAGGATGCGGGTCCTGCCCATACCCCATTCCCCAATGCTGGATGTGGAAGGAGCCATTTGGGAGCTTTGGTGAGGGGACAGCTGATTTCTGCCTTCAGTTCTGGCTTCTCCTAATCTGTGACAGCTTAATGTCTCAGTGACCTTTAACAAGATTCTGCTGGAGGTGCCTGTGCCATGTACCTAGTCAGAGAGAAAAGTGCAGCTTCAGATCTTCTGCAAAGGCCAAGGCACCATGTACGTACGCGAGTGTCGGACATCTGTGCCTAGAGCCCCTGTTTCCTGCGTTTTGTGTTTTCTTGAGCCGCCTTGGCCCCCGGTGCAGGTTTGAGGTGCTCCTTGCGGCAGTGCCGTGCTGGCAGCCCCGCGGCCGCGCCGCTCTGCGCCGCAGACACAGGGACACAGGCACTAGGGATTTAGCGGATGTTTTAAATCCTAGATTTCCTGTCGCTGTTTTGTTCCGTAACGCCAGGGGCAGTGGCGAGCATGGTTTATGTGAAATGCAATGCTTTACCTCCCGTTATGTCCCGAACGGGCATTTCCGTGCGAGCCGAGCGCTCCCGCCTGCCCGCGGAGCCGCAAGGGGCGCGGCGGGCACGGGCAGCACGGGCAGCGCGGCGGGCACGGGCAGCGCGGGCAGCACGGGCAGCGCGGGCAGCACGGGCAGCGCGGGGAGCACGGGCAGCGCGGGGAGCACGGGCAGCACGGGGAGCACGGGCAGCGCGGCGGGCACGGGCAGCACGGGCAGCGCGGGGGGCACGGGCAGCGCGGCGGGCACGGGCAGCGCGGGGAGAGCTGCTGCTGAGCGGGCGGCACTGTCCGCGAGCACGGGGAGGCTGCAGCTCGGGGCGCGCGCCGCAGCCCTGGCTGTGCCGAACACGTGTCGTCAAAAAATTAGTACATTTGTCACTAGAATAAACATGTTTTTCTCAGCAGTAGCTTTTAGATCTCCAGAAGGCATGAGAATACCCCAAACTGTAAGCTTTTCCAATGATCCTGGTAGGCTTAATGATAAATAGAATATGACTTTTTAAAACTCTCTTAAATATTTGTTTATTCAATATAAATATGAATTGTAAAAATAAATAGCACCATAAGAGAAGTCTACTTAGAAATGCTACTTTATTGTTCTGTCATAAAAATCAGCTATCTCTTTTCTATATTTCAATCATAAATCCAGAATCTGCTGAAATAACCTTTAGCTGACAAGTAAAGTAATTAATAAGTACTAAAATAAGCAAGAAGAGTTCAAATGTAACATCATTTCCTGCAACCAGGTCTGCTTAGGAGGAGCATTCCCAGGGCTCGCACTTCTCCATGATCTCCGTGCATGGATTTCTAGCAGAAATTGTGTTTACAAAGGCTTGCAGAGAGGGTGGCCACCAATTCCCTTTTGCTTATTACCAATAGTTATTTGTCTAAGAAAATTGGTCTCAGGCTCAGGATGGGCTTTAGGATTTGCATTTTCACCTAATATCCATCGTGTGCAGATGTTTGCACACACATAAACGAGGAGATTCAGGACTGGTCCTTGCGAAGTCCACGTATGCAGTGCTTGAGAGAGAGAAGTCGCTGCCCATTGCTATCCCACTGCAGCTTTTCCAAATAAACTGCATTTGATAAATGGATTAGAGGTGCTGCCCTATGTTAAATTATATGGACAATTGATGCAGAAAACCAGGGGAGGTCCTGTGCCACCCTGCAATGAGACGGTTCACTCCAGAGGAGGGTCACGTCTGCGCAGTGAGACACGTCAGCTCGTGCCTGCAAGGGCTTCCAGCTAGTAGTAGAGATTATTGATTAAATTAACACATGGATTGTTATAATATTAATTAAAATATTAAGCATATTTACATTACAGTAAGATTATTGTGCCTCCTGTCACACCAGTGCTGAATGTCTCCGTATGAGCCTCTGCTTTTTGTAGCTTATTTCTCCTTAGATCACTTTAGCACTCTTTCTTTTTTTTTAATGCATTTGCTTTAATTTTGAGAAACGCTTTTTTGCAAGGTCAGAAGCAGAGAGGATCTGTAGAGGATATTATCAGCTATTTGCACGTAATGCTTGCTTGGCTGCCCTGCAAGGTGCATCTTGCATCTACATTTCCGTGCATTTCAAAGGCTTGTGTTGTAGAGGTGCAAAGAAGAGGGTAATGACCTACTTTATTAGAATATTAATTGACGAGTCTTTGTTGTACCATACACCCAAAACAGCCCCAAAATCTTTGTTCAGTGTGAACTGCTTATAAGAAATTCAAGCCTTCGAGCAGCCTTTACTTTATGAAATGGGATTAATGGGAAGCTAAAGTGAGTGATTCAAGGCCTGTTCATTTATATTACGATTTGATTCCTCTGTAGCTGTCTTGGTCCCAGTAAAGAGTAGACAGTGGCTCAGTGGTGTGCAGAGATTCCCTGCAGATTAATCTTCAGCAATGTCTAGCAAACCATGGCATGTCTTACTACATAGAATTTCTGCTGTAACGTTTCAGCCGTTGATAAGAAGTGAAATGCATGGAGATGACAACGTCAGTGTGAATTCCCAGTGCGCGCAGACGAGGGTGGCCGCGGCGCTGGCTGCGGGGCGCCCTGCGAAGCCGCAGGGCTCAGCCGAGGAGCTGCTGCTGCTCCCCAGTGCTCCCCGCCCAGCAGGACGCGCAGCTGCTGGGAGCCTCCCGCCACCCCAGCGCGTCTGAGCTGCCTCTCGGAGCAAACAGGACATAGATAAAACTAGATCATTAAGCAGCGTTACATGATTCTAAATCAAGGTCATGTGGTTGCAAAAGGAAGGCAGTTAAAATGCTAAGCAGCCACTATTAACATTTCTTTCCTGAAGCACTTGCTCCCCAAATGATGAAGCGCCAGGAATTAACCCTGGTGGCTCCGTGCAGGCATCTCACGCTGACTCGCTCTGAAGGCAGCTTGCAGCAAGATAGATCAAGTAGACACGAGGAAGGACTCGCCGTGGCTCTCCGGCAGCTCTGCTTTTATGGTGGTTAAAGAAATATCAAATTCCAGAGTCCCAAGCACGAACAGATAATGCTGGGCAGAGTGTCTGGGGGAGGCTGCTGTGCAGGCGGACGCAGAGGGCTGGTGCGGACGTGTGGATGTCCATGCAGCACTGGGAAGAACCCTGGGAGCCCCGTTCAAGGAGAGCGAGGGCCACGCGGGGGGGTCGTGCTCGCAGCTCTGTGCAGCTGAGCTGAAGAATTGTTGACCTTTTTCTAATGTAAGTAAGAGCTCAAACTCAGCTCTGGAGCTGGACATGGGGAAGCTGCATTCCCACTTGCCGTGCTCCCTTGATGTTTCCGGAGGTCCCCCCTAACCCCGTGGCAGGATGCTCTATGCAAGCAGTGACGTTGGAAACCTGTGCGAGCTGCTGGGACAAGCTGGAAACTCTGCGGCCGCGTCCTCGGCTTACCCGCGGGCACCGGCGCGACCGGACGGGGTGCCTGGTAGCCCCGGTGAGCCTGGCTCGTGGGCAGCCTCAGCGGGCACCCGGCTTTGGCCCAGACCCTCCTTTCCCTGTGCATCCTGGGCATACTGAGCCAGGGCAGCGGCTGCGACAGCCCTTCCTGTCCCTCACTCTGTGGTGAAGGCGGCAGCAGCTCCCGGTGTGCTGTGTTTGATATGCAGCGTGTAATCTGTGCAAGCATTCTTACAGTGTGAGGACCTGGGAAGAGCTTCCTCTGAATTTAAAAATGCTATAAACTTGTGCACAGGAATGACAATTTTTTTTCATGGTGCTTGCGTCCCTTTCAGAATATTAGGGTCTGTTCCACACCTTTCTCTTGGAAAGACCCGATTTGGGGTCACTTAGGCATTATAAAATACCAAGTTAAACACCTTAATTAACATTTAAAAGGGCCTTTGCATCTGCTAAGCTTTTTGGCAGCTGTTGATTTGAGGCAGTTAGCGAGTTTATTGGTAAAACATTGATTGTTCCCATCTGCTGGTATTGGGGTGGCAGTTGCCTTTCTCCAGGGCAGGCAACACACTCCTCTTGGCTGCAGTTACTGTGTTTGTGTCTATAGACCGTGAAACTCTGGAATGGTTCAGGCTGGAGACCCTGAGCCCCAACAGAAGAGTCACCCCAAGACCTTGCAGTGCAGCAAGCAGCTGGCGGGGCCGCATGCATGGCCTTCACCGCGTGGCCACCGTCCTCCCCCTCAGCTGCCACGTTCTAGTAAACAGCAAGGACCAGTCTTCAAGAAAATAAGGCCTAAAGGGCACAGTAATACCAGCTTCAAGAATTAATCAGCTGGAAAAGCTGTTGTAAAGTGACCTCGTGTTTGGAAGGCATTTGCATTTGCAAATGGCTAACAGCAGGCACGCGCACACGCATGCTCACGCACAGCACTGATTTCCAAGGCTTGCAGCACTGCAAAACGTTCAGAAGGCGTTGTGCTGACCTGCAATAGCAAAGCGAAAGAAAAACCCATTTCTTAATCATGCTCCAGTATCAATTTGCAGGAAGCCCCATTTCGTCTTTGGGGCTTCTAGGTAGCAAGAGGTCTCTTTGCTGTTTAGAGAGGAACCAAGATATTCAGTCAGGCAAAACAAATCATCTCCATCAATCTTCCATGTTTAATTCACTTCAGTTGAAACCCCGTCCTCAGAGCTGTTACCAGGTTACATTTGCCCCACAGGCAAATCTGCAAAGAGGCAATATTTTCTGTAATCTGACCTCCAGCTCTTCCAGTGACATGTGAAGTATGGAAAAGATCGCATCAAGAATATTAAGAAATGTTTTATATTGTCCATGTTAGCAATCTATTTATTATTTTAGAAAAAAAATGAAAACTCCCTTATGCCTCTATCGAGGACTTTTAAATCTGATTATAATATGAAATACTTTTTATATTGATTATTCTTGTATTCTTTAAATTTCAAAACCAAGAACCTCCCTTTATGTGCTCCTATAGAACTACTGTAATCCTCCTGTAATTGGAGAAGTTGAGGCAATTATCAGGCAATTTCAGAAACTGGTGTAAAGCTTAGACATATTTTCCTCGCAGAAAATAACATTTATGTCAACAAACAGGCAAGAAGGATGAATCATGGGATCGCTTAGTTTTTTTCCATTGCTTTTCCTCTCTGTGATTCAGGCTGTTTCCACCCAAAGATGCAGCTGCTTTTGAGATGGGTTTCCCACAGACACTTCTTGTTTCCTATTTTTATCCATTTCTGGGGAGTGCACAGAGTGGCTGGAAAACGCCTCGGGGAGCGGCTAGGCTACGTCGCATGCATTTTATGTCTAGGAATAGGTGTGTCAGATTCAATTAGGGTCCTCATTTTTTAAATATATATATATGCTTCAAATCACATTCCTAACTATTGATTTACTCTGTGAGATTCTCTTCTAGAAATATGAAGTATAAAATTCACCCCAAGCAACTAGGCGTTGGGCAAAGCTGTGGGGGTGGAGGTAGGAAATTCCTCTCTTGTCCTGGCTTTTCCTAAAGAAAACGTGTCCCAGTGACCAATTTCCTCCTTGTTATGAAGAAGGAAACGCTCTAGAGATGTAACGCATTGGCAGAGCAAGGCAGAATGGCCCTCATGGTGGGTGAGCACACATGGCCAGTGCACAATGGTCACTAAGGTAAGAGGCTGTAAAATACACGTTGTTGAACCAAAGTGTCTCCCTTTCCAAAAACAGCATTAAAACCCGCAAACAGAATGGATTTTTGAGATGGCGAGCTGCTGCTCTGCTGCACCCATGTGCAAGAGCACATGCCCAAAGCTGCAAATGTAAAACGTGGCAGATTTATGAAAACAGTAATTGCAAGCAGGCTTTCAAAGGCGCCGTGGGGAGGCTGCCTGCAGAAGGGAGCTGCTGTTGGAGCTGCTCAACGGGGGTCCCGCAGGTGCCGGGGTGAGGGAGCTGGGACTTGCGCCGGGTGCCTGGGCGCCGGGTCCCTCCTGCCCGGGCGCTCTGATGCCCCGCTCCGCGGAAAGAGCAATGCTATTACAAATATCACAAGAAAAATATTTTAAACTACTTTTCGTTCTTTACTAGAAAATTAAACACTATTCATGTATTTCAGATGTATCCTAAGTAGTGATATATCATCTAATATTTCCATAATAGAGCATGATGATATACTTTATATGCACGTACCATATCTTCCATACCAAAATGCCTGCTTCCTACTGGATTTGGCCTCTAGAAAGCATTCTGACATCACTTACCAATTATATGAAAATTATATTAAAATGTTCTAGGGAATAACCCATAATAAGCAACACATGCTGCAAAATTGGAAAGAAATAACTGCTGATTGTGAATTTTGCTTTTCAAGAGCCACAACAACATTGGCTTTGTGGCCACAGGGGAGCTCGTTTTGGTTTGTCTTAGGTGTTTTGAGTAACCTACTGCTATAATTGCCTGCTATATGCAGACTAAAACCATTTTCTTCACCTCAGCTGCATCTGCCTACATGAGACGTAGATGATGCACATTTATAGTCAGATTTAAATTCACACCAAGACCTTTTATCTGCAACAGAGAGCAGTGCTAAACACGTGGCCCAGAGCTCCAGCACCGCTCGTGGTCCTCGACCTGGGTGGCTCTTTGGGTCTCACAGGGCCCCAGCACCTCTGCCTTTGTGCTCCTGATGTGCTGCTAATAACTGGGGGTTTGCACCAACAATTAATTTAAAGTGGGTTTCTAAGGACAAGATGAATAGCTCTCATCGCTGCCCGAGCCAGTATGCCAAAAAGCAAAACATGAGGAGAATAGATAAAAGTAACGTAGCCTCCTGTGGTGTGAGAACCGAAATCGTGTTGCCTTCTGCTGTTTGCTGGATAGTCCAGTTGTCATGGAGCAGTTTCCCTCTGCTTGGGCCATGAGGCTGCAGAGACGGGTGGTTGGAAACGGTTAAAACCGGCGGTGCCTTTGTTAGTATCGGTGGCGCGCGGGTTGATGACCGTGAAAGGCAGCGGAGCTGCTAAGTGGGTCAGCGGGGCTGCCGTGCATGGCCCGGGGCTGCCGGAGCTGCCGGGGACGCCGGGCTCTCCCCAAGGGGCTCCCGAAGGCACCACGACCCCAAGGATGTGCGGCCAGAGCAGCGTCCCGCACGGCCTCGTGCCCACCGCCACCTGCGCCGCCTCGCTCACCTTCAGGGACTTATCTGTTTCACAAGGAAAAGAGCAGGTTTTTCTGAAGCAGCAGGGTTTTTCACTACAAAAAGCACACCTGAGGAATGGGAAATGCCAAATGAAAACAGCAAGTCACCAGTCCAGGGGCAATCTGAGTACGCTGCATTGCAATCAAATAGTCTTTGCCCATGGTAGGAATACTGCCTTTCCATGAATTGGCCAGAAAAAAAGACTGGCCTTAATTGCTGACTGCAGAGATACCTGAGGCTGATGACTGGTTTTGTTGCCACCAAAGCCACTTGACCATGGTGTTAAACGTGGTCACAGTGCCAAGTATTCCCTGCTGATTGGCAGCTCCGCGGGTGCCCGGAGCTGCATGAGGGTGAACGGAGCTTTTTGCTCAGTAGGGGAACTGCGTGCATGGTCTTGAGCCACTCGTGGGGCTCAGGCAGTCGGGGATTAGCAGAAAAGAGCAGAAAAGACTAGCAGAAAAGAGCATAAAATACTAGCCTGCAATAAGAGTATGAGTTGGAAATGCCATAAACGTCCTCATTTGCTTCTTTGTTCTGGGTCATGCTGTGCATGGACCTTGTGCTAGAGGAAGGGAAGGGCAGATAGGAAGCTGTGCCTGGGTGGATTCTTCTTAACATGGAAGTGGAATTCCACATTTTCCTTCTTAGCATCAACCTAAACTGAGGAGATAGGAAGGAATTTGTCTTCACGTGTATGAGTGACAAAACTTACATTTTCCATAGTGAGAGGGGCCCCAACTCCTAATGTTTGCGGGGTTTACATAAGAGCTCTCTGAAGTCACCATTTCTCATGGAATGTGATGGAGCATCCCGTCGGAGACAGCTTTACTGTCCTGCCCGTGAGCTACTGGGTTTCATAGACAGCAAAGGGCACTCTTCATGCCCTTGCCTGCTGCGTGCGTCTCAGGAAGGACAGAGCCGCTTGGGCTGATTGTCTGTGGTCTGAACTAATTTAATCACAAAGAAACACTGGGGAAAGGGGCTGAGGCTGCAGGTGAGCAGTGACATGGGATGGCAGCTCCCACACAGCTGAAGGCCTTGGCTTAGGCTTTTGGCGTTAGTGTAGCAGGAGCAGCAGCCGCAGGAGCAGCAGCAGGAGCAGCAGCCGCAGGAGCAGCAGCAGGAGCAGCAGCCGCAGCAGCTGCAGCAGGAGCAGCAGCCGCAGGAGCAGCAGCAGGAGCAGCAGCCGCAGCAGCTGCAGCAGCTGCAGCAGCAGCCGCGCAGGCCCCGGCGCTGCTCGCTGCCCGCGGTAGAGGAGCCGCTGCGGCTCTTTCCCCACGTGTGCAGCAAGGGCGCCGAGCGCGGGCCGAGGGCCGGGGGCTCAGGGAAGCGGTGCCGGGAAGAGGGCGGGCAGAAGGCCATGCCAGCGCGGCCGGGGCGCCAGAGCCACTTGCCGGTGTCCCCGGCTCGCTCGGCTGCTGTCAGCGCAGCCGTCTGGGCTGGAGATGGGGCCTCGGCGCTCGCTGCCTCCGGCTCTGCACGCAGCCGTCAAGGTTGGCGGCAGTGACGCCGGGTGACACTGGCGCGCCGTGCCGGGCGCCGCGCCGCTCCCGCTCGCTTCGCGTTACGAAGGTGCTCAGTCAAACATTAGCTGCACTGGCGCTGCTGCTGCAGCCGGCGCGGCGCGCTGCCGGGCGCCCGCGGCGTCACCAGCCCTTCGCGCGTCTCGGCGCCGCTGCCACCAGCTCAGGCTTTCCCGCCTGGAAGCAGCCTTACGCCTTTTACGCCTGCTCCCTATTTTTGTTCCTGGAGAAGTGAACCCTCCCAGAGCATGCAGACCAACTACTAATGATGTTTATGGCTGCTTCAAGCAATACTACCATATACTTAAAACAAGGAGATTTCACCTTGCTGCCCGAGCCGCTATTCAGTAGCTGCTCCTCAGATGGGGCATGCTGTGTTTTCCCAGCTGTAGTGTGTAGACAATATTTCCTCACATTTTTATTACTTATTTTTAATTTTCCTCAAGGTGTTTGGTCTATCCTATCATCATGTACTCAGATACAAAAAGATCTATTTTGCATTAACTAGAAAAAGAGAAGTTCCTAAGTGCAGGCTGCATAAGCAGAATAAGATACTACAAAGCTGCTGACTTAGCTGTCTGGATAAAGGCCTGTGTGTTTTAGTTGCCTCTCATTTTTCCTTGGAAAATTTTCATACTTTTCCCAAGAAATTGTAAAATATGCCTTTAGGTGACTAGCGGTATCTGTTTCTCCGAGCCATATGGTGGCTTATGGTGCTAATGCATGCCTGGGTGCTGGGTGTCGGGCAGAGGGACCATCTGCTGCGTGTTGGTCAGGACAGCGTGACCCGCATGTCCCGGTACCGTGAGTGCATTGATGGCAAGATCATGGGAGAAGGCGCTTCCCAGCCCAGCACGGGCAGCTTGGGAAACCCACCCTACATCCCTTTAGCTTCCTTGTATGGAACTTGCATGCATGTATTTGATTTCTCTGGGTCCTGTGTCCTTTTTAGGGTTTGTTTATTAAATCCCTTGGGGTTGTTTTGCCTAATGGGCAGTGCAGCCCCCTCCTTAATCCTGCCTGGGAAGAGCTCCCTGGGTTTGGACATGGGGACAAGGTCACATCTACTGGAGAGCAGATGCTGTGACAAAATGAGGCCTTCAGCATCTTCATCTGCTTCATCAGTTCTTCTCCTTAGTCGGTTGATCTAGAAATGCGACTAGATTGGTCTTAGCTCTTTTGCTCCTTAACTTCTGCCAGGACAGTAAGCGGCAGCACCTCCGTGGGGTTGGGAGCGCGGGGCCCGTTGGCTGCTGCCGCCGGTGCAGCAGCCGGGGCCGTCCCATCCCCGGGCTGCAGCTCCTGCCCCACGCCGCGGGCCGCGCCGGGAGCGGCGTGCTGCACGGCATGGGCTGCAGAGCACGGGCTGCAGAGCCCCTCTGCTACGTATCTTCTCAGAGAACAGAGAGCAGCTGTGCAAGCCCCCTATGTAACTGTGTGCACTAACTGCAGGGTTCCTTGGGAACGTCTAACACAATCACACAATCCCAGGGAACAGAAAGAACAGGGACTAAAAGTCGCGTATTGGACGGAGAACCTCATTCGTCATTAATCGTTGCGTTCGTCTTATCCTGCAGGTATCTACACCACTTCCAAATCCATGCTGATTTTATAAATGAAGCTAAGAAGAAAATCCCTAATACTGAATATCTAAAAAATCCTTGGATATCTGTGTATCGATGTGTGTTGTAAAATGAACATTGTAAATGGTGAGGGGAGATGAACTACCAAGGTGTAAGAAAATGAATGAAAAGCTCATGAAATTGTTATATTTGTACTGAAGTAGTAAGCGAAAACATTTTAAATCAAAGGTTATGAATTTTGATATCAGCATATGACTATATTATAAAAGTAATTTAACTAATCCTGATTCTACCAGATCAAAATACTAACACTGGAATTCCATAGATTAGCTAATGTTTGACTTTTGCACTTCCTACTTACAACATTGTTAAACTCTAAAGGTCCGTTTTTGAGTTCTGCCAGAATCCTGAATGTCTTAAGACACTTTATTACCTGGAACAAGAGCAAGCAGTACCGTCCCCGTCTTCAACGTCAGGAATTACCCAACTGCTATGAGGAAACGGCTGGGTTGAAACGCGATGGTCAGACTATGCTGGCATCTATCAAAATGCCTTAAACTAAATGCCTGGATCTAGAGAGCTCACGTTCCAGGAGCACCTAGGACCTGAGACGCTGCTATGGTGGGAATATGCATGACATTCGATGCACTGCTTAGGGCTTTAAAAAGAGAACATTTTCACACTTGCTTGGATGCATTTCATTTTTTATTTCCTCTGGCCACCCTGTGGCTGTATTCTGGCCAATTTGGTTCTGCTTCCCCATTATTAGATTTTTTTAATCACTGTTTTTTCTTTTTTAGTAAAAATCTAACTGTACAGGACAGATAACTATGTAAATAGGTGATTATGCTTATGTATATATTCATATTTATATGTAAAAGGGATATGTACATAGGAAAGAGAAAATGTCTCAAAGAATGTTTTAAACAACATTTGTTTCTTATAAATACCCAGACAGAAAACTTGCCTGAACGCGCTGCTTGATCCGACATGGGAGCCTCCCGCCGGCTGTCGGGCAGCGCGCGGGGACTTGGGGTCCGGCCGCGCCGGCACCGCCAGCCGTGCAGCTCCCGGGCGCCCGCTCCTCGTGCACCCCGGGGCGCCCTGAGTGCCTTACCCGGCCAGGCAGCCCGAGACACCCGCGGTGCCCAGACGTGGTGCCCGCGCGCTGCACCATGCTGTGGTACCCAAACCCTGCCCTGCCCGTGGGCCCAGTGCAGTCAGGAGGGAGCTGGGGCGTACTGAGGAGGCAGCTGAATCCAGCTGCGCATTGGAGCATTGTACACTTTATAAAAAGGAACTATTGTAAATTTATGCAAAATAGAAACAAGACAAAATGTTTTTTTCCAGAGGCCACCGTGCCGTGACTTCCTTGTGCCCTCTGATATGGTCTCCTGCTACCCTACCCCAAATGCGTAACGTTTGGTTCCGTACTGAAGCAGTAATCGACAGGCCTGGGGCAGGGCCGGACACTGATCGGTTACAGAATTTTACACATATTTTTGTATTGTGATTCATATGATATATATGGAGAGACTTTCTATTCATTTGTAAAATACATAGATTATTGTAAACTTTTAATAAAAGAACTGTTTTAAACCTTCAAAACAGAGCGGTTGTGCTGGGACGCGGGCGCCGTCGCGG
>VZSG01000378.1:328970-352771 GCA_013398315.1 Nothoprocta pentlandii | reverse complement strand
CGCTGCCCATCGCGGCCCGGGCTGCTCCGCGCGCGCTGCCTCGTCCCGCCGCCGCTCTGTGCCGACCCCCGCGGACAGAGCCCCGGCGCCGCCGCTACCCGCAGAGCTGCGGAGCGACCCCCTCGGCCGCGCTGGGGGCTCCGGGGGTCGGCAGCTCCGCTGCCCGCCCCGCAGCCGCGCTGAGGGCTCCTCGGTCCCTTTGTTTTTCCTTGCTCGGCGAAAAGCGAGTCCCGGGGGGCCGCAGACGGAACTCGTGCGTGTGCGGGCAGTGAAGTCGGAGCTTGGCCCCTGGCTGCTGCCTCGGCAGCCCCGACTGGGCTTTGTGCGCGAGGGCCGCACAGCTCTTTGTTGTCCCCGCACGCAGGGACCCTCTCAGCAGCCTCCATCTGTCCCCGGGCCAAGAAGCCCCTGAGCTTAGTGACAGGGTCTGAGGTGGGACAGCGGTTGCATCCGCAGGGTCTGTGTTGCCCAACAGCAAAAGGAGGGGTCAGGAGAACAGCACAAATGTTACATGTTTTGCAAAATAGACCTCGGCTCTGATACAGAATAGCTTGGATGTTAAACTGAATTTGGTGATTGAAGTGCAAATTTACATCCCAGCCTCAAGGAAAGCTCCTGATGAGCAAAGAAGCATCTAGATAAAGTCATCTAAAATGATGAAAACAAAACAATATTTTTTCCATCAGAGTGAGCCGCTCCTAATCAAGGGAGGCAAAGTCGTCAACGATGATCAGTCGTTCTACGCAGATGTCTTAGTGGAGGATGGCCTGATAAAGTAAGTGAAAAGCCCATGTTTCACCAGGCTGTTTCCAAGGGGGCCCCTTAGTGTGGCCAGGGTGCCCGCTGCAGTGCTGGCAGGTGCTGTGTCCCACCGGCGCTGTCCTTGCAGGCAAGTTGGGGAGCAGCTGCAGGTGCCTGTCGGCACCCGCATGCTGGACGCCTACGGGCAGCTGGTGCTGCCGGGGGGCCTGGACCCACACACGCGGCTGTGGGCGCCGGGGATGGCACCGGCCGACGACTTCCAGCGCGGCACCGAGGCGGCGCTGGCAGGCGGCACCACCATGATCAGTAAGGGGCGGTGGGGAGACGGGCCCCATCCTGGCTGCGCTGCGGGCGGCTCCCGCATCCCCCTTTGCGGCGCAGCCCGGAGCAGCTCCGGGCACTGCTGACGCCCTCCCGTCCCTGCAGTCGAGCACGTGCTGCCGGAGCCGGGCACTGCGCTGCTGGACGCCTACGAGCGCTGGCGCGAGGCTGCCGCCAGCCAGGCCTGCTGCGACTACGCGCTGCACCTCGACATCCCCCGCTGGCACGAGGGCCTCACCGAGGAGCTGGAGGCCCTAGTCAAGGACAAGGGTATGGTCCGTGCCCCCCGCCACGCTGCGAGTTACCGCGTTGTGGTAACGCTCCGTTTCCCTGCTTGCAGCCGCACGCGCAGAGCTGCAGTGCTACTGTGGGTCTTGCAAGTGACAGCTTAATCAGTCAATTAATGCTAAAATTTGCAGTGATTTCCCTGTTCCCAGAGCTTAAAGCAAGCATTTCCACATGCACATTCCCATGAAATGCAGGTAATTTGCTGTAATTCTGCATCACTATTGCCCTTGCCCATGTAATACACAGTCGCGATGCCTTCTGCACCTGTGTGTGAGGTATGGGGAGCTCGGGCAATGCGCAGGGGGTGCCTGTGGTGTCACCCAAGCCGCTCCCATGCGCACCAATCTCACCAGGGTCTGCTTGGCAGGGGTCAACTCCTTCCTGCTCTTCATGGCCTACAAGGACAAGCTGCAGTGCTCTGACGCGCAGGTGAGGGCGGGCAGGACCGCGGAGCCCCTCCCCAGCCCACTGCGGGGCTCATGCCCCTTCTGTCCCGCAGATGTACGAGATCTTCAGTGCGCTCCGAGACCTCGGAGCCGTTGCCCAGGTGCACGCGGAGAACGGCGACATCATTGACGAGGTAGAGCGTTAAATCCCTGCAGAGCGGGGTTCATGCCGGGACCAGGGCTGAGGGCGAAGCGCTGCCATCGGCAGACGGGCTGTGACCACCTGCTGGGAGGGGGCAGGGCCCTTTCGCGTCTATTTTCTGCTGCAAATTGTCTGGGGATCGGGGCACGTCAGGTGAAGAACATGCTTGGTGTTGTGGGTGCAGCGATGCATGCATGCAGCGTTGTGTGCATGCAGCTGTGCATGCAGCGGTGCGCACAGCAGCATGTGCAGCGATGTGCACTCCTGCTCGCAGCCGTGTTGGCCCTACATGACGGGAGCACAGCCGCGGCCGCCCACGCCTGGCTGGGGCTTTGGCGCGCAGCGCTGGCGGATTACAGCGCTGTGGGGGCGGGAGGCAGGACCCGAGGGACCGCGAGGTCCCCCAGGGCTTGTGCTCGCTCACCTCTCATTGCAGGCACCCTGCAAGGGCCATTCTGTAGCTCGCACGCTGACAGAAGCGGTGTTTTATCCCTGTATTTCCCATTCTCAGGATTCCCGTGTGTGTTTTATTGAAGTTAGAGAGCACTGGTGCTGCTGAAGTAGCGCTTACCTCGCCGTGCGAGCAGGGAACTCATGCTCATTGCTTTTACCTCTAGCAGGTATTACCTGTGTCCCAGAAACAGATGATAGAGGGTGATGTTAGACTCGCGGTTCTTTCTAGCCGTGGTCCCTTGCAGGCTCATTAGGTTAGGTGAGAGAAGGCTGTAAACTGAGAGCAACTCCCAGCCCGGCAGCAGGCGTGTTCGGTGGGTGAGCGTGAGCCAGAGGGGCAGCCCTGTCCCTGTTCTGTCCTGTCCCTGTCCCCATCCCCATCCCCGTCCCTGTGCCCATCCCCGTTCCCGCCGGGGTGTCCGCCCCGTCCCGCGGGCGCTCCTCGCGGGGCCGTGTCCGCGTGGTGCACGCGGCCCCTCTGCGCCGCTCACGGCCTGTCACGCTGGCGCCGCGCTCAGGAGCAGAGGAGGCTGCTGGAGCTGGGCGTCACGGGCCCCGAGGGACACGTGCTCAGCCGCCCGGAGGAGGTAACGCCGCCGGCACTGGTGCTCACTCGCTCGCGGCCCCGGGCGCCGAGCGGCTCGCGAGGCGGGTGCTTGTGCTGCGCAGGTGGAGGCGGAGGCCGTGTTCCGCGCCGTGACCATCGCGCGCCAGGCCAACTGCCCCCTCTATGTCACCAAGGTCATGAGCAAGGCAGCGGCCGACGTGCTGGCGCGCGCCAAGAGGAAGGGTAAGAGAGCGTGGCGCTCGCCCGCCGGCGAGGAGCGCAGCCGGCACCCCGGGCACAACAGAGAGTGCCGGGCCGGGAGCCTGTGTTTTCCCTCCAAATTTGTGTTCTCCACACAACTTAGGGCCACAAAGACCATGAAGGATGGGAGGCTGCTCGTGTGAGAGGGGGTGGGGGTTCAGCCAGGCTGGGCTCCCCAGGGTGAGCAGGGAGGCGCCTGCGGGCTGGGGCACCCACTGAGGTGCAGGAGAGAGCAGGAGACATTCCTGGCTGTGAGTGTGGTCGGCCCTGGAGCGGGGTGTCCAGGGAGGCTGTGGAGCCTCCACCCTTGGAGAGGCCCAACCCGACTGGACCCGGTCCTGGAGCACGGGCTGCTGCAGGGGACCCTGCTGGGAGCTGAGAGCCCGAGAGCGCCGGGGACGGGCGCAGGTGGCCGTGCCCGCGCGGGGCGGCGGTGGCTGCACCTCACAGCTCTCGCTGCCGCGGACCCTGCAGGCGCCGTCGTCTACGGGGAGCCCATCGCTGCCAGCCTGGGCACCGATGGCTCCCACTACTGGAGCAAGAACTGGGCCAAGGCCGCAGCCTTCGTCACCTCGCCGCCCATCAGCCCTGACCCCACGACACCAGAGCACCTCTCCACGCTCCTGGCCTGGTAGGTTGGCCCTGAGGGCGGATTCGGGGAGGATCCCTGGTGGCGGCCCCGGGGCGGTGGCCGGCTTGGGGAGGCTGCAGCTGGACCCGTGTGCGTGTCCTGGAGGACAGAGCGAGCGCAGAGCTCGCGGAGCACCCGCGTCCTCTAGGCAGGCAGCCTCGTCCATCAGGAGCAGTGGGAAAGGAGGCTGCTTTTGGTTGGTGTTGGCCAAAGCTGGTGCTGAAGCTGCTGTCTGTGTCCTCCGGCCACAGTGGGGACCTGCAGGTGACGGGCAGCGCTCACTGCGCCTTCACCACGGCGCAGAAGGCAGTGGGCAAGGACAACTTCACCCTGATCCCAGAAGGCACCAACGGCATCGAGGAGCGCATGGCCATCATCTGGGAGAAGTGCGTGGTAGGTACCGCGCTGCCTGCACCGTGCTGGGTGATGGGCAGGACCTCAGTGGTTGCGCGAGGCTCTGGCGTCATCGCACGTCTCTGTGGTGTTATCTGGACCACTTTGGCTTTCCTTGTCTCCATATCCTCAACCATGTTGTGGTGGAGGTGAGGTCTCTGCATGATGAACTGGAGCCTGCTGATGGAGCCTTGTTTTCCTAAGCCTTACCTTTTATGGGCCAGGGAAGGTGGATAAGCCTCTATTGGGTTATTAGCCCGCCGTGCTAAGGTGCAGCCCCTCCACACACGCAGCCTGCTTTCCCCCCAATCGCACATGTCTCGTTATCGCTCCCTCTGCTCCTGCCCCTGTCCTGGAGCCCCATTTCGGCTCCCGGAGACGCTCCTGCCGCCCGGCCCGCGCTCTGCCCTCCCTCTCCCAGGTCTCGGGGAAGATGGATGAGAACGACTTTGTGGCCGTGACCAGCACCAACGCAGCCAAGATCTTCAACTGCTACCCCAGGAAGGGGCGAGTTGCCATCGGGTCGGATGCCGACCTCGTTTTGTGGAACCCCAAGGCTACGAAGATTATCTCGGCAAAAACCCACAACTCGGTAAAGCAGCTCTAGAATTGCTTCTTGATGAGTGGATTTTGCAGTCGGAGAATGATAGAGAGGGATGTGGAGCAGATCCATGGGGGCGCAGAGCAGGTCCAAGGGCTCCCCCAGCCCTTGTAGGGTCTCAACCACTTGTTTGTAGGAGAGGTTTGGGGTCTCTCCGTGGAATGTCAGCCATGGCCATGCAGGTCTCCTAGCAGGAGCCACAGCACGGGTGGCCGAAAGCCGGGGTGGGCCCCGCGGGAGCCCCGTTATGGACTGCAGGAGCTCCATTAAGGCAGAAGGGCTTTCCAAAAACTGCTTTCTTTTACGAAGCTGTTTTTAATTGAAGGAAGTCAATGTTATGTTTGAAACAATTGTTTTCTATTAGAAATGAACACAGGTTGTTTCTTTGGTCCAGAAAATGCATTTTTGCTCCTTGGGAACACAGTGCTGTTTCAGAGTTTGCTTTTGAAAAAATTGCTTTGTTTTGTTTTGTTTGGAAAAGGTTGGCAGCAGCAGTAATGGGAAGAGTTGAAAAAAGGGTACAACTTTGCCTTCCCTGTGTTCCTATTCCTATTTCCCTCTTTATTTTGTTAGAAGACTTGAAATATTCCCCAAAATTTTAATAGCTTCTGTAACAAAATGGAGAAATTAAGCAGAGCAAATCGGGGTTTTGAGATAACAAACTGGTCACTTACGGCAAAAGCCCGATGTGCTTCAGGAATGCTGTGTGTCTTTTGGAGAAGTACTGAACATTTTGAGTATTTATTTCCATTCCAGTTTGATGTATTTATTTCATCAAACAATAGCTTCATTATTTCAAAAATAAATGGCACATTAAGGCACAGATTTGTGCACGGGCAGCAACACGCAAGGATGTGCAGAGGCGGAAGCTGGACCGTCTCCCCTCAGTCCGACCTCATTGGGTGTCCGCCTTTCCCAGAATGTGGAGTACAACATCTTCGAGGGCCTCGAGTGCCACGGGGCTCCCAGCGTCGTCATAAGCCAGGGCCGGGTTGTGCTGCAGGATGGGAGCCTCTCCGTCACCCCGGGCTCCGGACGCTTCATTCCCAGAAAGACCTTCCCGGACTTCGTCTATAAGAGGATAAAGGCAAGAAACCGGGTAAGGAAAACTTCACCTATTTTTTGCACGCCATTTGCAGCACTTTATTGCAGCCACTGTTGGGCAGCACGACACTGCAGCCGACTGGGGGCCAAAATTCCAGTAATGCTGTTATCACTAGAGCTGTCGCTGGTCTTGGAGATTGGAGGGTATCATCTGCCCTTCACTTATGTAATTATCTGGAATAATCAGGGCAAGATATATTCATATTCATATAAGGGACTTGTTTGTTTGCATAGACAGATTAAGCATACTGGCCAGAATCTCATGTCATTGGTATTGTATACCTATTGCAAAGCAAAAATGCAACCCAATCTGGGTCTGCTTGTTTCGGTTGCAGCAGGAGGGAGGGATCCAGCACCCGTTTGTGTCCAGCTGGAAACATCTGTTGTGGTACCAACCTCCCACTCTGCCTCTCTCAAATGGAGGTGTCTTCCATGTGGAAGATGGTGTGCGCGATGCAGAGGGCCAGTCGGTGCCATTCGTAGTTTGAAACCCAGTGCTTCTTACACGCGTCCGCTGCTTTTCCTGCAGCTGGCTGAAGTGCACGGCGTCCCCCGCGGGCTCTACGACGGGCCGGTGCAGGACGTGGTGGTGGCGGCCAAGGCTGCGGCGCCAGCGCCAGCCGCGCGCATGGTTCCCTGCACCAGCAAAATCCCGGCGGTGCCCGTGCGCAACCTGCACCAGTCGGGGTTCAGCCTCTCCGGTAAGCCGGCAGCTCCGGGCGCTCCCGTGGCGCTGGGGAGGGACAGGCACCGTGAACGTGGCGGTGGTTAGTGCTGGGCTGGGGGCAGCGCTCAGCGTGCGCTGGACACGCAGGGCTCAGCGCCGGCGCTGCCGCAGCCCCCGCTGCCGCAAGGCCACGGCCAGGAGCTGCTGGTGCCGGGCACGGGCGGGCACCCGTCCTGGCGCGTGACCACGCGTGTCTCCGCGCAGGATCGCAGGCCGACGACCACATTGTCCGGCGCACGGCGCAGAAGATCATGGCGCCGCCGGGCGGCCGCTCCAACATCACGTCTCTGTCCTAGCGGCTCGGGGTCCCGCGGCCGCGTGGGCGGGCGGCCCCTCTCTGTCCCCTGCGCTCGCCCCTCACCAGGGCCTCCCGGCGGCTCCGGACCCGATGATCCCGCGCAGCGCCGCCGCGTCCTCAGGCATCGCCGGAGCGCGGGCAGTGGCGCCGCCGCCCCCTCCTCCTCCGTAGCGGATGGTAGATGACAGGTAGCCCAAGTCGTAGCGCTCCCCCGGTGCTCCCTGGCCCACGCCCGGCCGCCCCGGCCTCAGCACAGGGCTCCTCGCTCCGTGCGCCCAGCGGCAGCGCCTGCCCCTCCGCCCGAGGGCTTCACCACACAGGCACTTCCCGCCCTGCCCTGCCCCGTCCCGTGGGCGCAGCGCTCACCAGCGCAGCAGGCAGCAAGCACAGCGGTGATTCCCCCGCCGGTTGCGCACATGGGTGCCGCCTGCCCCGCTGCGCGCGAGCCCAGGCTGCAGGTGCCACACGGTGCCCGTGCCGGGCAGGACGTGCTGCAAGGGTGCCGCCCTGCCGCACATTGCCACGGCGCCGATACGCGGCGTGGGACGGCCCTCCCTCACTCCTGGTTTTTAGAGGTTATTTATAGTTTCCCGGGGCCTGGGTCAGTCCTGCAGCCAGAGGCAGGTTTCAGGGCCCGCTGCGTTTGACGGACTCTTTTAAAAGGTTGCTGTGACCGGTTTGTTACAGCTAACGCTGCACAGCAAACACAAGTGTCCGAGCCCCCTCACTGCGTGTCTGTGCATGTTCCTCTCCCCCCGACTCCCTGTGTGTTCATTGTTTGCAGTAAAGTGTGTTGGAAAGCGCCATAGCAGAAGTGGGTCATTAATCTTCACCTTTTGTTCTTCCTCATGCCGTGAAAGCGGCTCCTCGATGCCATCACCATCCTCCTCTTCAACAGTAACAGGAGCCTTCCCAGCTGCCGGGAGCAGCAGAGCTGCCCGCGCAGCCAGTCCCTGGCACTGGGGAGCCCCTCGACGTCCCTCCGAAGTCACCTGGGTGTCACCAAAGCCCCTCTGGGTGCCGCGGCGCGGCTGCTCGGGCACTGCGGCGCTCGGGCGCTGCTCTCTGCAGCTCTCTGCCTCCCGCTTTCAACCCTCCCCAGGGCCTCAGGCCTGCGCTGCAGCCTCCCGCGTGCACCAGCACCAAGGCACAGGCCAATACTGGTTAAATCACACACAACGGGCAGCCCCGGCGTGGCATCCGCGCCCGGCAGCACCTCGCGAGGCTGCCCCCACCACGCCTGCCCTAGGAATGACGGCACGGGTCTGGCAATGTGAAAAATACACATTTAATACTCCACAGATGCAATGGCGTCTCGCGGTATCTGCAAAAAACACAAATCTGTCCTCATGACATAAATAATCTCCTCCTGTGACTTGGGAGTTTTTCTCATGCAATTAAAAACTACTGAAATGTATTAACATAAAATACAAAGATAAACTATACATGTCTGTTTTCCACTCAATTAATTTTTAAAAATAGCTTGCCCAGGCTTCAGGGTTTTAGCACGGCCCAGTGTCAAGTTCACAGTGCAGGTGTTTTTGCTATATACTTTGACTACTCTTACTCACTTTTGGCAAAGTGGAGGCTAACAGAGACTTGGCATCAAAAATCAAAACTTTTGGGCCTGACCTGGTATTTCTTTCCTATGCAAAGTTCCCAGGGAAGTCTGCAGAATTCAATGGAAACATGTAAAAATATACAACTTTCCAAAACTTCGTAATACAACATAGGTAAGAAAACACCTTATGGCAAGGAGTCTAGGAGAATAATTCATGGATGATGGAGACTTTCCACAGCGGATAACGGAGCACCCTGTATAAATCCATCATACAAAAAATACACATATTTAAATATTTATAAGCAGAAAAATCCCGTATGCCGGTTCTCCCGGAGCCCCGGTGAGGGGCTCCTGCAGCAGGAGCGTGTGCCGAGCTCTGCTCGCGCGGTGGCCGCACGGGGCCCGCGAGCCGGACGCCGCGTGGGCCCCGTCAACGGGCTCTGTGGGGCAGGACCCAGCGCAGCCGCAGGGCCGGGGTACCAGCCCAATGCCCAAGATCCACAGCGGATTTTTAGCAACGGGCAAGGCCACCTTTTCCTTATGGTTCTTCCTTTTTACAGTCACCCTCCTTGTGATTCCCTCCCCAGCGCCTGCGCATAAACACGTGGCAATACGGCCTCCTTCCCACACATCCTCGAGGCTGAAAACCACTTAAATACTCAAATTACATCACGTTTGCAGTGTCTCCAGCACAGCACAGTGAGCCCCAGAGATAAGACATGTCCTTTCTCCTCCTTGGGGAGGATTCAGAAGTGGGTTTACGGGAGGCCCAACATGCACTCCTAGATCTCATGTCCCTAAGGAATATTTGGGGGGGCGTTTCAGCAATTCTTTCTCAAAGTTTAGAACTTGGCCCCCAATTATTTTAGCCTAGAAGTAGCAAGTGCACGATGCCTTCATGTAAACGAGGCATTGCTTTTCAGGGAGTGTTTTGCAGTATTTATACTACTCACATCTCCCACCTACGGGGCCGTTTGGTCCAAATCTGTGTTATGCTCCCTGTCATTCTGCTGTTCTCAAACTTTTGTTACTAAAAGCTTATTTACAAAAAGAAGATAAATAGTGAAATGGAGTTTACAGGAACAAAAAGGACCAGAAGCTCTTCATCCCAGCAGGAGATGCAGGGGTCTGAGGCTGCTCCCTGGGTGCGAGGGGGTTGCTCCTGCAGTGGGACGCAGACGCCCGCGAGCCGCAGAGCAGCCCGGTGGCCCCAGCGCCGCCGTGCGCCCTTCGCCCGCACGTGCCCTACAAGAGCCTGTGCGAGTGGTACAAAAGCTGCAGCCCCTGGCCAGCAAGCCCTCCTGGGTGAGTTCACTGAAAACAGCGCTCGGCCCGTGATTAGCCACGTACTGGCTTCCACATAAAACTGTGGAAAATAGATGCACTGTGTCGCGTTTCCTCTGAAATGGTCTCATTCTGGTTAGGCCTTTTTAGTCCAATGGGAACTGAAAGCTCAGCAAAAGCTGCCCTGAAAAAGCATGCATCCGTCAAAACCCTTCTCCATCCCTTTGTCACGAGCCGCAACACGGACAGAACATGGGAAGCCCCTGGGTGCCTGTGGCAAAGAGCAGCGGGTGCGCGCAGTGACGCCCGGGTGCGTCGCGGTGGCTGCAGCGCCCCGGGCCCGCAGTGCTCCCCCAGCAGCTGTAGCACAGGGTGCAGCCGTGACCGCTGCCAGGGCTGGCAGTGCCACGAGGAGAGGCCCCATCTGCAGTGCCGTGAGGAGGGGCTTGCGAGGACGTGAAAACAGGCGGGGGGAAACTATGTACAGTACTGTCACCTTGTGTTTCAAATAAAGAGAAGGGTGCAATAAGGTACTCCCCTCCTTCCGTGACTGAGCTGCATTTTAAGGCCACCTGCTCTGCTCCCAGTAAACGTGCTGCTGCGGGCAGGCTCCGGAGCGGGCGGGCAGTGGCAGGAGGGGCTGGTCTGTTTGCACAGCTCCCTGTGAGTCCATGGTGCAGCAAGGCGATGCTGTCCGTGTGTGCTCCGGGCTACGTGCCCCGCTCCCAGCCCGGCCGGCAGTGCTGGCAGTGGCACCACTGGGCATGCGGGACGTGGCGGGCCAGGGCAGCGGCACAGCGTGCGGCTCCCAGCCAGCAGCGCAGCACCAGCCCCGGCAGCTCTGCTCTGCAACAGGCTCCTGTCAGCCCAGCAGCGGGCAAGGCCCAAGCGAGGCAGAGACCTCCCGCTCTTCCTCCTCCCCCATACCCAAGCACAGAGCTTGTCAACGAGCTGCATCAAGAACACATCGGGAGCAGCTGCTGCTACAAAAGGGCAGGGGAAGAAGCCGACCTGTTCACTGCAGGAGCTGCACAGTGAGTGCCCTGTGCTGCCCAGACAGAGCTGGGACGGCCCTAGCTGCTGCCCGATGAGGAGCACACGGAGCTGCACATGGTCAGGTTCAGGCTTGCGGCCTCTGCCTCGTCAGCGGCTTCAGGGGGAGACGTGGGCTCGCTCAGCTGCTCTTGACTCTTCTTTAGTCTGCGGGAGAGAGGAATAAGGTGTTGTGTGGCTTCCCCAACAAAAGACACAGCCCGACCCTAGGTAAACGAGACACATGCCCCCAGATCAGCCAGATCCCCCTTAGCACAGGAGTAGATCCTTGCATGGGCTGCAATATGAGTAAAACTCCAACTGTACTGAAGTCCTCCCCAGTGACTGCCAAAAGCTGCCACTGACTGCCTGGACCTTGGTCACAGACACACAGCTTTTGCCCTGCGGGAATCAAGCAGGAGCCCTCTGCTTCCTAGGAGAGTCAGGCAAAAGCATCTTCATGTCCCCAGATATCCCCACACTCACTTCTCTCGGTTAAAAATGACAAAGTCCTGCTGGATTGCTTCAAGGCATTCTTGGAGATAGTCATTCTCCTGTTGAAGAAGAGGAAGCAAATGTAAGAAGTGCTGCTGCACGGCCTTCCCCCTCTACAGCAGACAGTGCTCCCGCCTGCGTGCATCCCTGTGCTCCACCGCTGCCAACAGCAGCCTAGATGGATGATGGAGGCTTCCTTCACCTCCTCCATGGAGCAGCTTCATCACCTCCACGGGGCACCTTCATCACCTGCAGCATCATCAGTTGCCCCAGCCTGACCCTGAGCTCTTGCCCCTCTCAGGTGCAGAACAAAGTGTCCCCCTCTCAAAGTGCTGAGAATTGCACAAAATGCACAGCTAAAACGCACAGCTATTCTGGAAATCAGGCCCTAGGTCTTGGCATGCAAAGTGCCTTCAACTGCATTGGCAGCAGAACCTCCCAGACTTATTTTCAAGTTTGCTTATTAGGATTTTTCACTCAGTTCCCGATTCATTCCTTGGCCGTTTACAGTAAGTCTCATTGATTGCAGCATTAACTGCTGAGGAAGGACATGATCCACTGCACTTAACTGGTGCAGCCAAGCAAAATCCTAGCAGATACTTCCTGCTGCTCCCTGGTAATGGGTATTCTTATTCCCAATGGAAGAGGGACTTTTAGGTAAGAAAGGTAGGGAATATGGGAGCAGGTATTCAGGCAGAATGATTACTCCCTCACATATGGCTCCCCTGAACATCTGCTTCAGCTGCAAATACCCCTTACAAAATACTGAGTTTCTCCTTGACAGGATCTTTCCCCATGTCATGATCTCTCTTGCTCTTCTTTCAAGTTCCAAAGTATGGAATAGTGCGGAAGAGATCTACCAGGCTTACATAAGATGAACATTTGGTTGTCAGGATGATTCCATTTGGCAAATGTTTCTATTAAAATAACTCCACATGGGAAGTCATTGCCACAGCAACCACCACACTCCCCCTCTGAACAGAGTCCCTCTGCTCCGCGTCCCGCGGCCTGCTATTGCAGGATTGCACTTACGGACTGGGAGCTGTCTTTGCTGTTGTCCCTCGACTTGTTCTTTGCAAGCCTCTTCTTCTTTTTGTGCAGCGGCCTCGACTCCAGAATCATCTCCTCCAGCTCAAAGGTAGGATCGCAGTGCAGGCGGCCCTTCTGCAGGGGTACAAGACACCACGGGTAGATTAGATAGTGGCCAGGGAGGAGATCCTCTCTTCAGCAATACATTCAGAGACTCCTTCCAAGCCAGGAAGCCTCTGCCAAGGGCAAGGGCCGCATGCCACAAGCTGGCCGGGAGGGGGGCACTCACGTTGGGCACAAAGCCCGGCTCCACCTTCTTCTCGCAGACGTCGCCCCACACCACGGCGGACAGGTAGGCTGAGGCCTGGATGTCGGCGAGGCGGGAGAAGCGGTGCTCGGGGTTCACTGTGAGCAGCTGCAACGACATGCGCCCACGGCCTGAGCCGGAGCAGGGCAGGGCCTGTCCTGCCTGCGCAGCGCAGCTCCACACCGAGACAAGAGCAGCCGGGGGAAGCGCCCAGCTCTCCACACACAAAATGGTAAAAATGCCCTGACAAGTGCAGCACTCCCAACCAGGAGCTCCGCTGAGCGCTGCTTTGCCTCCTCCCATGCCTGCTTCCAATGCACAACCTTCCTGCACGGCCTTCCTGTGTGCTTCCCATAGACTGCTCGTGCCAGCATGTAGTTTGAGGTAGGGTAGTACAGAAGGTTATAATCTATTTTTGCAGAAAATCAAATGAGTTTTCAGCACTTCTGCAATGCCAAAGCTGAGCACCTGAGCAGACAGCCTACCACTGCCCAAGTTCGGAGAACGTGTTCAGAGCCTAACAGAGGTCCAACCCATGGATGCTGTGAGCTAAACCAAGCTGATGTGTGGCAGCATCCTGCTTACAGAAATCAAAACACGACACTCCTGGCAGCAGCACAGGGAAGCAAAGCTGCTTTGATACCAAAGTCTCACCACAGCAATACTAATTACTTGATAATCTCTTGGGACTCAGAAGCGTTCCTTCTCACTTGGTTTCGCTGTGCAACAGATCTGCGGTTGGCTGTGGCATGCAACCCTCTTATGGGTGACAACAAAGCTCCAATGCTTCCTTTCTTCTGGTTTATGTTACAGAAAAAAAGCTCTCATTCCTTTCAGGTGTGTTATAGAGTCTAAATAAGCTATGCAAATCCCTAGGCAATAAAAGGTGCCACTATCAAGCCCCTAAAACCTCTGTACAACCTCCTGTAAAATGCTCTAGATATATATTCAGTTCTAGTTAAAATTAGCTCTGCTAGAAACTACTGTCTGGATGAACTTTTAAGGGTTTTTTTTTTTCATTGCATAAAATTGTCTTTATCTTTAAAATTACAGTGAGGGTATTTGCCATTTGAGGGTAAAGTCACCACTTTACAGGGTGAGTCTGCACACTTGCCTAGCAGCCAGTTCTCCTGGAGTTCTGCAGAGATAAGAAGTTACTGGCCTTTGAAGCCCTGACGGCTCTCAGTGTGCACAATGCGTGCATATAGTCTGTGTGCGTGTATGTATTTTTGTGTACATACATATGTATACACATATATATACATATATACATATACAACTATTGGTATTTTCTGGTTAGACATTTAATTTCCACGGATATTTTTTAAAGCATGTGTTCCCCAACTCAACCCAGTAGATGGCATTGTAGCTGAATAACTTTTATTGCAACAATAACTAACAACTGTTTCTCATTAAAATAAAATCTAATTATGTAAATTGTCCATCCAACATTAACTTAAATTGCAGTCACTGATTTGCTGTCAGCACTAGGTATATCTTTTTATAGCACAGTGATCAGCAACTTTTCTCAGTTTTCAAGCAAGCAAAAGCTAAACAACAAATAGAAGCTTTTCCAGCTGTAGCAACACAATGAAAGCAACAGACTGCCCCGCATTTTTTATATATATATGTAAAACCTCACAGACCTTTCTAATAGCTAAATACATCTGAATCAGGTTCTTCAAACTTGCAGAACTAAGAGAAAGTAGTTAATACAGTTAATACAGACCAGCAAACACTTCTATATCTTACACTGCTATTTCAGTTACCATCTTTACCTTTTAAAGTTGTGATGGTCATACACTTAGGTAGTAAATGAGCACAGTTGTAGCCTACATAAGAACTTGATTGTTGCATCAAAGTTGGTCCTTTTCTTTGCTTGCTACCAAACACACGCATTTTATGACAGAGATAAGTCAGCAAAAAACCCCACAAATTGCAGAGATAAGTTTCTGTTTAAAATTCAAGTCATAAGAAAAGATAGTGTTTCATTATTTATTATTACTACCATGAAAAGCTTCTTGTTTGTCCTATAAGCATCATAGCTTACATACAACTCAAACCACGCCAAAAAGGATATTTACCTTCCTGAGGAGAGCAACCATCTCCTTTGACCATGCAGACGAGTACTGGACACTCACAGTACTGAAGAGCTGGACTAAGGACTCTACTGGGTTACTGGAGTGGATATCATATGGTCTCTAAGAGGAAAAAAAACCCACACACACACAGAAATATGAAAAAATATTTACTTTTCTCTATGAATTTCACTACAAAAGCATGGTCTTAGACTAACGGACAGTACAAAACCCCTTACCCATCCTCGAAGAAGTTCATAGGCCATAATGCCCAAGGACCACCAGTCGACTTCAAAGGAGTAACCTGTGCCACCATTCATGAACGAATGAAAAATCTCTGGAGCTAAACAGAAAGCATAAAAATAAGATGATTTATTCACAGCCGCCACTTGCTTCTCTTTCAATAACCTATTTCATATAAGTCACTATGCAAATGTTATCATGATTTTCATGCATTAAAGCCACAGGAGAGTCTTTGCAAAAAGATCCAAAGTGTAGAGGGTCTCTCCTCCTTGACAAAGTCACTGTCAAGCCCTGTGGCTACAGGGCACCTAGGGAGCCCTCGCTCCTGACCAAAGGACAGAAGAACCCTGGCTGCTGCCCGGCGAAGGACCAATCCCCAGCTCAAAACAGCATCAGGAGTCAATGGGGAGATGGAGAAGGCGGGCAAACACAATTGGATCACAAGGGATCTTCTGAGAAGAATTCATTCATTTCAAGAGTTATTCAAGCTCCAACAATTCATCTGTGCTGAATGACTTGGGTGCATGCATTAACGTGTGCAATTAATTCAGCTCCTTGTGACAGATACCGATCACAAGACAGCACACTGCGAGTGTGCTCTGAATGCAAAACATATGTATAACAAGCAGCCCTTAGTTCTTACCCATGTATGGCTTGGTTCCAGCTAAGGCAGTTGCTCTTTCACCATCCCTAATTATTGTTGCAATATTAAAATCTGTTAAATGTGCATGACCTTAAATAAGAACAGAATTTGAGGAGGAATTAATGGCAGAACAAACAGTTGCAATGTGGAGTCAGAATACAAAACCTGTCATAAGCATTTGCTATCAGACAGTGTAGCACAGGTGTGGGCAGCTCACAATCCAGCTCCCACTAAATAGCCCTCACAGATCCTAAAATTATCGCTAGATTTCAGACTTGTCAGATGGAAAATGTTTAAATGCTAGATAGCTTTGTTCCTTGATTTTCAAACCTATCTTAGAGCTTCACATTTTGAATAGTGGTCATGTAAAATACCCAGCTTTTTTTCATCCTACTTCTACACATTTTTTTATGCTCTACATATGAACATTCAAACTGAGATTCTGCAGAGGTTTCCATGGCATAAACATATCTGATATCAGAATCCGTCTAAATAACATGGACAGTCAGAAAATCAACAGGTTTCTTTTAGGGCTATAGTGACTATTCCTCACTTTCCAAAATATCTTCAGCCCCTGCAAGGAGAACTATTTGGACAGACTAGAATTCAAGAATGACTGTGAGAAAAGATTTTTAAAAAAGACTTTTTGAATCTCACGAGCTTCAACCTTGGGACAAAAACAAGTCCAACCTTAAACTTCAAATTTTTAACCGTTTGAAAAACTTAAGTTCAACTTTTCGTCTGCATGAATGAACACAAGGTATGTGACAACACTGACCCAAGGTGCAGCACAAAAACACAGGGATGCAGAAAGTAGTGAGAAAAGGCACTGTAACAGTTTAACCTTGGAAACCTAAAACATTACTAACTCGCCTACCTTGGGAACTAGTAATCTACACCAGCTCCAGCGTTTGGTCATACTGATAAACCCAGACCTATATTTAGCAAAGATAACAAAGGGAAATGCTACACTAAGATGACACCATGGTAGCATTGATTTGTAAAAAAAATCTGGAATTGCTTTTGGATGAAAGCCATTCAGTCAACCACAACTACCTGCAAACCTCCAGAGCAGAAGAGTATTGTGCATAGCACCGTACATTTTGCACACTGGTCTAAATGGAATCAGAACAATATTTTTCAAACCCTAAAACTGAACTAAGAAATCATTATGATTTTTTTGAAAAGTGCTGGAATACTTTCTCTGTTTCTCCATTCTCTACCATCAGGACAGAGAGTGAAAATTCTAGCAAAAAGTGGGGGGGAAAGCATAAAAAATTGCCTGATTATCAAGCTATTCTTCTTAGTTCTGCAGCCCAGTCCTGGACAGCCAAATAAAAGCAAATTATATAAACACTCAACTGATACAATTGCGTTTTTTTTGCACTGAGCAAACATTTTCAAGTCTTTTCCTGCCCTATTATTGTCGAAGATACTGTTCACATCACACACAACTACACAGGATCAGGAATAATGAGCATCAACTGAAGCAACAGAGATTCCTGTAAGACATCAGAAAAAAAAGTCTAGTTCTAGAAGCAGTCGGAGACATGGGTAACGTGCCTAGGGTAGTACCAACAGTCTCCCCAAAACTTTGCACGACAAACGGAGGTGAGGGACACCTAGACAGAGTTGTCATTGCCATGACTTCTGCTACAGGCCAGCCGGGCTTGCCACCATTTCCAAACTCTCGTTCAGAGCTGACGAATATCCTGGCAAGGCCTGAACAGCTCTCCTACGCCTGCAGAAACGTATCCAGAAAAGCTCAAGTGGGCCGGGTAGTGTGGGAGAGTGCAGTGCAAGGTGTCCACGCTCCCACCACGTCCCTGCCTGTCCCTGCCCCAGGAGCTGCCTGATGGCTCTATGAACTTCCACACGACACATCATGCTACCCGACCTCGGAGAGGCAGGACAGGGACACACACACAAGCTGCCAAGCACCTGATGAGTGACTGCCACTAGCCAGTCTGCGTGCAAATGTCTTCTCCACAGCAAAGACACTTCCTGTGAGAGATTCTGCACAGAGAGAAAACCAGACCACCCGACCGCTCAGACTAATACACGAGGATTTTCACTGTGGGGAACACCACTGCTCTCTAATCCTTTCATTCAGACCACACTTCCCACACAAAGTGCTCTGTAGAAGAGATCAGCTACTGTTGAATGTTCTCTTCCATGTTGCTCAGATGAATTTTCACAGAGTCCTTATGTTGCAAACACATCAAACTAATCATTACTTCAAATACCTTATCTGAGTTGAGTGATCAAGAACAAAATCAAAAGTGAGTGCTGGCAGCTAAAGAGTTTAAAAAACTGCTAGTGGGTCATTATTTTCAAACCAATCCGAAATACAGAAAACCTACCCAGTTGTTATTCCTGAGGTTGTTTTCTTCTGTCTGTCAGGCATCTCTGACAATGATGTGTATATCACAAATCCTTTTCTCCTATTACTTAAAATATTCCTGTTCTCATTTATGTTTCAACATTTTATCCTGTGCCATCTTCTCTTTGTAAATTCTGCTACAGGTCATTATTACAGGGGTTCACATGTGGTCTCCTCTCCTGTGGGACCTCCAAGGACACTAACAAGATTCTCTTAGTGAAGGGCTGTGAACTCTCTTCCTGGCTCAGTCCAGACCTCGACTCAGAAAAGCCTAGATCAAGAAGACATCAAAAGTATCTATCATCCTTCCTGCTTAATAAAAGCGTACGCTCAGTGAATTCCCTTCAAAAAGTGTTTTTTTTTTTCCTCCCCACATTGTAAAGCATTTGTATTTCTTGCCTAGACAACCTGTGCAAAATAAGAGGCTCTGAGATGAGCAATGAGAGGTGGAGACTGGGGCTGCACAGAGGCAGAAGAGCGACTCAGCAGGGCAGTCCAGGGACTTCCTTTTGTAGTACACAACACAGGTGACGAACCAAAGACCAAATAAGTAAAAGGAATGGCGCCTCTCACACCCTTTTCCCAGACTCTCAGTAGTGGGACACTAAAAGCTCAGCACCTTGTGGGAAGAAGGTAGAGAAAGCTAGACAGGCAGCTCCTACCTTGCTCATCAAGGAGAATGTTGTCTGGTTTTACATCTCTGGAAAAAAAAAAAAGATTATGAGATGAAATATCAGTCACATTGAAGATGCATCTCAACAACTACAAAAAAGCTACTTTTTATCTACCACAAATTAGGAAGACATAAAGCAAGAACATCCTGATATGATATAAGCCCCTCACAGATGGATTAGAAATAAGCTTTCCCTGGGCAAATAAACAAAAAAAGTGGGAGCACCTGGCTGCTTTGGGCTCTACTTCTTCAAAAATGAATATTACAAAATTAGGACTATTTCTATGCAGCCCTTGAGCGTTTTAAAAATAAATCCTGAAAGGCACTGCTTTCAGTTATGCCAGTAAAAATTGGAGATTTGTCCCCTTTTGGACCAACTGGCAGCAGCAGCAGCCAAAATGTTGCCCAGAACTGGGGCCACCAGGTGCGGTTTGATGGAAGCAGCTCTGTGACTGCAGCACGAAGGACGTCCCCATCGCAGGGCTGAGAGTCACCGCGATCCACCCGGGCATCTCCTGCGGGTGCAGAGCAGCTTCCAGCAGCCCAGACCTGCCCCAGGCTCTTACAGCACACAGACCTGCTTGCTCTCTGTGCTTGACTATCTCCGGTGCTCATCCCCAGCAGGGCGGAGGACCAGCTTGGTGGCTACCTGTGGATGATGTGCTGGCTCCGCAGGTAGTCCAGTGCCAGAGCCATCTCGCAGATGTAGAGCTTGACCGTTTCTTCTGTAAACTGGACGTTCTGCTGTAGATGGTAGCGCAGGTCCCCGCCCAGCAGCAGGTCCACCACCATGAACATGTCCTCCTCGTCCTGGAAGGAGTACCTGCGGGCACCAACAGGGTTAGCGAGCCGCCGGCTCCCGCTGCGCTGCACGGGACAGACCGAATGACGTCGCATTTTCTCTCTCTCTTAATTACACAGCACCTGTGAAAAACTGCAAACAGTCCCACTACAAGCATATGCTGGCTGCAATGTTTACAGGTTTTTAATTAAGCAAGCATAACTCAAGATGCTGTCTTGTTTTTCTAACCTACCGCTAGCTGAGCAACATCTCCTTGGAGGAGGGAGCTGCCGCAGTTAAATTCCCCCGTGCCATGCCATGCCATGCCATGCTGCCGGTGTCCTCCTCGGCGCTCGCACCCGATGTGCAGCGTGAGGAAGGAGGAGCAGGAGGCCGTGTGCCCGGGGCCCGTCAGGCCCAGCACCCCGGCACGCTGTCCCGCTGGGCACACACTGACAGCGCTCTCAGTAGCCCCTGGCTTGGGTCACATCAGAAAAACTGCTAAATTACACAAAAATAGTAGGTACCCAAGCAGCTTCAAGGAAGCTTTGCTTCCTAAGATACCTAGCATGTTGGGTCTACTCTTTCAACTCTTCAGAAACTGCCCAACACGAAGAGACACTTGAGCACCTCATTTTTCAGGGACAGGGCTTTTTCCGAGGCAAATTGTATGCCAAGTTGGGAGTCTCCACTACTCTTCCGCCTCAGTTTGTCCGATTTATCACTTCACTCTTCTGCTAGTGCTGTTCCCACGTCTATCCTGATCTACTTTCAATACAGGTCTCTCTCCTCCTCTCAACCTTCCTTCCACGGCCCCTTCTTGTGCTTGGTCCTGCAGAGACCTTCCCCACAGCTTTCGCCATCCCCTCCGCGGCTCCAGAGCTCCACTAATGATGTGAACAGCAAAAATCACCGTGGAAGCAGCTGCTGGTGGCCGCGCAGGCCCTCAGCAGGAGCCGCTCGCTCCCGTTTGTGCCTTGTGAATGAGTCATCTCATTAGTAGACGAAGTTTGGGGCTTTGCTAACAAGTTATTTCTGAGCAGTTTCAGACTCTCACTGGTAAAAAAAATATGCTAAATCTATATTGAAATTATCTCTGTATATTCTGCAAATGAATTCAAAAACACCAATGCTAACTTAACCACAAAGACCAGAAAAAGAGCCTTATATTTACTGTAGAGTAAAACGCCTCTATAAATTCGAAGTAGATTCCAAAGGAGACTGACAGCACTGAGGATACACCACAGAATAACATTTGACTGTTATATTTGGCTGCAGCATTTCTAAGCAAAGAATATGTGGGATTGTGTAATACTTATGAATCACATACTTATGCTCTTATCCCAAAGGTAAGCTCATTCTAAATGCACAAGCTGAAAGGGAAGAAATTGCTAAGAGAACAAATTTCCTCAACATTTTCATTGCCTCCTGAAAAGAATATTTGCAATTATGGAAATGTTGAATAAATCAGTGTGCACTTCAGCTACTCTGGACCTCTACTTGCACTACATTCTGCATCTCAGTGCTACTTCTTTTACATGCACAGGCATGCATTCCATGCAGAGCACTTCGGAATTAAACACCAGGCAAAATTTCAAACCTCCCAGGTTAAATACCTAATATTTACAAAAACATCTATAAAAAATAAAGGATCCCTCTTCTTTTTCTTTTTCTATCTGTCGTCATCTCTCCATTCAACAGGATCTCCAATGCATTTTTCACAAACGCCTCTGTTCCCACATTGTGTGGAGGCAAGCTATGGGTTACTTATTTCTATAATACGCTATTGCTTATTTCTATATTACACGTCATGTAATATAGACGTCTCCCAGCTCCTTCCCAACAGTGTTCAAAGATGTTTGCTAGCACAGAATCAGTTTTTGGTGTGCTAGTATCACAAGGGCAGTGATGATGGGTTTTCTGCTCCCTGCCACACTACAGATGCTCCTTTGCATGGTAGAGAAGCCAGGGGCTACAGGGACCACCTTGCAGCCAGCAGCATGAGGAGATCATGACTTTAACACTAAACACTCATTCAAAATTGACCAATAATCCTAGGATTTAATTCACCATTTTCTAAAAACTGCAAATGCATTTGCATTGTGGAAAAAAAAATGATAATGATATATTTGAGTTCTAAAGTAATATATTTTATTTGACCAATGAACCTGTTCTAGAGAACCTTGCCATTAGCTGTTCTCTACCAAAAGGTCAAACACCTCACAATTTGAGATTTTTCTAAGAAACTGATCATGAAAAATCATTACATTTCAAATTGCTCAATAATTTCAAATTGCTTGTGAAATGACAAGTATATTAATTAGTGGATAATTGTTTTAGTATCTAATAAAAAAAAATCATACCAAGCTGAAAATCTAACAAATACAGTTAGTTTTTAACACCTTTGAAAAGCATCTTGTTTAAGCTGTGACAGAAAAACATGGTAAGAAGTGTATGTGTCTCTTTGGCACCTTGACACTGTATCAAATCTCACTCTGGTGTAAGTCTGTACAGTAAGTGATCTCTGCAGTGACTGCCCAGCTATTAATACACCCAGGACAGCTTCAGAGAAATGTCTAGCAGCAAATCTCTGCAAGACTGAGTCTGTAGAGGGACTGGACCTTTAACATCTATATAAAACCCTGTACCTTTTGTATAATCTTTGCACTATCAGAAGTTACAAATTAACATCTCTGAAAAACATCAGATTCTTTGTATTTTCCAGCAGTTATTTGGTTCAAGGACTGCCCCCACACAGTACACTATTCACCATGAAGTGCTCCAGAGTGTCCCAGTCTGTCCTCATCTACATGCACAGGGACGGACATCTCACCAGAGATTCACCAGGAACACGTGCTCGATCTCCTGCAGGATCTCCAGTTCTCTGAACACGTTGCGAACCTCATCCCTTTCAATGCACTGCTGTTTGTTCATGTACTTCATGGCGTACATCTTCTCAGTATCTCTCTTCTGGACAATACACACCTAAAATAGCAGAAAAGGGGGAAAAAACAGAAGTTTCAGTAAAGTGTGCTATAATTTCCTTTGCTCCAGACACGGCAGCTTGGTGTGAGGCTGTCCCAGGCTCCAGACTTGCACGCTTGTTAGATGTGCACCTGAGGATGTCCCTGCAAACAGGCCCTTGTGCAATCCCTGATTGGACCAATGTTTGCCAACTGTGTCCCCTCTGCATCGGCACCACCAAAAGTTTGCAAAGCCAGCCCATTTCCTCAAAAGCAGCAGTTAATACAGTCAACACAAAGGACAGAAATGCGCAGGAGTCAGAGATACTAGGTTAAGCAAGACGCCTCATCGCAGTGCCCACCCTCTCCTAGGAGCAGCCCAGGTGCCTCCAAACAAGGGTCCCTGGACCTCAATGGGACCTTGGGCACAGCAGGAATCGCTCAGGAGGGCTCTGAAGCTCCACAACAGACCATCCTCCTGGCAAGCAGCAGTCTAGGGCCCCCAAACTCCAAAACATCTCCTTCCAACCCACCAGTTACACCCATCGACACGAAGAGCCGCGGCTTCTTGGCCCCGACGTGCGGAAACACACAGACCTATTAACGTTGGGTACCAGAGAGGTTAATCTGTCATTGGGCCCGCTCTCCTGCTGTACTGAGACGTGCAAACCCTACTGCACACGCTTCCCAGATAATCTTCCCTTCGGCGTATCTCCCTGTGATTCTTCTGAGTATAATGACACTTTAATTATCCAGGTAACTGTCTTTCGGTGAGCTAATGGAAACTTTACAGCTGGTATAATTATGCCTGTCTTCCTTTAATTATCAAACAGGGTTATGACCATAATGCGGTGGACGTGTTTTATTTGAAACAAATAATTTGGCATTTTGTGGGCACAGCTGTCACTTGGGAGAGCACAGCGGGAAGTGCCTTCCCTGCAGAGCAGACCCTGTGCACGGAGCGGGTGCCAGCAGGCAGGGTGGCTGGTGAGGACGCCAGGAAAAGCCACAGGTGACACCGAGGCCCCTGAACCGCTCTGCACTGCTAAACGCTCCCATTAATAACCACTTGCAAGGGCTAATGGCACATAATGTAATACCATCAAGGGCATGTTACAGCAGGAAGGCGAAGGGGTAATAGTGGTTGTCATTAGCCAGACATAAACACCCCAATTAGCGGGTGCACCCTCAAATTATGGGGATTGCTTTGCAGTTGTCATCACAAGCACTGTGTGAGCAGAGAATTATGAATTTAAATAACCACACACATACACCTCAGGGTGAAGGGATTACCTCTCCATCAGTTTGTCAATTTGAGCAGGGAGGGTTGGCAGCCAGGCTCCACGCTCAGGCAC
>VZSG01000378.1:316231-328230 GCA_013398315.1 Nothoprocta pentlandii | reverse complement strand
GCCGGCACCAGGCCCCACGCTCAGGCACGACATGGCTGCCGGCACCAGGCCCCATGCTCAGGCACGACAGGGCTGCTGCCATGCGGGGCAGCCCAACGTGCCAGCCCGGGGTGAGGAGGGGCGAAGCCTGGGAACGCTGCCCCCGGGAACGGCCACATCCCACGCTGCATGAGCCGGGGGCTGCGCCACCAAGCGCGTACTTTGTGACTCCAGCACTCAGACCGTCCAACACGCGCCGTATGCGAATGCCAAAGGAATCATCCGCCTTGCAGGCGGCCTCCTCAGGCTGATTTTTCCAATAAAATCTTGTTTCTATAATTAACATTCATGTAATGTGCTCATTATTCGCCATCCAAGCTGAGCTGCTTGGCCCCCAACCAGGGCTTCTGCTCCCCGTGTCCCCCATGGCTGCCCTCAAGCGCGTGAGGTGCAAAACCACATCATCCACTACATATATTACAAAAGCATAAGGTAAAATCACTACTTAATGCAAATTTAATAACAACGATGAACTACCTAACTCAGTGCAAAGCACCAGTCGGATGTGACTTCTGCCTAAAGCAGATGAAACTGGTTGTACGCTTGGCAAGAGTGTGAAAACAACTTCATCTTTTATAATTTCTTGGAGCAGAAAACATCTAACTATATCTCCTTAAAACATGGCCATTGCTATATAACTTCCCTAAAAACAAGCCTCCAAGTAATTGCCACCCAGGCACTAAACAACATTCTCCAATTTTGGTTTATTTCACATTAAGGCTGGAAGCTCATTAAATTCGCTATTTTTTCTTTGTTTTAGGTTTTCATTTCTAAAGAACAAGAAATATAACCAAGCATCACAGAGTTTCTCAAATGAGTAATTCTGACTTGCTGTATCTTAACATGTATTGCATTTTATAATAATGTCACTTGCTGTGCATTTATCTGAGGAGAAAGAAAGAAAAACTTGTATAATAAACGAGAAAATGATGAAAGCTGTTTGCACTCTGTAACCACAATAAACAGTTTTCTGAACCACAACTCTTATCATCTATATAGAAAATCATTCCAGCTTGAAGCCCTTTAGAAACTTTTGTTCTGATTTCTAGAAAAAAAAAAAAAAAAAAAAAAAAAAAAAAAGGGAGTCAACAGACACCTCCTCCTTCTCCAGCTCCTTGTCCTTCTCTGCTCACGGGTGACCTGTGACAGGTCCCCCCATGACCGTGCACCCAACAGGAGCAGTTGCGCTCTCGGCCGCAGCAGGGCATCATCTCCTCCGGTGCTCCACACGTTTGCACTGCTACGGTTACCGCAGCTATTAAGAGTTAATGTCAGCATTAGTGTCATTACTGACAGAGACCTAGTCCAGCCTAGCTCACTGAAGGAACTTGGTCAGTTCAGTGCTTTCCAGGGTGGGACCGTTAGCAGGACAAGCAGGACAGCTGTGTAAGATGTCTCTGACTACAGGAAGATGGCATCTGCAGAAACCTACATGTCCCAACATCTTTTTTTTTCTGTATCTCTGTTCATGCATCTGCTTCTGTGGAAAGTATAAATATATACTTGGTAAAAATCAAAGTGTTTTTATTTTTAATTAATTGAGATGTGTTTTTCAAGCAGAGCTAGGTTTCGTAACAATGTAAAGCAATGCAAGAAAGCAGAAAGAAGAGATCACTTTGTCCTTGTAACTCCTCACCACACAAAAGATTTTTTTTTCAGTGCTTAAATACAGCCATTAGAAAAAAAAATTGTATGTAATGCTGCCAGATTTGCAATGCAGAAGGCAGGCATCAGCTGGTAGCATATTGCTCAAGACGCGGCATATAAAAGATTTAATAGAGTCCCAGATACCCTGAACATTCAGCTGCTGCCAAATGGTTTGTATACAGCTGCCTTTGCTTTTACTGCATTAAAGGCATGAGGGCTGGATGTTATATTTGCTATTCAGGACGTGAGCTGTGCATTTGCGTCTCCCACTTGCACGCCACGGCAGCGGGCCCGGGGCAGCGCCAGGGCCTGGGCTGGCAGCAGAGCCGGCCGCCTCGCTCCGTCTGAAGCAATCTAGGTCCTGCTCAACAGCCACACTATTTTGTCAGTTTAGAGAAGAGTAACAAGCATTATCAAAAATATTATTATTTCAAAAAGTAACAGGAGGAGAAACCTGCCTCTTGGCTTTGAGACATTGACCTTGTGTAAGGTAAGAGCTGGCACCAAACCGTGCTATCAGCACCCAAACACAAGCCAACATTTCTAAACACACGATCTTCCTTGTCCGTGGCTACTGCCACAGGGCAGTGAGAGCCTTGCCTGGTACCTGTGGCTGCTGGCACCTATGGCTGCTGGCACAGGAGCAGCGCGAGCAGACACACAACCTTGACCAGAGCAGACGGGATGTCAGAAACAGGGAAATACAGCAGAGCAAATCCTGCTCACCTGGGTTGCCTTTGGAGCCTGGAAACCAGAGGAGAAGAAGAAGAAGAAGAAGGAGGAGGAGCAGGAGCAGGAGCAGGAGCACGAGCACGAGCACGAGCACGAGCACGAGCACAGCTGCTGGCTTCAATCTGCTCCTCAATGGCTAGGAGCGAAACCCAGGCCAGAACAGGGGCTGAATCCGCTGCTGCCTGAGGAGCCGCCACGAGCTGCTTCCACCAGCTCCAATCGATCAGGAACAGCACTAAGAGTTGTAAATGTCAGATCACAACTAATGCTTAATTAAATTATTAATTATTAACAATAAAGGGAATTAAAATTAATGCTGGGACTAAATCAGTGGGATGTGTGGGATGAGGGACTTTCACTTACACCTTTGGCTGGTTCATCTGAGCCACGGCTGGAAGTTGCCTGTGGAAGAACCTTGCTCTGTCAGTCAGAAGACCAAGCACCACTTGCACTCTCACAAAAAATGTATCTTAAGAATTAAATTGAAAATGTCGATGGAATTTATCTCAGACTCTGGAAGGTCAAAACATCCTCTGTCATACAGAGGATCAAGTAGCAAAAGTGAGACAAAGTCTATAAATTTCCAGGAATTATTTGACTCCCTTGTATTACTTACTAAGCTATTTCTACAAAATATATTTCCATTTTCCACCCTACTTTGGCAGAGGGTGGAATGGAAATAGTATGAAATTAGGGATTTGGGGTATCCAGGAGACTCAGAAATTATGCTAAGTTTTGCTACTTTCTTTCTGTTTTTGCTCTTCTTAATTCAGCACACCTAGCTGTGTGTATACCTTTTATAAACTTTTCAATGCAACTTACTTGCTATCTCTTAGGCTCAACTTTTCTCCTTGAGCAGTTCTGTAACATATTTCCTGCTGATTCTGAATGAATCCAGTGTGCTAAAATCCCCGCTCAGATTAAAGTTCACTCACTCATCTAACAGCATGGCCCAACTTATCTCTAACTAATTACAAGGAGGCAGCCCAATTTGTCTGCGGGCTCGACAAAAGCAAGCCGGGCAGTGCCCGGGGGTGATTGTACCGAGATGAATATCAGCTGAATATCAGCTCTGCAAAGATTATTTTTCCCTTCTGCAAAGGCAGATGTCATTCCAAATTAAAGATACAGGGATGCTGGCCGCTGAAGGATATTATTGTCACATCTGATGCACACACCCACGGCTGGGCATTAGAGACCTTCCTTTTGAAATGCGAGTAGGAGATTTTCCTTCTGAGCGTTGCACGGGTGTGAAAGGCCAGCCTGGCGCATGGGCACCCTACAAGCAGGGGGGCTCTGCTGCCATCCGTCCCGCATGGGCCCGGCCCGGCCTCATGGTGAAGCAGCCGGGCCAGCGCAGGACTGGGGAGCTGGGATAAGGCCTGTGACAGTTAGAGGTGTTTGGGTACGGCCGTTCCGCCCACGATGACGGGTGCAGAGAGGGTTTCTGGCAGCGGGGCTGGCCCACGAGCGGCGCCACGTCCCACGCGCTGCCGGCCCCTTTGCTGCCACAACCCGGGGCGTTCGAGCGGGGCCACCCGGCTCCTTCAGCAGGACCACGGCCAGGAGGGGTTGAACACCCAAGGATGCACAGTCCCTCCTCACAGACCAGAAGTCTTCTTCGTGTTTTAAGAGGAATTCCCTATATTTTGTTCTCTTGCACTCTGGAAGTGCCGATTGGAAAGGGAGCCGGGGCACAGTGCAGGGGTGATCCTCACAGGCCAGAGGCGCCGTCAGCCGTGCCGGAGGTTGCAGGGCGGCGGAACGGGGCTTCCCAGCATCCTTCCACGCTGGGACAGCCTCATGGCCCTTAGTCAGATACATGCGACGCTGTCAACGTGCTCATGCAGGGAAACCAGAGGCGCTTGACATGGTCACAAAACGGCACTGCTGGCTTCAAAGCGAGGCTGATGCTTTTTAAAAGCAATCTCTATATCCATTCTGTACCATGATCGTGTTGACAGTAATTGAAATAGAATCTCTGCCTGGCAATTAACATCTGTGTAAGACTGGTAATTAAAAAAGATAACATTAATTTGTTCTATACTTCTAATAAACAGCAAGGATAAAAACGAATCAAAACCTTTTTTAGTCAAAGCCAAGATAACAAAGCTTCAGCTGTCTCCCACGTATGTTTTCAGAGGAGTAATTAAAACCTCAAGGCTCCTGCACCGACGCTCCTGGCGAGCAGCTGCACGAAGCTGAGCCGGGCATGCGAGCAGCAGAGCCTGCACCTCGAGCCCCCGGCGCAGAGGGCTGTGCGAGCAGCGGCTCCCACACCATGAGCACATGGGGCTGTGCGAGCAGTGGCTCCCGTACCACGAGCCCCTGGCGCACGCGGCCATGCGAGCAGCAGTGCCCACTCCGTGAGCCCCCGGCACACGGGGCCATGCGAGCAGCAGTGCCCGCTCCACAGCGTGGAGCAGCCCGTGCCCAGCCCTTGCATGGGTCACACGCACTTGGCACTTGCAGGGCATGGGAAAAGGCTGATCTCTGGGACAGGGATTTGCTCCCAGCGCAGGGCTACCAGCTTGGCAAATCTGCTCGCACATCTTCACTTCTAGGGTGGACTGTGTTTTTGCTCCCAAATATCTCACCATGTTCCACCTTAAGAGACTCAATGTCTCACAAATATACTTTCTCCCTGCTGAAAGTTATGCTTTATCACAAAACTGATGGACTGGATTGTCAGAACACCATAAATCTTTAAAACCCCTTTAATTCAGCACTGCTGTTTGCAGCAGTCAAATTGTGATAGCATCTCATAAAACTTTTATTCGTAGCAAGCCTGGTCATGTTTCCAAGTTGTGTCAACACTCCCACTAAATATCCATTTTGCAGTTGCTCATGTTAGAGATGAAAACCTCTTCTGACCTAAAATAGGGGTTGTTGCTCAAGATCGCACCTTGGTGTGCAGCACATCAATAACTCTGAACGTGTGTTCTGAAAATGCTTAAAAGCGTGTTCACAGCCCTGGCTGGGGGCAATCCGTGGAACTCCCGTAAAGTCGTCGGACCCGGGGTTATTTATATGAGCTACAAACGTGGCCAGCCTCTCGTGTGCTAGGGAAGGCTAAATACGCCCAGAAGCTATTTCAGACACAGTTTGGAGTGTGCTAAAAACAGATTCCAAACCCAGGCTTGCACTTTTTCTTTTTTCCAAATGAATCTTATTTCTATCCTGCTGTTAGTGTAAATGGTATCTAAAATGCAACACAGCCAGCACACTAAATCTGTCTCAGGAAAACCTCTCGTTATTGGCATCTGTGTGCAGTGCGTATGGAGCTGAGCTCTTCTTCTTGGCATCTCCCACAGAATTGCTTCCAATTCTCTTGCAAAAATTCACGAGCGCAGGGAGCTACAGAATGTTACTCTACACGCTCCGAATCCTATGATTTAAGGCAATTTTAGCTGGTTCAGATTAAGCACTTCCCTCGTAAGTTACACTGAAAAGAACCATCTAATCCTACAATAAACAGAGGTTCCTGTAATCAGGTTTTGGATTTAGGTGATTAATAAACCCGCCAGGCAATAAACAGCTCCAAAAATCTGCAGACTTCTTTACCTCCTCAGAAACATTAACTTAAATAAGCAAGAAAAAAAATAAGGGAGTGAGGGGGTAGCGCATGTACACCTAAGAAACCAAAAGGAAAAAAGAGTACTTTTCTGTAGTCTTGCATTCCTCTTTCTCCATCCTCTCTCTTCCTGCAAGCTTGTTTCCTCACTTTATGGAAATCACAGGCAGATTCCCAGAAGCCATCTGAACATCTGTTATCTTTACTAAATTTCGGAACAGTGTTATAGTAGACTGTTCCTACAGACCCGGACTAGACCACACTCAACAACGAGATATCCAGAGGGCCCAGTTACAACTTTAAATGAAACCTAAGGCCACGGTTTCTTTTTTTTAAGAAAAGGAAGCTGCTCTAGTTGCATATTACTAGACTGGGGTAGACTGTTGTTGACAATTCACTGGCCCACCTGACTTCCTGGGAAGGAGGAGAGCACAAGAGCACATCTTAGGTGAGCTGGGGCACAGCAGAGCTGTACTGTGCAGCGCGTCCTGTCTTGTGAGGTGTGAGGTCGCTGCCGTGACTCCAGAACTAGCAATAATCTGACCCAGTTAGGGTCAGAAAGAAAATACCAGGCTGGTATCACTGAAATCTGCTAGGATAAATGTAGTTTTCCAATATCCATCTGAGATACAGATCTACAATCACACACACACATAAAACAAGTCATGTTAGTTAATAGATAACTCAGAAAAATGGGAAGTAACCTTAATTCCAAGGACAGCTAAAAAGGCTGAAAGAGACGGTAAAATTCCCCAAAGGGGTTGGCTGTTGAAAGAACTACTGACCCATGGCTATTTGAGACTCTGCCTTGCTGGGAACGCTCTCAGACGCAGCACTGGGAGCGCACGATCCGCAGAAAACGATCGGGGTCATCTTCACCTGGAAGGGACGGCATCCACGCCGGGACAGCGAGCTGAGGTCCGTGTGCGTCCGCAGCAGCGTGCGGCTCCCACGGCGACCGTGGTCACGGAATACAGGCAGGCTGCCCAGGGCTCCCCAACAGGCGGGGCGACATCCCTCTGCCTCTGGAGAAAGGGGCACGAGCCCACCAGGACCAATGCAATGAGCACTGCAATTAGGCCAGAATAATCAAGGAGAGATTCCAAAAGTAATCAGAAGAGAGTCTTATGAAGAAAAAAGCATCAAAGCAAGCTGGCTGGCTTGAAAGGGAGATGCCTGAAGGAGGTAAAATTACTTAATTACACCAAAGGCTGCTGCAAAGCGGAAGAGAGCAATCTGTTTTCCATAGCCAAGGTTGACAGTTCAAGTCACAAATGGCAACAAGGAAGATTCAGGTTAGGTACTAGGAGAGAATGTTTGAGGATAAGACCACGAGATGATGAAAGAGACCTGGGGTCCTCAGCAGGAATGTAAAGCCCCCAGCACTGGAAGTCTTTGCAAATGGGCTAGATAAACATCTGCTAAAAATGACATTATGATCCAATCTGGGAGTGGAAAAAGGCTAAAACAACCCTTCAGTTCTCCAGGAGATCTGATTTTATCATAGGAGGAAATAAGACTTTTGCACCTGATTGTTGTCCATCTGATTGTTGTGGATTGTTGTCCATCTGTTGTTGTCTGTCCATTTCCTTCTTTCTCCAGGAACTTCTGAATCCAGTAGCCTACTTCAGCCAAGACTGAATGTCAGTATCTTAAAAATAATGAATTTGCTGTAGGTTCTGTGAAAACAGAAAGCCATGCAGAGAGCGGCCCTGGGCAAGGCCTCCACTGAGCACAGAGCCGGCAAACTGCTGTTATGTTTTATTTGACAACAGCTATGTGAGTGGTGCACTCACCTGCACAGCTGCAGCAGAGCCGTGCCACGTGCTGCGTTCTGCTGATGATGTTTCTAACAGAACCATAGACAGAGGAAAGAGGTATTTGATAGCCAGCTATCAAATGCATTGAAAATCACGTTAGTCCTGCTGCTACTCGCAAAACAACTTGTTGGATTTTCTGGACATTTTCTCACCACCTCTTCACTAGCTTGCAGGCTAAGGACCTGTGACCTTTCTCTTTTCCCATTTTCACTCCTCTGTTTTCCAAACTGAAAGAAATGTTACAGAATCACAGAATATTTAAGGTTGGAAGGGACCTCTAGAGATCATCTAGTCCAACCTTCCTGCTCAAGCAGGCACACCTAGAGCATGTGGCACAGGGTGGCATCCAGGCGGGTTTTGAAGACCTCCAGAGAAGGAGACTCCACAACCCCCCTGGGCAGCCTGTTCCACTGCTCTGTCACCCTAACAGTAAAGAAGTTCCTCCTCACCTGGAGACAGAACTTCCTGTGCTCCAGCTTATGGCCATTACCCCTCGTCCTATCGCTGGCCACCTGTGAAAACAGCCTGTCCCCTTCCTCCCTGCATTCTCCCTTCCTGAACTTATACACATTAATCAGATGTTCAGTGTAACGATCTAACGACAGAGACAAAGAAGGCACAGATGCCTAAAGGATAGAAGGGAATTCAGCTATGGTGTGGGAATTGGTCATTTCTGTTGTTTCCTCAAAACCCATCAATCTTGGGCAGAGGGTGAAATGAAGAACAGGGAAACACTGGCGCACAAGAGAGAGCTTTGACACACCAGGAATAAAGATCTTTCGTTTCTCAATGCAGCAGCTGCTCAGCAGAAGGTGCTCGGACACGCTCCAGAGCCAAACACTCTGATGTGCACGAGACATGACATGCTCCTCATCCCTGCACCAGACACCAGGTCTGCTGTGGGCAGGAGGGACCCAGGGAGCAGGCTCAGAGCAGCCTCTGCCACGGGGCTTCAACTGAGTTGTGTCCTGCATCTGCACAAATATTTGGGAACTGAACTAGACTTGACTGGATTCACTTATTATTTGAAAACACTCAGAACTAATGTCAGGTTCTAAGAAATTCAAGAGAAGCAGCGTGCACTTGTTACAGGCAAAATATCCCTCTCTGTGCAATCAATATATGTTGCTGCTTTTAAGTGAACATTGCCTAAGGAAGCGGGTATCCTATACAACATTTTCAGGAAGCTTCTGCCAGGCACTCAGAGAATGACTTCACTCTCAGAAACACCCGGGAGGTTTCGCACTGGGTCAGTGCTCTGCACTGGGACAGCTCCAGGCTCAGACATGACCATGTTCTCGAGCTGGACACCCAGCAAAGCAGTGCCAGGAGCACAGCGGCAAGTCAAGCACTGCACACAAAGCAACGGGCCCCCACAGCAAGTGCTTCATTTGCACCCAGGGACTCCAGGCCTCCCAGCCTTGGTAAGGGATGTGGTCAGACACAGCAGTTCTCAGCCATACCACGAACAACCAGGACTGGGGCAGCCCTGGCTACATGTACGAGCCCTGCAGCAGAGCTCCTACTATACAGCTAGGCAGTGAGACTGTGGAGGTCCTTGGCTTCCAAGGGAGTAAGAGCTAAAAATACCAACTGCCTGGAAAAACACAGCTCACGTGGAAGAACTCATCTGACAGCAGCAGCAGCACATGCCGCCCTCCTTGCAGGATGCGCGCACTCGTTCAGGGGGATTTTGGGAAGAGCAGCCGTGTCTGCAGAGAGTCACCCCGCAGCCGAGGGCACCTGCCGAGCCCCAGCGACGCAGAGCGGCGCCACGCTCCCCCATCTCCCTGCGGAGCCGCCCCACGCTCACCGTGCTCCCCCATCTCCGCAAGGAACCGCGCCGCGCTCCCCCACCTCCCCATCCTCTCACACACGAAACACCCAGTCCTTCCAATCCACCTTGCAAACTTCTATTCTGCAACAGCAACATCCTCTTTTTGCATTTATCCATGGTTCACCTGGGAAACAAGGCAAATCACAACCAGATTCTGAGAGCAGTGCAAACTGAAAGCCTCCCTGCCTGCAGCTGCGTTATAATGACCTATCACTAGAACAATAGTTTCTCTGTTAATTGCATATCAACCACATTGGTTTCTATTTATATTTTGTATTCTCACTTTTTCCCCATCCGTGATGCACCCAAAATACCAGTTATCTGCTACTCACTTGTGGGCAGCTCCCGAAGCTGCCACAGCGAAAGGAACAGATCTGCCCCCGCTACAGCTTCTCTGATTTAGTTCAGCACAGTCACAATTAGATACACTGGTTTTTAGGTAGAGCATAAATACTTAATCGAGGACTCATGAACTTTGGACTTCTTTGAATGCTGATCCAAACTATTAGAAGAAATAAATCATGCTAAGAAAGGGAAGAAGTCTCCTGCAAACATCACTGAATCATGGTATTGCCATTACTGCCCAAGTCATTGATGAACACGTTGAACAGCCCTGGACCCAGGACTGACCCCTGGGGACACCACTGGCCCCAGGCCTCCAACTGGACTCGGCCCCGTTTATCACAATCCAGCCCCTAAATGTGAAACCAGTGAAGAGAACAACTAAAGGTACGTGTACAACATTCACATGTACTGGGGAAAAAGTCCTTGCCTGAAGGGGTTTGCAGGACTTGGTCAGATACTGCTGTTTATCTGCACTTGCTGCTTCCTCCCTTAGGGCAGCGGGACTGTGACAAGGGACTGGTGGAGGAAATGGCAAAGGCCCCTAGGAAGGTCTGGCTTTCTGCACAGAGCATGCAGGACCAAGCTGGGCCTCTGGGAGCACCTTCTCCCGTGACTAGCTCAATTCCTAGCACGCGGGAACTTCACTAAGCAAAGTGCTGTGGGGAAGGCGCACAGGGGAGCTGGGCTCCGCGCTGACAGCCTGTCTGCAGGGCGCTGCTCGGCAACAGATGCCCCCTGCCCTGGACAGCTCCAGCCTCCGGCCTTGGAAGGCACTGGAAAGGCTGCTGGGGACGCACTGGAGCTCCACGTGGCTCCAACCAAACCGCCCTTGCTCTCCTCACTGTGTGCAGCGGGTTGGATCACAGCCCGCGCTGCACAGAACTCAAGTGCAAAGCAGGATCTTCGCGTGGTCACGAGCCGTGAAACGCCGTCCCCAAGGGGCCGCGACGGCGCCTCGCGCTTGGCATTCCACAGCCTCCTTTACATCCTTCCTTAATGCCAGTCTTTTAAAAATTAAAAGCCTGTCATATTTCATGTTCTGGAGGACTTGCAAGGAAAAGGGAAGGAAAAGGGACGATGGCTCCGCCTGGAAGCAGGTCCTGGGGAAGGCAGCGGTGCCTCCCGAGGCCACGGAAAGGGAGGCCGGGGCGAGGCACCGCGGCACGGGGTGCAGCTGCCGTGCAGATACGTGCGCCACAAGCCGGGCACCTGTGCGCAGGCAGCTGCACCTGCCCGGCTGGCGTCACTGAGCGCTGCCGGTCGCGGCGCCTGCTGCCCACCCTGCAGCCTGCTGCCCCCCGCCTGCAGCCTGCCACCCACCTCTACCAACTACCAGAGCTGCCGCCGCTCTCCGCCAAGCTTTGCAGGAGCACAGATGTGAGGACAGATGAGAGGAGGAGAAAGGCGCAGCTGCGGAGCGGGGACGCTCTACCATTAATTAAGTCCCATTATCAGGCAGCAGAGGCCTCACGCAGTAGCGCAGCTAGCCCGGCCAGCCCGCGCCGCTGCGTGCTAATCAGAACTGACAGGCTGTGCTAGGGCAACAGGGCACAAACCGCTCCGGAGGCGCCGAACTCTGACCACAGAGGACAAGGTGACAGGGACACGGCCACCCTCAGTGAGCAGCGGCCAAGGGCCTTCCCCGAGGTGTCCCTGGCCACCCGGAAGGCGCCTGTGAGGGGAGCTCATGGAGAGCATCTCCCCTTGTCACCAACACAGGGAACAGGGTGACTAAGGGGTGGTCCCCTGTGAGCACTCCGGCGAGGCAGCCTGCAGACCCGAGCACGGCGACCCCGCGTTGCAGCCGCATGCCAGGACGGCAGCGTGCACTCCCGGACACCCCCCGCACTGCACTGCACCCCCTTCCCCAGGCTGGCACGGAGCAGGAACCAGTGCCGGGGAGACGGCAGGAACGGGATCCACCTGAGCACGGAACAGCAGCACGAGTAAGGGGCGAACTGGGCAAACAACACGCAGCCGCGCACATCTAGCAGGCAGACCAACG
>VZSG01000378.1:284446-310708 GCA_013398315.1 Nothoprocta pentlandii | reverse complement strand
GCACACGCCCATGGGACGGCAGCGGTGCCGGCGGCGCCAGCGCAGCTCTCCTCGTGTGCACGCTGGCGCAGGAGCTCCCTGCGGGCTGGCCCCGCTCGCCGGCCTCCCGCGCCTGCAGCGCGCGGCGCTGAGCCGCTCGTGCCGCTGCCTGGGCCCTGCAGGAGCCGAAGGCAGGCTCAAAGCCACGCGGTGTGGGCGCCCGCCTGCGCTGCACCACAAGGTAAGTACAATATCACGTGGGTCGTAAGAGGTCTTCTAGGCAAGGAAAATGTAATTGCTGGAGTAGCAGTGTAAAGAAAGTGCCTTTCTTTGTATCTGCACTCTGAGAAACTGTAGCTCAGTGCTGCATTTCCATTCGGAAGATCGTCCTGAGCTGGAGCAGTTCAGGAGCAGCTTGGGGCTGAGAGCGGAGTGGAGGTGCTACAGAAAGGAACGTGCAGAGCCCGTGTGTGCGGGAACCCGGGCTGGGCTCTCTGCCCTAAAGAGCAGGCTCCCCTTCTCCCCGGGTTTCTTGCCCACGTGGTAAAACCCGTTGTCGCTGTGCGGTGGTGATGTGCAAGGCCTGGCTGCAGCAGAACTGGCGTGGGCCGTGGCCAGGACAGGGCTCGCTGGGCCACCCCAGCGGCGCTGCCGGTGCTCAGGGCAGCCTTCCCCGTCCCTTTGCTTGCAGTGCAAAGGAACAGTAAGAAACTCAAATACCATGAGAAAGGCAACAAATAGTTGTTTAGACAGGAACAGACCGAGGAATTCAGTAAAAAAAAAGATGAGAAAGGAATACGATCTAGCAAATGAGCTAGTAATTAATTTCCAGAGCTATCCATCTTCTTGGACATCTCCCACCTTCTCCCACGCGCTGCTTGGCCACAAATCAAAATGAGTGTTTCTCAGCAGGAGAGCAGCCCGGGGCTGCAGAGCATCATCCCAGCTGCGTCAAGCACCCACAGCAACTCCCAGCACCTCTGTGGCTTACTGTGCCCAGGCAAAACAACACATCCATTGAGGAAACAGGAACCCTATTTTGCACAGGGAAACCCTATTTTGTGTGGCAAAGTGCACACTTTTGCCATGCAACGTTCACAATCACCTGGGCACTTCAGGATGAAGCCACTTCACCATCATACCAAGAATTACAGCAATGCCAAGTGGCAGCAAAGGGTTTGCCTGAGTTCATTCTGCCTGTGTTTATTCAGCAGCCATCACGTAATAACAAAAATTACATATTTCAGCACCATTACTGTTAAATTAAACCATAAACACATAGTAGCTGACAACATACAAGCAAACTCAAAACTAAATGTCCAAGCCTACCTTGCCAAAGCTTCCCTTCCCAATTGCCCGGAGGATCTGGAAGTGGTCAAAGTTCACTACAAGACAAAGAAGAAAAGAATTTAAATTTGTAAATGTTGTGCTACAGAGGTCTCGTACGTCGGGAGAATGCAAGGGGACGAGCGATGGGCGTTGCTGGGGTTCCAGTAAAGGTTGAGCACTGTGAGATAAGGTAAGGCCGAACGGGAACTGCTACGATAGGGATGGAGTTCCGCACAAACCCTGCACAGAGCAGCAGCCTGCAGGGCTCCATGGGCACCCGGGGTGTGTGGTGGGCGCAGCGGGCGCCGTCCCCGCCTCTCCTCCCGCTCGCGCTGCGGGCGCCCGCACCGCAGCTCTGGCCCGACTGGCAGCACTCGCAGGAGGACAGCACTTGTGGACGGCACCGGCCTCCCTCTGGGTACGCGCACACACTGGTACCGGAGCGGTGCCGTGCCCGAGGCCGCGGCATGCAGCAACAGGGACGCAGCACGGCCACCGCGCTGCAGCTCCGGCCCGAGCAGCGGCCACCGCCAGCGAGGTGTTCCCACCAAACAGCTGCAGGCACCCGACCCCTGTAACAGCAGGCTCAAACAAATTAAAAAGCCCTGGTAGGTCTATTCACATCAACGACGAGACAACCTCCATTCCGTACAGCTTGGCTGCCTCGCAGACACCCAAGCACTATCACCAGAGTCCCTGGGAAAGGACGCAGTGTCACCCTGCTCTGCAAAGTGCCACCACCCCGGGTCTGCAGCACCCAGGAAGGGACCTTCTGTCATGAGGGAATATCCACAGGGAATATCCATGCCCTGGCAGTCGGACCCCTTGCAAATGCTCCCGGTCCGGGAGCTCCTAGCACCGCTTGAGGGCTTTATTGCAGTGCTGGAAACCTTGGGTAAAACAGCGTTGTCACTTAGAAAACAAAGAAAAAAATGCCGATTTAATGTATCCATGACTACAAATGATCTGGAAAGTATGCTCTAGTCTGCAGTCATGGAAAAAACGCAGATATGAATATTCACCAGGCCCTTGAACCAATCTGCAGAGATGCCACTTTTGATGAATTAAACCCACAGTTCTGCTGCTTGGAAGTTCAGAAGATGTTAAATGAACAAGCACTGGCTTTTTTCTCAGCTCCATTATTTCCTTCAGGAATTAGTAAGCAATTCCAATTATAAAAAAGAGCAAATTTCAACACTTCAGAGAAAAAAATCACAGGACCAGCGTATAACCTGTTGGGCACAATACAACTGAACTTCCAAAAGCTCTGCCATCTCCACACAGAGGGTGGACACCCATAATGCAGCAAACGTGACGGTGCCCGGGGTGCCCCGTGCCGCAGCGACGCGCAGAGCCCACGCTCCCCAGCAGCAGCTGCCCCCAAAGCGCCTCCCGGCAGCTGCCGCAGCTGCTCCTGCAGTACGAGCAGAGCCCGAGTGCCCAGCGCTGCCCCTGCCCCTGCTCCTGCTCCTCCTCCTGCCCCTGCCCCTGCTTCCGCTCCGCTCCGCGAGCACGGTGCCGCTGCGGCCCTCGGGCACCAGCTGCTCCTTCCCCAGAGCCCAGGGGAACGCCGAGTGTTGCCAGCGATGCTTGCACAAGGAGGAACATGCTGCACCCTAACGTGCCAGCTTTTTGTCTCTTCGCTATCCTGACATTGCCAACATTTTGTTTTCTTTCCTGTTTATTCCCTATTTAATTGCAAACCAGCCAGAATATGCCAATATAAAAGTATAATCAAACTTCAGATACCTAATGGACATGAAGTGACCTTCCCACTTCAAGGTTGGGTATTAATGCCCAATAGAAGCAAAACAACGGCCACAGCATCCAACGTCCTCAAACCTGGGAGAAACTAAAAACTAAAATCAAATTTAAAAGACCAAGTGATTCTCTTTATCACGCCTCATTTCTGTGCATATTTTTCCAGCTTCATCAATGAAAATAAGGATGCCTGTATAACTCCAAACTCTAAGAATAACTCTCTACAACCTTAGAGACTTAAGAAACTCTTTCCAAGTCTTACAACTTTTTTCAGACCAGGTATGGTATGGTCAGATTTTTCCTCCCATCACTGCATTTCTATATGTTAGAGTAATTAATGGCCTTTTCTAGCTGTCGTTATATTAGTGCAGCCTAGCGCTGGAAGCAGCATTTCAGTAATGGATGCAGAGATATTAATCCAAGGCCACCACAAAGACTGCAAGTTTGCTGCCACAAAATGCTAAGACTTCTAAGTGACAGAAAAACAGCAGCTACGGTTCAGATGTAGAAGTCATGAATTCATCTGTTATAGCCAGAAAGAGCAGACCCCCTTCCCAAAGCCAGGAGCCACCGGAGAGGCAGAGAGGGAAGGCAGCCGGGTCACAGTGAGGGGGCAGGAGAGCCCCGGGCGCTGCAGCATGAGGAGAACAGCCCTGGGCATCCAGGGGCAGTGGAGAGATACCAAGGCAGGATTAATGCACGTCGTGAGGCAGAAAATATTAAAGAGTAAAGAGAAGCTTGAGCAAGGCCATCACACAGACCAGGGAGTTAAGATCCTACAAAGGAAAACGTAGACTGCACTGCAATGAAAATGCACAGAAAATTCCCAAAGAAAGTGCTGAGCCTGCTAAAAATAGCAGGAAAGAGAAGTAGGGCAAAAAGAGAGACAGGAATAATTTGGTGTTAAAAGCTTTCAAATTGGAAAATGAATCTGAATGAAGTGGAAAGATCAAAGAAAACCTAAAGTGGGATTGGACATTAGAGAGGAGGTAAAAGTGACTTAGATGGGGAAAAGTTTGGAAGCATCTGATGAAGATGGGGGGAAGCAAAACGCCAACCGGGAACAGCAACTCAGTCCTGCCCAGAGCTGAGTGCGGCCGTTCCGTCCTCCCTGCCCAGCGGCCACGCAGCTCCTGGCTGCAAGGCAGGGCTGGCTCCGCGTGCGCAGGAAACCACTGCGTTCCTGCCTTCCTTCGCGCTCCTGGGAGAGCCGGAGCAGAGCCCCAGTGGAGCCGGAGCAGACATAGCGTGGAGCCCGAGCAGAGCTGGAGCAGAGCTGGAGCAGAGCCGGAGCAGAGCCCAACAGAGCTCGAGCAGAGCCAGAGAGGAGCCAGAGCAGAGCCCATGCAGAGTGGGAGTAGAGCCCGAGTGGACCCTGAGCAGAGCCAGAGTGGAGTCAGAGTGGAGCCGGAGCAGAGCCCAAGTGGAGCCGGAGCGGAGGAGATCCTGAGTGAAGCCAGAGTGGAGTTGGCGCAGAGCCAGAGCAGAGTCTGAGCGGAGCCGGAGCAGAACCAGAGCCGAGCGAGAACAGAGTCGGAGTAGAACTAGAGCAGAACTGGAGCAGAGCTGGAGCAGAGCCCAAGCTGAGGTGGAGCAGAGCCGGAGTGGAGCCCTTGATGCCTAGTGTGCACGCTGCTCCGCTCTGCCTGCCCACATCCGCAGAGAAGATTACATGGGTGAGAAGAAGGGAAATACAGTATAGCGTGACTGATGGGAAGCTCAAGTGAGCATTAGCGACCTGGGAATGCGGGGAGTGCTGGGAGATAACAAAGGAAATGAAAGGTATAATGCAAGCCCAGGGCTCTAAATGAGCCCCCGCAGGCACCAAGGATTCAAACATACTATTAACAAGTAGCTCTGAAATCACGTAAAAACAGTCAGTTATTGTGTGATTAAAAATGAATCTCTATAATGCTCTAAGCAATCAAATGTACTACACAAACCAACTGCTAAGTTATCCTAGGAAGATGGGGTTATTGATAGTAGGTAGGATAATGTTTGCATTGGCCAAAAATCATTCCTAATTAGTGCAAAAACGTTGCTTCCATGGGCTGGAAACCACTCCAAATTAGTGCCAGTGTCTTACATTCATCTGCTGCTTCGTCAACAACCTCAGGAGGCCCTGGTGAACCCTGTGAAGAATAAAATACCTCTTCTGCTTCTTAATGTATGCTTTACAAGTGATATTTAAGTTACAAATGCTCTGTTACTTTGTAAAAACAGCGCAAAGGGGCAAACCAGCTCCTGATGAACAGCGCGCGGGGCTCTGTGGAGGTGCGGGGCAACGAGCACTGCGGGAGCTGCATGCCCTGGCATGGGCGTGCTGCGCGGCAGCGCGCGCCGGGGATGAGCGAGCGGCTGGGAACATAGCTGTGTGCTACAGCACATGACGTGCCCCACGGCACGCAACCTGCCCCACGGCACGCGACCTGCCCCACAGCACACGACCTGCCCCACGGCACACGACCAGCCCCACGGCACGCGACCTGCCCCATGGGCCGCTGCGGCAGCTCCCTAGGGCAGGGCGGGCAGTGCAGAGCACGAGCGCTCTCCTCCCGAGCGGCTGCAGCGAAACGCAGCACTAACGGGCCGGGGTCAGTGCCCGGATCGCGGCAGTTTCCTTGCGCTCCTGCGAGTCCAGGACGCTGCTGCCAGACGGCCCAAGGGCTCAGCGAGCGCTGGCATCACCGTGCCCACCACAGCAGCGCGTCGGCTGTCTCAAAGGACAAACTCGCACAAGTGACGGCCAAGGGCGCAAACACAGGGTCCAGGCTGGTAATCAGCAGTATTGCAGTGATGGAAGGAATAGAGGGAACAAAACAAACGCCATCCACGAGTTCATCCTGGTAGCCGTGTAAATGAAGACAGGTGAGCGCGGCCTCCCCATGCCGAGCAGAGGGGCCCACGATCCTTCCCCTGTGATCAGCACGGGGAGGCCACGTGGTGGGTGCTGGTCCAGGTCTGGGCTCCCCAGCACAGGGCAGACAAGGGCGTCCCAGAGGGAGCCCCGAGGAGGACCACGGAGGCGACCAAGGACCTCCTGGAGCACCTCTCCAAGGAGAAAGGGCCGAGAGCGCTGGGGCTGTTCTGCCTGCGGAAGAAGAAGATCGCGGGAATGTCGCCGGTGGGATAGACGGTGCTTCTCTGTGGTGCCCAGCCACAGGAGAGAGGCAACCGGTACAAACTGAAACCCAGGGAGCTCTGTCTGGACAAAAGAAAACACTTCCCTGCTGCAGAAGTGACAGGGCACAGGAGCTGCGAGTCCAGGGAGGCTGTGAAGCCTCCATCCTCGGAGACGCCCAAACCTGGAGCACGAGCTGTTCAAGGGGAACCCGTGGAGCAGAGCTGGGAGTGACGGTGCCTGGGGTCCCCTCCGGCCACGGCCTGGCCTGGTTCTGGATGCGGCCACAGGAGCGGAGCTCGGGCTGCAGACGACACCAGGAGCGAGCTGGGAGCTTTGTGCCCATGGGGGCTGCTGCTGCAGGCCGGGCACACGGCGCCCGCAGCCCCACTGCCCAGCGGTTCATTCCTTTGTATCTCCCGGGGGTTGTTCTGTGCTGCCTCGCTTATTACTTTCAAATTCTAACATTTGGAGGTCTTCCTGCATTATTACCAAGATTGATCCACTCAACAACACAAGGAGGCCATTTCCTGAGGTAGGATTCTAATTATTTTGGAGGTTCTTTCTCTAGACGGGCATAATGTTCGGGTGACGGTGTGATGCCTGCTAAATGTTATTTAGGTGCATTTCTATGGCTTGCATCTAAAGTGCTATTTTCTCCATTGTGCACTGCTGAAAGTAGGCATTCGTCCTTATGTTAAATACACTACTTAAAATCCACAGATGGAGTTATTATTCTTAATGATCATTATTCTTACTGCAAAGCAAGCAGCAATTGTTCGTTGTTACAACAGCGGAGGGGGGACACTCCCTAGCTGGGCCGTGCAGCACGTGGTGCTGCCGCGAGTGAGCGGCACGGCCGGCCTCATGGAGCCTCCAGCGAGGCCAGGGCCGCCACGCACCCCCTTGTCACAGCAGCACGGCGCAGCACAGAGCACGTGGAGCACGCGGAGCACATGCAGCACATGGAGCACCGCGGAGCATGTGGAGCAGGTGCCCAGCAGCTCCCGAGGCCTCGGGGCCACAAGGAGCGCAGCCCCGTGATGACGAGGACGCTCTGCACCGTGCCCAGCTCACAAGCGCGAGCTCGGCATCCAGCCGCAGCAGCTCCGAGGCGCTGCGGGCGCTGCGGAGCCGGTGGAGCTGCTGCAGGGAAAGGGGACACGGGAGCAGGGCGGCAGCAAGCCTGGCCGGCCGCGACTGCCCAGCGCTTGCACGGCGCCACTGCCAGCTGGCTCCGTGGAGAACCTCGTCCCCCCCCTCACGCACGAGCAATTATTTCTCTTTCTCTCCCAGCTCTTTATGCCGGAATAGGAGAAGAGGATCAGGAAGGTTATGTGAACCATTTAATTTGAGGACAGCTCTATCGTAATTAAAAAGTCCCATGTTTTTCCCAGCTGCACAGGGTAAAAAGAGGTGAGGAAGCTCCGTGCTTGGGCACCTCCTGGGCCCGGCAGCGCGGGCGCCGTTCTGGGCATGAGCCCCGCTCCGGCCTTGCCGCGAGGACGGCTCCACCACAGCCGGCCCGTGGCAGCGCACGGACCCAGTGGGAGCAAGGGCCAGGCGGGTTATGCGGGCCTCGCGCACACGGAGCGGGGTGAGAGCCGCGCGGGGCAGGGCCCAGTGTGCAGGGCAGGGCTGCGCGTGGGCCGCGCCGGGGACACGAGTGGGGACACTGACGAGGACCCTGAATGCACGGCCTTTTGCTTTAGAAAATCAGATTAATTCAACACAGAATCAGCCTCCATGTCTTTCCCAGCTGGCAGATGGCACTTGCACTTGAGCCTTTCATTTTATTTTGCTTCAACGGCTCAGGAAATTTTATTTCAAGCTACCGGAATTGATTTACCAAAAAAGAGTAACATCTATATAGCTCACTTTTATAGTAATATAACACTAGCAATAAACATCTGCTAAATGTTACTTAACGTTTTTGCAACATATGCTATAAATGATAAATGGATGACTTTAGGTGCCCTATAAATTATTTAGGCTGTATTGTGTTTAATACTAGGCTGCAGCTCTTAAAAAGCCTAATGTGAACAAAAGGAGGAGTTGTTAGCATATTCCTTAGTAAAGCTAAATTAAATAGTTTCAGGCAAATTTATTTCAACAAAAAATGTAGATTTGCCTATACTGAAATATATAATTCATCTTCTGAGTTTCAATTAAATTTTATGGGGTTTAAGGAAGAGGGAAAACCTCTGTTTCATTGCAATGCTTTCAAAATCAAACATGAGAATGCTTTTCCATCTAATAAAACCTCTTCTGACTATTTTGAAAGGGTAAAGAGATTAAATAAATAAACAAAATGCAATGTTTGATTCAAGCGGCAGTTTTGATTTTTCTGCTTGATGAAAAATGGATTTTAGGGCACCAACAGAGGCATTTTTCTCAAATCCTTGGGAACGCCGGTGAAGCAGCAACCTGCGGCGTCCCCAGCACGGCTCCCAGCGCTGGGGGGGCTGCGTCCGCTCTGGCTGGGCGGCTTTGCCCGGCGCTGCAGCCAACAGGCGCCTGCAGCCGCAGCGGTGGGCAGGAGGCGGCCACGGCGGGGCCCGAATCGCGGCCCCTGGGCGGCTCTGCCCGTCGCACCACGGCCCTGGGACATACATCCACCAAACCACGTTGGATGCAGGGACAACGCTCCCATGAAACCAAAACAAACTCTGAAATACGCCTGCTTAGCTTGATAAGTTGGTTGCAAACAAGAGTTTGGGGCAACTTTGCCATTTCTTCCATTTAAAAATTTAAAGCTGGTGACCTATTCTGCTGAGGAAAACATAAAAGTTTGGGCTTGTCAGTTCACTTGAAACAATGTGAAAAAGCGTTTCATTTTTTATGGATGCACCATATGTTTTGGCCCTGCAGTGGCAAGGTTTGCTGAGCAATGCCAGTTTAAATAAAGATCTTCCTGTAAGAGGAGCCTGAAACTTGCAGTGATCAGAAACAGAGTTCAGTCAGTGAAGAGGGATGGCGTTTCCACAGGGAAACTCACTGCCACACGGGAGCTTGAGTGGATCCTGTTTGCGGGGCAAACACTGCAGACTAAGCCCAGGTCCAGCGGGGCTCGCGCCGTGGCCAGCAAGAGGGCTGCAACCAAGCTGTGACTTCCAGAACAGCCTCCAAAATTAAACTAAAAGATATGCAGAAAGAAATTACTTTTAAAAGGCTAATTAAGTAATCTAGTTACAAATTCCTTTGATGTTGGATCAGCTTTTCTGTTTCGCTCTCTATGGGGCCGCACGCCTAAACTCCTGGGAGTCTGAGTCTTAAAACTGAGTCCATATATCTCTGCATCCGACCAACACACACAGCCAGCTTTTATTCGTTCTGTATGTACTCAGTTTGAGAGGATGTGTAATACAGAGATGCAGAAAGAAAATCCCTAACTGAGCTAACTTAGCGATTCTGCTCTGCAGATCCTTCCAGATTGTGCATCTGCTCCCAGGTCAGACCTCTCCCAGGAACATCTGTTTGAAGCCTCATGGTGACAGTCGGTTTCTTTAGCTAGTTAGGTCAAATAAAATGTTTTAAAAGACTGGGCCACTCAGATGATCCCAAATACACAAGTAATCAGGCTACTGAGAGACTTTCCTGTCATCTCCATTAACAAAGGATATACTGGAGGCCAATGATCCCAGTCTGTGAAAGACAAAGAGACCGGCATTTGAGCAAGGTTTATGAAATCAGACCCACTTTCCATCAAGAAATAAAAAGCTTCTCAAAGCTGGTATCTCTCCAGCTCTCAGGGTGCTGAGGGATATGAGAGACAGTCAGGACCTCCCAAGGAAAACTTGATCTAGGATCTGGCTGTCTCCCCCATCAGTGTTAGTCATTTGCAGCTTGGCTATCTCAAGGAAAATATTCCTGAATTATCCCCATTTGCTTCAGTATGGAAGGAATGCCAAGCTCTGAATCTTTGCAGAAAAAAGGCTGCAAAAGACGAAAAATAAGATATATTTTAAACTGATTTCTCCATGTACTCTAAGAGATTATCAGTCCTGAATTCATCTGCCTTCCTCCAACTTCCTCCATTTCACTCCATACTTTTGTCTGCAAACAAAGGCAGAAAATCTTAACAACGGACCCACTTCTGAAGGTAAATGAAGACAAGCCATAAAAATACTGAAAAAGACGTGTTGCCTGCTTCAGAAATCAAGTATTAACTCCACCTACTGAATAAGTATCATAACAGTTACAAAAACGTTTTCTCAGGACACAAATTTGCTTGCAGTGAACCCTGTGCAAACCACGGGCAGGCAGAAAGAAGCACCTCCGGACGTGCCAGGGAGCAGGTGCTTCCCATGCTGGCTGTCCCAGGGACAGCTTCAAACCTACCTGTTCGTGAGAACATGGGATCGCCCGTGGGGCTCAGTCATCTTCCTGCATTTCTGCTGCAGTAAAAACTCTTCACAGAGGCAGATAGAAGAGATATTCCAAAAAAACTGCACAGATGCTGATGTTGTGCCACTGTCCATGGAGCGACTGAACTGATGCAGAGACCTAACGCTGGGATATTTGGCCTGGACCTTACAAGAAGGTTTTTCTAGGATTCTGTTAATAAAGAAGCCTGGAAAAAATAGTTAATGCCAGTAATGAACTGGCATTAGAGATGGAGTCGGAAAGCTCAGCTGCTGACCGTGGCCACGCTGGCCTGCCCGTGGGCACCGGTGCCCCATGGCACCATAACGAGCTGCGGGGACTAGGAGCGAGCGAGCTGCCCTTTCTGGCACAGCTCTTACAGCATTAACTAGCTCTCGGTGCTGTACAGTGCAACAAGGACGGAATCTCTCAAATTTGTGCTACAGCACTAGTTCCATTTAATGCCTTGAACTTACAGTGTAATACATAAATAAAAAGCCTGTTTTATCTGGGAAATGAAGTATGCCTATCCTCAGGATATCTGCGCAGAATGGCTGGAGTCTGTACTTCTAATAAGCCTCACAGCCACCAAAGTGCTTGGCCCCATTTGCCGGGTACCCCAGCAGACTGGGGGCTGCCAGACAGGCAGCCTCGCAGCGAGGAGGGTGCTCCGTGCATGCCTCCAAAGTAACGGGTTTCAACCTGTATCAAAAGTGTTGCCAGTCTAATTTAATTTGTTGCTTTCACACATTTCCAAATTAAATGCAATCTGCTAAGGGCTGCTCCCTGCAAGCTGGCAGGCACAGTGAGCCTGGGCTGCCCTGCACTAGGCCCATGACAAGTTTTCCGTGCTGTGTCCTGTCTCGTTTGAGCTTTTTGCTCCTTCAGTGCTTTCTACAGCTGCAGGTGGCACCTTCAAACATTGGATCTCATGGAAACCAGATTGGCATGATCCTATCACACTAACCTCCAGGAAACTCCCTGCAGCTGAGAGGAAACAGGGACTGACAAAAATTCCAAGCAAGAGATCGTTATCTTGCCATCACAGGAACAGATGATGCAGGGCAAGATCAAGAGCTACAAGTGACCAGAAGAGGTTCATAAATGATTTGGGAAGTCTAAGGTCCAACGAACTGTGCTTACAAGGGCAGGGGTAGAGAGATGTTGACCAGGGAACAAAACCAGTATTGCTGCACGGAGTGGATCAATGATGGCATCATTTGGCTCCTGCAGCGGGTCGAAATGGCCGTCCCGCGCTCTGGAGAGCAGCGCGCAACGCAGTGACTCACGCATGGCGCAAACCACCCGCTCAGCTCCGCAGTCGGCAGCCACCGCAGCTCCCACCAACCTGCAGTGCGGAGAAATGCAGCGTGCGCACGGAAATGGCACCCGTTCTGGTTCGCAGCAGGACCAGCTCTTCTTGCTTGAAGCGTAATTATTTGCAGTCAGGTGGCACTTGATATTCCCCCTTCCTCAGCTAAGCCTAGCAACTCACTTTTAATGATTTGAGAGTACGAATGCTGGTGGAGCTAATTAGGCCTCCTGGAGGGCTGAGCTCAACTTTCTGCATGTTGCCTAAACCAAAAACAAAATGTTCCAGAAGTCATACTGTGTAGCGCACACTGCACAGACAACTCATCTCCGCAAACCTACAACAGCTCACTGATGTTTGCTGGCAAAAGGGAGAGTATCTCAGAAGACAAATTCTGAACGCTTGGTTTCCCGTGGATGCTTTCAGATTTCTCCACCTTGACTTCAGTTCGAGGAGGATGAGCCTAGGAACCAAACCAAAAATTCGCTTGTATGCTCTGAAATGGATAATTTAGTTACAGGCTAAACAAAATAAAAGCATGAACAACAGATTCCGGGGCGTGTGACTCGGTGCGGAGGTGCGAAGCGCCCGCTGTTAGTCACGGCAGGCGTTAGCTGCCCCGCTGCTGGCCGAAGGGCGTCTCGCGCCGTGGGGACTCCAGAACGGCGGGTTTGGCGCACGGGAACCGGCCGCGTCTGCCCGTGTTTCGGTGTCACCTAAGGGGGCAGAAGTCGTCTGAGAAGGGTGAAAAGGCAGCGTGTGAGAGAGCGGCTCCTGCCACGTGCCGGGGTGTGTGGAGCCGCCCATCCTGGCCCCTCTCCATGATCTCCCCGTCGTGACGAGCACCACCTCATGCAAACTATTGCAGTATTACAAATGCTTTTCTCTATTTCTTTTATTAGATCAGTATATTTAATAATATCTTTGCTCACTCTGATCATTACTGTTATTTTTGTACTATTTCGTTTGTCAGATAGCAAAAAAAAGATCAAGCCAGAAGAGAACTGTAACACCGGAAAAGCCTTCAGAGTACAGTTCTTCAAACAGGTTAACATGCTTAAACTACCAAGGCTTCATCGCCTGCTTGCCTGAGAGGCCTGATACAGAGCAGGCCAGGACAAAGCCTCTTAGTCCAAGTGCCATTTTCGTCCTTCTGTAAGCAAGAGTCAGCCTAATGGAAGCCGATGCCTGAAAAGTTATGGAGAATGCTGGTGGCATAATAATTGCAAAGGAATTACCCCATGCACCCCAGGCATGTTCTACGTCAGGTTCACCACTTCAGGTCAGCAGGCACAGGGGCAGAACAAGCGCTGTTTGTCACAGGGAAACCTGCAGACCACCCTTCCTTGCAGATCAGGCCTGTAGGCTTCAGCCTCCCCTTGGCGTGAGTGACGAGCAGCCATGTCCAGCATTCCCATGTCCAAAACCCTCCTCCAGCAATGTCTAGTTCTCCTCCCAGCAGCAAAACCTACTTCTAGTGGTTTTGCCAACAAAACTGTATTTTTTTTTCAAAATTTGACACTCTACAAAATCCGTTTTGATATCACTCACGCTTTCCTCTCTGTTGCCTGTCGCTGTCGTCGTTAACACCTCAAGCCACTACAAAACCTTCCCGGCCTCTCTGAGCAAGTCCCGTACACCCACGTGCCCCAGGAGTGCTGGGGTGCACTGCAAAATACGGACGCTCCTGATGGTCACAAACTGTATGAAACGCGTCACTACCTAGTGAAATGTGATATTAACATCAAGGTGTCACTGGCTATTCGGGACTCTGTGACTTCAGCAAAAGCAAGGAGGTCGACCACATCTCACGTACCTTATGGAGAGGACAAAAGCACAACATTCAGCAGAGCTTTTCAGACATAAAAATACTGATACAAGAAGTTCAGACCATTTCTGGGAGGTGAAGAAATCCCCCTGCCTGCCAGTGGATATCTGCATCTTCTCAAGTCTGACGCAGCAAACCACAGCACAGAGCGCTCTGCAATTTTATTTGTGGGGGAAAAAAAGTAACTATTTCCATTGCAAAGCAAAGCGAGCTTTTAATAAAGGACATGAACTGCACTGCAGATCTGTGCATGGGGCCCGAAAGCCAAAGACCTTGTAACGGTGGTGTCTAATGGCACTTTCGAGAGCAGGGACCGGTAACTCCAGGGGCTTCCTGGCCATGTTACGCTCATCCTCAGAGCGGCAGCAGCCACAGCTGTGCCAATACAGCTGTGCGAGTCAGGCCTTGCACTTGCAGGCTACACGTTTTTATGAGAGGACTTTTTTACTGGCACATTTCATATTAATAACTGGAGAACACTAAAAAGGCCCTTAAAGGCCCTCTGATTCATCTTCTAGCATGTGGCTAGGCTTGGATGATCTGTTTCTACCTACACTTTATAACCTGGCAGGAAGACGGTTCAGAGTGAGGAGGAGTCATGAGTACACAGTCATAAACCCCAGCAGCGCCTCCCTGGGGTGCTGGGGATGGAAGGGGCGATGTGATCGGTACGGAGACGGCACAGTCCCGCGCTTCCACCTAGGCACAGCCCCTGTAAGAGAAGCATCTTTATATGGATCAATAGATAGAAATAGGAAGGAGTTCTTTTCAGAGCATTTGCTGGGGCTGTTCTCCACAAGGGCTATCTATCGGTCACAGCATGATTTAGCAAAGACCCCCTACTCTGATCATCATTCTCCTCCTCTGGAGTTTACTTTAGAAGTTCCTTCAGAGAAACACACCCACTTAGAAGTGTCCCCAGATCCCCCTTGCTCTCTCCTTAAATTTTTTCCATGTAACTAGCAGATTTTTTCAGTCAACACGTAGCCTTCCCCATTCTCAACGCACGTCAGAAAGGGGATCTAATTACCATGTATTATAGGAGCAAATTGAAAAGTCCTCTGCATCCAGGAAAAAGTGACTGTGTGAGACAGAGATAAGACTGGGGCTGTTGAGGGATTGCTCCTGGCAGCACCCGAGCCAAAGGGAAGCAAATCTCAGTCTGGGGCAGTGGAAACCAGCTCATTCAACAAGCAGAGAAAACAGCAACGACCCCTGCGTGCAGGGACGACCCCCGTGTGGGGCGACAGAGGGGTCATTTCTGCTGTAACAGCCTGTTCTGCATCATCAGCCAGGCTGCAGCACCAAGGGACTGGTGAAATAGGAAGACGTGCGGCTTGGATCATGCCAACAGGCAAGGAACTGCTGCAAAGTGATGGACTGCGGTGCTTCCAAAGAACTAACCATGCAGGGGATGGTTTGAGCTCCCTCCGCCTCTGCCCCAGCCATTTCAATAGCTCTCTGTCAGCTCCACTAATAAAGAGGAAACAGCAAGCCAAAAATGTAGATATATTAGGAAAAAACCATCATCAACATAACAATTGCAAACAAGGGAAAATCATGCCATCTGGAGCTGATGAGTTTTCCATTTATATGTCAATGCAAATTCTCTTCCAGATAATTTACCTGTTGGAGCTCTGGATTCGAAGCAATTCACCCCCAGGAGGCCGTTCCTGCAGAGCTGCTATAGACTAAGCGGTGGTGCAGGGTCATTAAGGACAGGGCGCAGGGCCGGGAAAGGGGAGCCCACGGGCAGACACAAGGGAGTTGTCCCGGCGTCGCCACGGGAGCAGGCAGGCCATCTCGGCGCTGCCCAGCGCGGCGCCTCCAGCAGCCCCAGGGCATCGTGCCCCTATTCCTGCTTCCACCGCACTGCTTCCGTAGAGCCGGCTGGAGAACTGCAGCCCCTTCCTTTGGTCAGCCTCCACGGTCATCACCTCCCACTTAGACTGAATGAATGGAAAATGTTCTCCCTCTACTCCCTCAAGGCAAGTACATGCTATTTTCCTGCCTCTTGGAGAAAAAAATAATTTGATCAAATCTGCTTCCCTTCTAGGGCATAAAATCAGTGAGAGACAGACTAACATTTCCTAAAACAGATGAATAGTATCCAGAAATATTCAAAAAGCCACTGTAATGGGTGTGTGTACATACATATTTATAATATATATATATATTCACCTCACAACTAATCACCAAGAGGAAGGAACCTGTTGCGGTAGCAGTAGCATGCTGCAGCACGGATAACTCGCAGGGGAAGCTTCAAGAACACAGCTCTTCATGTCCCATCCAGCTCTGCAGTCACGGCCTTACCAGAATTACTACAGCAAAGGTGATACGTGCAGGGCCATGGAACAAGAAGGCTCCATAGTGTAAAGTTTCACCATGTTCCTCACCTTCTGTCTCCTCCCAGCCCGCAGCTGTGCTCTGAGGCATTTGAGGACGTTACCTCTCGGGGCTGCTGGGCTAGCGATGCTCTGCAAAGGCAGCACAGGCTGAGGTGTCAGGCAAGGCGCCCGCGTCCTCCCAGGGATCCAAGGCTCATGTGGGAGCCTCCTGCTGCCCCGCTGCATCACTGCTCACCGCGGCCACCGGCCTCCGCTCCATGAGACGGCTCCGTGTGAAGGCTCCATGCGACCATGTGCTCCCAGGAGCCGGCAGCAGCTCCCGGCAGCACCAGCGCTAGGGACCACGCTGCTCCCCCTGCCTCTACCCGCACAGGAGCAGTGGCATTACAAGTGATTCCTCTGCTTGCACTATGAGGACAAAATACCGCGTGCAGAACTGTCCAGCCTGCGTGGCCAGGAAAGGGATATACTCGTTCAAATTATTTAAACACTCTTCTACTCAAATTACACACACTTTTGCTCAGATACACACCTGTACAGAAAGATTCAGTCTCATCCAAGCCAGAGAAGTACAAATGCTGCCCACCATCCCCACAAAGCCAGACTTCAGCCTTTTTTAACAAAATACATGTCTTTTATCCACCTCTTAGAATTCACAGGAAGCATGCCTAAGGGTATGAGCTCTACCTACAGGCACTGAACCATCTCCAGACAGGAACTTTCTCTAAAAAAGGCACTTTCTGGTCAAATCTTTTACATAATTAAAGGCAAAGCTTTGAAAATCCTCAGGCATTTTTTTTTCTTTCTAAAATTGCCATGTTAACTAAGGGCTGACTTCTTAGAGCTCCAGTACAAGCAGGGCCATTGCTCTAGGATCACAGACAGGGGAACAGACCTTCCAGCTGGTGTTGATGGGGACGAGGACAACAAACCTGCTGAGCTACCAGAGCACGGCCCCCATCCACAGCTTAAATCCGTACCTCCTAATTTGTATTTTCTCCTAAGAAACAGATTGTTTATCCAAATGCGAACCAAACCCCCAAAACATTCTCCAAGTCCATGGGGATTCAGATTTAAAATCATTATTCAGCTCTGTATCTGCACATTTTATTTTTTAAATAAGTATGTAATTTGCAATATTGAACAAAATATGGAATAAATACCACTTGTCACCATCCAAAGCTACAAATCCACTTAAGCCTGTAATTACCTACAAAAGCCTTCTACGACAGTCAAGGCTCCCACAGATTTCACCCGCAGTTGGCTGGGAACCGCTGTCCTCTGGGAAGACGGAGTGTGATTCTGGCTCGCGCTCTCTCCAGTGGGATGCACCCCGGGAAGGAGGGACTCGGGTGCCCTGCCCGCCCGTGCAGCCTCCTCACTCGCCTCCACACAGGGATGCTCCTTGGGCCCCCATCTCCCACCACGGCTGCGCAGGACGCCGCTTTTAGCCCCAAAACGCTCTGAGTGAATCCAATACTGGGTTTTCTTGCCTAAGCTCGGTGCTCCAGCGTAGCCAAATCCTGCTGCCCTGCGTGTGCTGCAAGCACAGCCCAAAACAAACTCCGCACGAGGGACTTCTGTGCTGCGGCCCCACGGCTGCCCCCCGCCAGGCTGGCCATGGTGCGCCCCCGTCCTGGCCGGCTCCCTTGGAGGCTTCGCTCCGGCTGCCTCGTCGCTGCAGGCGCCACATCCGCACGGGCAGCCCCTCCGGCGCCCCCCTGCACCCTGTGCTCTGCTCTCAGTGACTCACGGTCACCCACCCCTCGGGGATCTCATCTCAGGCTGTAACGTCTGCCACAACTTCCATTTTAGACCCCCGTGCTGCTCCCTTGAAATCAGCCATAAAACTCTGCTGCTCAATCAATCTAATCTCGCCTTCAAGGAGAAAGGCTGGCCCCTCACCCCTCATCTGCTCCCAGCTTTCTCATCACTACGTCGGGTTTGCTCCCCTGGCACTGCACTGCAAACTAGAGTTCTCAGGAAACAAAGTCCTCCTCCACTTCTCCGAGCTTTCTGCACTGTGTGTGGATGTAATCAAGCCACAAACCTCTATCCACCACCCAAAGCTCATCACAACCAGCAGCAGTTGCGACACCCTTTGGAGGGCAGCAGGGCAAGCGGAGGGCGCAGGGCAGGAAGGGGCGGCAGGCGGCTCCGTTCACGGCAGGGGCCGGGACACGCGGTGCAGGCGGGCGCGGGGGGCGAGCGGCCGCAGCCGGGCGGTGCTGGTGGAGGTCAGGCCGTGGGGCCGGGCGAGCGAGCGCCGGAGCAGTGCGCGGGGCCTTCCCGGGCGGTGGCCCGGAGCGAGGCCTGCACACGCCGCCCGCAGCGGCTGCCCGGCGAGGCGCGCGAGGCCAGTGCCCTGCGCGGCCCATCCGCCAGGCCACGGAGGTCAGCGCCGACGTGGGCAGCTGCGCGCAGCAACGTGTCGCACTAAGCCGCGCCTCACTCCGCGGCAGCGCTTCAGCGAGGCTGACAGCTCCGGAACATAAAACGTTTACTGAAGTTTCTCACGAGGTAGCACCGTTCCATCAAGGGGAAAAAAAAGAACAAACAGCCGGTGGGAACCCAGCTCTCTGTGTGGACATCACACGAGGGAGAAGTGAATATTCTCTTCTCTATGAAGTGAGCAGCTTAATAACAGATAACAGATGGATCACATTTGGATCTTTCTACCATAAAAATAAGAGTCACTGTTTGGAATAGCGGGAGCAGTACAGCTGGTCATGCCTCCTACCCTGCGAGGGGGTTTTTGTTGATGAGCACAGGGAAAATCAAGTGACAGTGCAGGGGAGCGGGACGCGGCAGCAAAAGGGGCTGGTGCGTGGCCAGCGGCCCGGCAGGGCCGTGTCCCGTGCGCGGGCAGGGTGCATGGCAGGGCTCCCCACGGGCTCCCGGGCAGGACACCCCTCTGCTCTTCACCCAACGGCCGCCGCAAAGGGGGCTCTGCAGTTTGACAAGGGCTGTTAAACTCACAGGCACATCTTGCTCCCTCATCCTCACAGCAACCACAAAAACGAGCCACAGTTAATTGCCAGTGACCACTTAATAATAATAGTCTTGAGTGACTTTGGAGGCCAGCATCAGACCCCGCGTGGGTGCAGGAAAGGGTATAAAGCTAAACTAAGGATGACTCAGACAAGACACATTTAAAAATGAGGCAGAAGATAAAAATACTCCAAAGATGTAACACACATTGTAAAAGCACTAATTTGGTTCTAAACCAGTAATACTGGGCCCACTTTTTCCTTGTTTGTTGCTTAATGTAACTCTAAAATGAGACATAAATAATGTTAGGCATGAGCCACAAAGAGATTCCCAGTAATGTAAGCATATGGTGCTCCCCTTGGCATGTATATACTCGTGGTGCCTGGCACACCATAAGTGCAATCTTCCTGCTACGATGGGGTGAGACGGATGAAAAGCCGCACGTGGCTATAACCCCTGCCCATGGTAAACCTGTCATCTTCCTATCATTACTCCGGTCTCACTGACTCAGTGAATGAGCCTTCTCTAAACACTTCGGCAGCTGATAGGAAAATAATGGAAAATTTTCTAATTGGTAAGAAAAAGGCTACCAAAAATAGAGAAGAGCATGGTATGTTATTAAATCAAGAAAAGCACAGATTAATTAGCTTTGCACCAAGCTGAGAACAAAATGCTCAGAACATACTTTGAGAGTGTAACTTCCTTCACAACAGTGTGCGTAGAAAGCTAATGCTTCTCACTTTTCAAATTAAAACTCTCTAAGGACAGAGATTAATTTCTTTCAGGCTTCAGTAATAAGTGAATAAGCTATTTTTATCTTATTATTTTAAACAGCAAGTTTTTGATAGGAAACTCGAGATTCAATTCTTTCAGACACAGAACATTTCTCTGTATAACTGCCACTAAGCAATGGGCATTCATTTAAATGAAGATTCTTTCTGAATCTGACAAGAATCTTTGGAAACAAGTTTCTCTCCCAGTTTTTCACCATGAAAAATGTCCCGGCAAGATATAATTTTGAAAATGACCTTCAACATGAAGAGAATTTGAAGATGTCGGATCAAAGGCTGGCCATGGTAGTAACCCTAAGCTCAGCTTTTCCTACCCGTCTGAGGAGTGAAGGCTGCTCATCTTTGTGCAAAGCAAGGGAGATTTAAAATACCATGGGTAGGCTACCGGGAGCCCTTTAATCACAGGGTACCCCAAAAGCTTCAAAACCAGGTTTAATTCATTCTCATTTATGTCAATGGTCCAACTCAGTGGAAATGAAAAATGCCTCTAAGAGCTTTTGGCAATCCTATTCTTAATTAATAATGTGTCAAATATGTGCTGCACATTTTAAAGACATTTTGAAAGACATACATTGTAAGCTACTCCTCTTTAACTAATTATTAAATGCAAAATCATTGCCCATTTGTCATTGCAAGGCAATGTTGGAGCTGCTTTCCTGTTGACACAACAGCCTCAGCCTTTAAAAGGGCAACAAAGGAAACAAATGACTAAGACATGAAAAAAATCAGGCCATTTTCACTGCAAATGACATTTAAAGATGCCCATTGTTTTGAAGAGAGCTCAGAGTTCTAAATCCAACTTAAATATCGTATTCCTGCTACAATATCTGAAGCTGCTAGCTGCAAATAGCAAGGACAGGGATGTCACGTTTTCTTCTCTCTGGTTTTCTCAGCTCTTCTCCCAAAGGTTCACGCAGTCACTTTCCCTGACCTCTCTGTACCCGGTCTCTGCAGCTCTCGTTGTTTATTTGCATTCAGGCTACACACAGGGAACGTGCAAAGTGGACATCCAGCTGCAGATCACAAAGTACATTTGGAATTACTGGATTTCACTTTGATGGTTTATCTTTAATAACTGTATCTCATATTAGCAGAACATCTTTGTTTATGCCAAACATACCACATAACATTCAGCAATGCATGAGGAAGAGGTACCTTAATTAAAACTGTATTATAGCTGTCAAAACAAACAAGCAACATTTATTTTGCTCATTTGCTGATATAAATATGCCGTGAAAATGAATGGGTGTTGGATGGTGGATTTAACTGATGAGGAGGAGGATAAAAGTCGAGCTGTGGGTTACAAGATTGCTGATGCCTGACAGCGACTTCACACCATGCTGAGCAAGGTACAGGCAGCCTTGCTGGTGAGGCTACCAGACAGACTGACGTGCTCCTGGGGAGGGCACTCTGAAACATGTGCCCTGTCCTACATGAAAGAGTAGCACAAAACAGCACACAAACGATTACAGGTAGAAAAAGTTGGGAGAATAAAGCAAAGCAAGCAAGCAAAAAGACTTGCCCAAGTCCCTAAAAGAACTTTCTTCTTTTTGGCTTTTTAATTAATTGCCAGTAATTAGCATCATGGAAGCAGTCTCAGCAGAATACTTCTTAATGGCTTCTTGGTTTCCTACAAATGAGGTGTGTTTTAATTACAGATGGATCCCAGCTAGGCTGGGAGGTCTGCACTCCCTCGACACCAAGCTTCATTCGACAACTTCAATGAACAGGTGAAACAAAACACACTTTTATTTGTTTGTTTTTAAACCAAACCTGAACATTTACCAGAGATGAAGGTCACTAACTGGGAAGAGCAATTCCCGGTGTGCACTGGACACTTCCTGAAGGAAGGTGGCATTAGTTTGTGCTGCCTCACTCAGGGCACACTTACCCAGGCAACTCAGACCACAAGGATATGTCAGAATACCAAGTGGCCACGTGTGGGACTTCTGGTGGGCAACACTGCTGCACTGGGGAAGAAACACCAAGGTGTCATAGAGCCTACAACGTCCAGGAGACATGGCAACTCCACATGCCAGAAGGAAAATTATATCTGATTTTTCCCAATCCACGTATTTCTTTCCCTAGTTTGTTTTTCCTTTCTCAATAAACCTGCTGCGCAGCCCTCCTGCTGGCCCAGGATGACCTAAGAAGGCACGATGACATTACAGCAATAAGATCCCCTAATGCAATCTCCTCATTTACATTCATAGACACTTGAAAGGGCTTCTTCCCCACTTGCCTCTCTTCCCCTTCCTCTTCCCTACCCACCGTGCGTTACGGCATGAAGAAAACAAGGCACTGGAGATCGGAAAGCGCCTCCCTGCTCCCTGGCAGCATGGAGGGACAGGCAATTGCTGCGGAGCAGAACTCACACAGCCTTGGTGAACGTCCGCACCACGAGGGCAAAACATTTTGGCGTGGTCCGAGTCAACAGAAACAACTTGGTAGTTCATCTGCAAGGGGGGTGCTCTGCTGATGGTGATGTGTCAATGCAGCATTATCCGAGAGGCTGCGGTAGGAAGGCGTATGTGCATGTGGGATGGATATTATACCACGCTGAGACAGCTTGCTTTGAGCTCAAAGCCTACAGAACATTGTTTGTTTAGAGGCTCACTTCTGCAATAAGCCTTATGCAAAATCTGCATCATCTCAGGGCACAAAGAGCTCAGCAAGCACTGAGACTTTGCAAAAGCCTTGAAAAACAACAAAAATTTTCTACTTAGGTACAGGAAATCTGATGTTGGATCTACCAAAGCGCCCTCAGTTCATGTCACACCTCGCAGGGAGCTGGAGGCAGGGGGAGCTGCAGGCGCAGTGACGCGCTCTGTGCCCCACAGCACAGGGGGTGCATGGAGAGCAGACCAACAGGTCTGCAAGAGAAACATCGGACCAGGATAAGCTGAAGATCTGAGGGCCAGAGGAAACACTCTCCAGATGCTACATTCAGATCCAGGCTGCATTCATATAGGATATGAATAGCAAACAGAGAGAGTTTTCTTTCTAGTGTTTCTATATCTATGTCCAAATGAGCAATCTCTTTCTTGCTACATTTAACTGCTCTCAGCTCCATGTAAGATCTAATCTCTCCCTTGCACACGAAGGAGGTTCCTGCTTGCACGTGTACTTGACAAGATTGCTTGGAGGGTACCAGGCACACAGACAAGCCAGGGCAGCACAACACACGTGCCGGGATTTGGCCGAGCTGGACAAGCAGCTCTAGCATCACAGCAGCTTCACAGCAGCTCTAGCATCCTCTGGACTCCAGCAAAACACGTGGGGCAGTGTCGCTGAAACCTGGAGGTGCTTGAAAGGCAAGGCCTGAAGGAGGTCACCTGCACTCACAGCTGCTTCGGCTCAGATCACTGCTTCTCTGAGCTATGGCACTGACTGGGATTTTAAGCCAAACCCAATACCCTGGGTCCGTGAGCTGCTGGTGCGGGGCACGGACAAGCGGAGGGCGGGGGAACGTGCAGCAGGGGGACTGATGGCCCCTGCCTGCAGCACCACTCCCACGGCTCCTGTGCCCCTCCAGCGCCAGGACAGCGCAGCCCATGCCCGTGGAAACACCGAGTGCCAGCAAAGGAGCAGAAGAGCAACCGCGAGAGAAAGCAGCCCCCGACACGGAACCGGGCACTCCGTGCACCACGGCGAGACGCAGCTCCTGAGCGACGCTCTCACACGGACGCATGACACGGAGACGCCGTGAAAAGGACAGAACGATGCTTTGGAACAAAGACCTGGAGAACGGCTTCCAGGAGCATTCAAGGAAGACAAACTATTGTTAATGTCAGTACACACCTTTTGGATATCACTTACTAGGAAACATCACTTACTAGGAAAATAAGCAATATCAATAGCAACGCTCTTCTAAGAACAGCAGGTGAGCCACATCAAACCTGGTCACCATTGGTAACTGTTGAAGTCTTCAGACTCCGGATATTTTTCTGTGCACTTAAAGAAAACAACAAAGATCACTTAAAGTCAAAGAAAAGGAACCACCTACTTCTCTAACTTCATGTTTTATGCAGAAACAAATGCTGGAGTATTGTGAAAAAACCATTATGCTCACAGCAGCAACTAGGGTGCCATTGGTCATACCCCACCGAGGCAAATCTCCTTATTCTTACACCAGCCTCGCAGCAGTTTATGCTGCAGGGTCTAATCCTCCAGAAAGCCTTGTGCTACCCTACGTGGTTGCATGCAAGGAGCACAGGCAGCCCTGGCTCTGCAGAGCGCCCTGGGGCCTTCACACCCAAATCAAGTGCTCGTTAAGCCCCTGGCCCCGCACTCCCATGCACAGCAGGCTGCAGGGCAGGCAGCTCCAGCACAGGCTGGGCAGGACCGACCCGCACCACGCGCTGAGCAAGCACCAGCACACTAATGAAGTGGGCAATTATCCCTGCTCCTTAACGGGCAATCAAAGCAAGCAACTTTAAGTGCATGTTCGCTCTCAAAAATGTTCCTTGCTATACAACCTAGGAAAACGTTACCATAAAAAATGCAGTACAATTCCCATTCCTGCGGACGTGCACAACGTGATTCCGGGCACGCTGCAGCCTGGCCGCTCTTTGCGAGGCCTTTGCAGAGGCTCTTGCCCCTGCACAGGGCTCCCGGTGGAGGCTCCGGAGCACCGGGCCGCGCGGTCGGCTGGGCGCGAGGCTGCGGCACCGGCCGGGGCGCACGTGGCCCCGCACGCGCCCACTGCCCACAGCAGCATCCGCCCCGCGGAGCGAGCGATGCCAAGGGGCACGGCCGACACACAGCGAAACGCAGCAGCCCCTCTGAGACACACAGAAATCAATCAAGTGATTTGTTATGTTTCACTGCTGTTTAAAAGAAAAAAAAAAAAAAGAGAGAGAGAGAGAGAAGCGTTTTCATTCATCGCAGCTGATAAAGACACACGGTTCTATAAATACCTTCAATGCCGCAGACAAGGGTGGAATACCTAATAAGGTCTATATGGGTTTTTAAATAGAAGTCTGCCCCTTTCAGATGTAAAGATCTGCTGAATACCCAAACAGCAGAGTAAAAATAGCAAGCGCGACTGCTTCTCATTACTGATTAACGACACGTATCCTGGAGGACAGGTTCTACCCGCAGGTGCGTGGAGTGAGCAGTGCACCCGCGGGCGCCGCGCTGCCTCCCGGACCTGCACCAGCACCATGGCCCACACAGGGCATGGCCACTAACCCGCTGCCACCCTGCCTCATCGCGGGAGCTGGGCTGGAGCTGGAGCCGAGCCAGAGCTGAGCCAGGCCGCAGCTACCAAGAGCTCCTGGAAGGTTTTATGGGCAACAGGGCTGCTGAGAAGAAAGTTCTCCAAGACTCAGCAGCAGGGAGCGGGGCCCTGGGCTCATGGCCCGCTCCCCGTGCCCAGCCCGGGTGGCAGCAACAGGTCCCACATGGCCCTGTCCCCCTCCAGCCCACACGATGCAGCCAGCACTTGCAACAACTGCTTCGTTGTGGTTCATGAAACACTTCTCACCAGAGGAGAGACCCTGGTGGACACGTGTGCATGTGTGTGCATGTAAATGTGTGCATGTGTGTGTGTGTGCATGCGTGTACATGCGTGTACATGTGTGCATGTGTGTGCATGGGTGTATGTGTGTACCTGTGCGTGTGCACACACAAACTCAAACAGCAAACAGGGCTTTGCTCCTTCGCTAGGCAAGCAACTGCATAAAGAGCCAATGAGTTCTTTATTTACCGACAGTGTGGGATTTCTGCGTGTGTACATTGTACATGCAGCTAATTTATACATTACCCAGCGTGCGGAGCTTGCCATGCGGCAGTGCTGTCAACACAATTATGATATCGTGAAAACAAACTCTGGATTTTTCTCCCAAGCAGAAGCCACTGGTGCACGTATTGTTCGCACGGCTCCGCAAGGCTATTTAAAGCACGCGATGCTATCTCTGTCCTGGAAACTCGAGAGCAGCAGAGGCGCTCTCCCCGAACCGGCCTGGCCGGGGCGAGCGCCAGCGCTGCCGAGGGGCTGCACGACCGGCGGGGAGCACGGCTGCTCCCGCGGTCACTCCAGCCAGGCACGGTGAGGCAGGGCACGCAGCCACGGACAGCTCCGGCCCTCGCCACCTGCCCCACGGGAGCAGCAAAGTGGCGGGACCCCGCAGCCGCAGCGAGCGGGGTGCCCACGGGCCATGCAGCCGCAGCGAGCGGGGTGCCCACGGGCCATGCAGCCGCAGCGAGCGGGGTGCCCACGGGTCATGCAGCCACAGCACCAGTCCCGCAGCCACAGCGAGCGGAGTGCCCACGGGCCATGCAGCTGCAGCGAGCGGGGCGCCCACGGGCCATGCAGCCACAGCAAGCGGGGCGCCCACAGGCCCACATGGCCGCAGCGAGCAGGCCCCGCAGCCTGCGTGAGCCCTCCCCGCAGAGTGCTCCATTCTGCCACCGGGGCTGCACACTTCATGTAG
>VZSG01000378.1:231520-254061 GCA_013398315.1 Nothoprocta pentlandii | reverse complement strand
CCCGGGGGCCGGAGCGGGCCCTGGGTCCTCGGGGCAGGGCAGTGCGGGCGGCCCGGTGGGTGCCCGTGCCTCGGGAGGCGCCTCGCCTCGGGGCTGCGCTGCGCTGCGCCGCACTGCACCGCACTGTACCGCACTGTGCTTCCTTCCTTTTCTCGACGTTTTCAGGCGCCCCTTTGAAGTTGCAAACACCCAGGCGTGTTGCGGGTGACCTGGGTGATTCGCGAGAGGGGCCAGGGAGCCCAAACCAGCACTCCTGGTGCAAGGAGAGCAGGCAGCCGCGGCCCGCAGCGCCCTCGGGGCATGCTGTGCTCCCCTGGCCCTGCTGTGGCCCTAGGCCCCGTGCCAGGTGCCTGGGCAGGACACGAGTGTGACAGGAAGGGGACGGAGGCGTCAGCCAGAGGCTGGTACGGGTCGGGCTTCGGGAGGGAGCGTGCTAGCGTTAGCGCTTGCTGATGTGGGCCCGTGCGCTTCCCGGTGCGGAAACGTGCAGGGGAACGGCCTCTCCCACTGCTGCACCTACCAGCACCTGCAAAATTCCCACTAAGGGCGTTGTTCCCGTCTTACAAAACGTTGCATAGCACCAGGGGCAACCTGCAAATTAATAATGCCAAGTAAACTGGTTTGATAGATGCTTGTTCTTTCTGCACTGTGTTTTGGGGTTGTTTTTCTGAGCTCGTGCCTGGCTTTCGACTGATGGGGGTGATTTACCAAGCCAGTCCTTCAGGCTTGCTGTCGAACGGTGACAGCTCTGCTGAAGGGTTCCATGGCCGCGGCCGCAATTCAGCAGATGGATATCTCGAAAAGAGCAATTCACCTGGTGCGAATTCATCAGGAGGGATCAGGAAGGCTGCTGAGACGTGTCTGTCATCTTCCTCACATACCTGGATGTCAGCAGGAAAAGCATCCCGCCTCTCACCCAGGAGATACACAGGCTGCCCCACGTGAAGGTGGGCAGCAGTGACGAGTGGCTCTGGTAGCCTTGGCCGGGAGCAGCACGAAGCACACAGGGGTCATTGCTTTGTCAGGCAAAAAATAAGGCTCTTAGCTATGATTATGAATCCCTGCTTTCTGAAAATGTCCCAATTAATTAAATCACTACATGTGTCATTTACAGAATGGTGTTCCCTTCAGCAATGTTCTTTTCATAAAAGCATAGAGCAGCTTCAGTTTTTACATTTAGCATTTCGCCTGCCAGGAACAGTCTGTCTGCTGCTGGCTTTAAAACTTATTTATGTTTTTCTCTATTAGCACTTTCATCTGGAAGGAAATGTCGTATCGGTGATTCCCAAGGATTTATTTCAAAAGTTGCCACATCTTGTTTGGCTGGATCTCCGGTACAACAAGATTAAAACTATTCCCCCCGGAATTGGCCACCACAGGTAGGAGGCTGGTTATGCTGATAATTTAATAACAATTGTATTTTCCTTCAATTTGCGTTACTACAATTTCATTGTAGCAGTCAGACATTTGTATGCCTTTGTTTGGCATTCACCCCTGCTCAGGAGAACAGTAATTAACCTTTTTTTTTTCTTAAATGTATTTAACTGAATTAAAAGTCATATAACTAGCATAATCCATGTTATTCATCTAAACTCATCTTCCTTTAGGAATCTCATACCTGCTACTCTTTCATGTAAGTATTTAACTGATTCCATTTATAGCATCATAAGGAAGATGAAAACTGGGACCCCAAGTGCCCAGCCTCCCGCCTGACAATGAGTGATAGTTCAGTTGATCAAAGAATATTATTCATTAATCGCTTTGGCGGTTGTCTGACATACTAATAACTGTAGGAAGAATTAATTAGCAGTCACTGATCTGTGTAACATGTGTCCCAGTGAACCTAAAAAGCACATTTGATCTCATTTTGTAGTGATCACGAAATTAACTCCTCACCATTTTTTTAATGCCCTTGAACAATTCCTTGCTTCTCACTGAAAAAAAAAATGGAAGACAACAGATCATAATACATGTTAATTAACAGGAACAGAGAACTGAATTTATTAGTGGGTGGAGAACAGCCCAACACCATGGAAAGTTAGCTTGCATTTAGGGTTGTAGAAGATGGATTTCCATGAAGGGTGGGCAGTGAGCAGCAGGAGCAGCCCTTGAGCAGTGTGTGCTACAGGATCTTCCAGAACTGTTCCATGGCATTCTGTGGTGAGCACAAGGTGCTTCACAGTACTGTAAAATCATTTGCTGTATGGGATTTGTCAGACATTGGATTTCTAACGTTTGATTACAAAAACATACAAAAGTAACATTAAGCCTGTGAAAAGAGCTGAAAATGTCAAATTTAATGTTGTTTTTGCATCTCTTAACTACATTTTGTCAGTTATTTTAAATGGTCCAGGCCTGACGCACTTTCCTCGCGGATGTTTTCCATGGGACACAGGGTTTGTGGAGGGGTTAGTGTGAGAGCTGCGCTGGCCCCGCTGCACGCGGAGCAAGGGGAACCTGCAGCAGGGGCGCCCCTGGGTGCTCCCGCCTCCGGAATCCCCCGTGCTGCTCTGCTCCCTAGGCAGACGTGCACTTTATTTTGTGTGTGTTTGTCCCTTCACTTCAGTCAACAGCTCACTTCTTAGAAAATGCGTGTTCAGAACTGCTAATTGACTCAGTTGCTCAACATCAGGGTAATTTCACTTCATCCTTACCATGGAGCCTCGGCCCAGCTCTGGAAGGATCCTGAGGCCGCGAGGACCTCCCCTTCCCAGGGGCACCTCGGGAATTAACAAGGACTTGGATTTTGGAGGGGGCAATCCCTTGGCGTTCTCGCCTACCTTTTCCTGTTTAATAAAGCGTATGATTAAGGATATGTTGCTTAAATTTCTTGATTGAATTGAAATGTCTTCCAATATCACCACAAATGTTCATCCAGAGTTGAACAGCTGCCAAAATGTTTGTTTTCTGTTTGTTTTTTTCCTAGAGGTAAAGAAATATTATGACAGAAACTAGTAAGGTTTGTTTTTGCTTATTTTGTTGAAGTTTAACAGTAAACAAGCTTAAAAAAAGGGCAACACTTAGAAAAGTGAATGAGTTTTCATTTACAGTAGGTTGAGATTTTATATATGGACAGTGCATTTAAGATATCAAATTCATATATCCTAATCCATAATTTGATCTGATAAATTGGTGGATATTAAAAACTGTTTAAAAGACTGTGATTAAAATTGCAAAAAAAAGCATTCAAAAAAAAAGGAAAAAAAAACCCAAAGAACCCAAAGTACAGGTTTCTGTATCTCAGGTTCTATTTCTAGCTTCCAGTGTAGGTACTGGCTTGGGTTTTTTTTTGTTTATTTATTTGTTTGTTTGTTTTTAATTTGCTCTGGATGTCCCCTATTTAATCAGTGGTCCCTGTTCTCATATACATTACGCTTTCTTGACATATGTTTCTTTTTCCAGTTACTCAACTAATTCTTTGTCTTATATTACCAATCTCTATTAAATTTTATTCCCAGACCTTCACATTTTTACTTACCTTGAGGACTGGTATGAAATTGGCTTTTATTTTTATTTATTGTTTCCTTCCTATTTCTATCTGAATTTGTTAGTTTGCTTCCCTGCTGTGTCTGGAGATAAGCAGGTAGGTGCTGTGAGGGGGAAAAGAGGAGTCTTTCTTTCTGCATGAAATGTCCTAAATACTTAAATGATCAGAGGCAGCCTGTACATCTGAGTACGTATACTCTCTACAGCAAGTCTGGAAATTTTATTTGCTAAAGAATACAAATTGTTTTCTGAGCACAGGCAAACCGTAGTGTTTCAAACATTTGGCCTTAGAATTTGCCCAAATGTTAGCAGATTTTCATAAAGATATCAAAAATTACAAATGCAACATAAATGCCTGACCCATGCTAAGTTTCTAGACTATTTCCAAGAATGGGAACACTGGAGCTTCTCAAAAACAAAAAGACAAAATTAAATATAGATAAAAAAAATATTTCTAATCTCATTATCAAAAATGGCTGAGCAGTTTTAGCTCAAAATTACCCCGAGGAGCACACTCAACACCCCAAACAGTCGTAGTTCAGCAATATTAAAAAAAAAAACAAAAACAATGTGTTTGTAACTGGAACAATCTAGCAGTTATACCAGCGGTAATACAGTGGTAAATGAGCTTTGCAGAAAACAGATAAATGCTGAATATTGGAGTAGTATATAGAGGGTATAAATACAAACACTAGTGTCATGCCAGGAAGCTTTGGGGCACGCTTAGTCATTTTTAGCACTTGTGGTAGCAAGGGACTGGCGTGGTTTTGCCTTGAGGGGTCCATTCTGTGTTAGGAAGCGAAAGGAAGAAAAAATTAAAGAGAAAAAATGTTCCTGTGTTTATATTAACTTTGTTCTTACAGTTGCTACTATTTTCTTTTTTATTGCACAGGCAATTAAAAACTCTACTTCTAGAAAGAAATCCTATAAAAGAGCTTCCTGCAGAACTTGGTGAGTACTCACTTCTTTTTTTTGAATGTATCTTTTTTGTATATTGGTTCTTAATCATTCTGTAGTTAAGCTTTGGAATACTTTAATATTTATCCAAAGAGAGATTGTTCTTAACTTACTGTGAACAACTACTTTAAGAGGAAAAAATAGTTGTGTTGCTGGAGCAGTATGGTCATTTCTGCTTAAAAATAGACTTATTTTCTTAGGACTAAACTACTTTAAAGTTAATTGCATTCCCAAATAGTTCTTTACGAGGTACACTTTCAAAGCCATTTCTTTTTGATGATGATGTAGCTCTTTTGAGTCTACAGTGTGTTTTATGATTGTTTGAAGTAATTTCCTAATTTGTGAATCGTGACTGTTTGAAAAGGCATTTTCATAGTTGCAGCTCATTTAGCAAATTTGGGGGTTTTAGCCTGTTGGAATGCAGTGTGTTTAGCAGACTTCTGAGCTTTCTCTTTCCTGGTAATCAATGCCATATTGAAAGCAATTGAAAGTCAATATTGTTGAATAGAGTGATGGGCCTGCTTGTCTGCCTGACAGAATCCCCTCGGATGGGAACTCCAGGGATATATCCCTTCACACAACCAACAGCAGTAATTGCACAACGACTATTTAGTCTCTGCACGTTGAGCACAGATTTTCTGTTCTACGCACTTTTGATGCTCTCAGATAATTACCGTATGCAGCGTGCAGGTCTGTCGTACCTTTAGTCTGTGGTCAAGTGATCCCTCCTTTCGGGCCTGTTCTCCTTCTTGGCCAGGGTGTCTGCACCGCTCCAGTGATGTGCGGGGCCTCAGCTCCTCCTGTTGGCTCCCCCCGGCGCTGTCCTGCCTCCGGGACGCCGCGGGGCCCCTGCGGGCACCAAGGACCAGCGTGTCACCCGGTGTCACTGCGGCAGCCGCCTTGTGCCACGCGTGGCGCGCTTGGATTCCCACCAAGCTGTCTGGCCGGGATTTCCAAACAGCAATTTATTCCCATCCCGTTCCTGTTCAGTTCCGGTGTCTCTACATCAGTCCTGTTTCAATGTGAGTGCAATTTCAAAATAACGATTCAGATTCACAGTTCTTGTTTTTATCACTTCCCAGTTTGAGTTTGAATTTATCAGAATTCAAAATAATAATTTCGTTTTAAAATTGAGAATTCTAACTACAGTCTACTTTTTACCAGGAATGAGAATTCTAACTATAGTCTACTTTTTACCAGGATCTGAATTGAATTTGCCTCAATTTTCAATACAGTTACTTTTATATTGGTGTTGGGATGGCAAAACATATTTTTTCCTCTACTGCTAAGAAATTACCAGTGAGCTCCTGACTCAGTGGCTGATCAAAACCTCAGGTAAACTATGAAGAAATCAGAATCTAGTTGAACAGAAATACTTCCCCTGGGTGCCTTTGTTCTCAAGTTCACTAACACTGGGATAACTCTGCCTTCTACGGCAGAAGAGGGCTGAATATTCCCTGTTATTTGGTGTGTTTTTATATATAATAGGCTGTACTTACTGTCGATGCAGAGAATCCATTTGCACTTGGATCTCAATCTTGCAGCCTGGGACGGAAAGGGACTGAGAAGGATCCAACCATTCTCTCCATCCTGATGTTTGGAAGGATCCCTTGTGTTCCCCTAGTACCTACCTCAAGTGATCATTTTATTCAGCTATTTCCATGCTGGGTTTTATGTTGTCTTTCTGTTAAGTGCACTTTGTTGTCAATATTGCTATAGCTGACATTTCCAGAGAACTAATGTCAAATGCAGTTGTTAATGTCACTGTAAGAATTATGTTACAACATTCCTTTCAGCTTTAATTACTGGTAATTTAAAATCAAATACCTGTGCTGTTAGTAATGTATTTGTCATTCCTGCAAGTAAGCTTAGGCAAAAAAAAAAAAAAAAAAAAATCAAAGAGCAAATGTGCTGCTTTACACTGTAGTGAGCAAAGCAGAAGGCAAAGCTGCCCGGTGTTGCAAGCCCTGAGCCCCTGCAAAGAAGGACAAGTTAAGCTGATATCTATGGTCAAGCTGTGCATGGAGTTTTGAAGTGTGATGCTACCAATATAACGTGAAAAACTTATTCTGATTGAGAACATCACTGAAAAACTGAATCTAGTCAAGGACGCACTTCCTAAATAATTTAAATGATACAAATAAAAAATAATTGTCATAGCCAAACACTGATAGCAGATTCTTTTTTAAAGAAAGCTGTTACATTTGTATTTTGAAAGATTTAATAGTAGATTATAACACTGGATGTTTTGATCCACATAAAAAAAATACAACTTTTTTTTAAACTGACTGAAAGGATTATTTCATTCTGCAAATCTACTTATGTGGCAAAATTTCTAATTTTATGAGGCAAATTTTCTACTTTTATTTCATTTCAATAAAGCCCAATTTACTGGGGAAGGAAATAGATCTAATTTCCGAAAGGGACTGCATGTGCTTTGCTGTTTGCACAGAGCAAGCGGCTCGAGGAGAGGAGGGAGGCGCTGCTGGTGCTGTGGGCCCTGCTCTCGCCAAGCGTGCGAGCTGTTGAGCCCGCGCTGGTGCAGGGGACGGCCCAGCATCCAGGGCAGCCCGTGGGCCGCGGCTGGGTCTGAGCGCCCGCGGGCAGGAGGAGCCCGCGCTGCTCCACAACGGGCTCATTCCAGCTCGGGAAAATCACAGCGCTAGCAACATAGGGAGGAAAACTTTAGTTCTTTTCATTTGGTATGAAGGAAACTGGCACAGGGTGACCTATCAACACCACAGATCCCATTCCCACATGAGTGGAGGAGCACCAGAACAGCCACCAGAGGAGCGGGCTGTTGAGCCCAGCTGTTGTGAGAAAGCCCATCTTGTCTTGAACAGGGAGAAAACTGGTTTACAGGATGGATGTTGCCTTTGAGTTTCAGTTCAGAGATTCTTTCCTACCTTGAGAGAAAACATAACTTCTTGGCAGAGAAGATGATAGTTTTCGTTAAAGGTTACTGAAGTGATGAAATCCTTTGGCATGTTTGTGTCTGTTTGCATGTGGTGTGCAACTGCATCTGCACTTTCGTTGAACTTTTTGTGCACAGAAGCCTCAGCGCTTGTGCACAGCCTTACACAGAGCAAGGTTAAAGTTCTTAGCAGTTACTTTCAAGGAGAAAATAAACATTTAAATGTATCTCAGAATAGTCCATATTAGCATCTCGAATAGCCTGAGATTTTGAAATGAGAAATACAGCCCATCAGGAGCTAGGTAATAATCTTAGATATTACAGACTGAGAATACTATGCATGTTTAAAAGTATCAGTCATTCTTTTAAAAAACGTTAGGCTTGGCCAAATAAATACAGCAGTACACAGTATCTGCATATGTGATTATGTCAATCACTATAGAAGTCATTGTAATCACCATAAACACAAGTCATTCACTTTTATGACTCAACAGCTCTATACATCTGTGAATGCTCTCATCTTTCAAAACATTCTCAAAATTGATTTCTCACAGGAAACCTAACTTCATTGACAGCCTTGAATCTGAGACACTGTCCCCTGGAATTTCCACCCAAGGATGTCCTACAGAAGGGATTAAAATCCATCTTGTGCTTTCTTAGAAATTCTGGGACTGGAAAATTCTGTGTAGAGCCCGCTCATGCAGGTATGTGGCACGTGTCTTTGTATATATTTCATTTGTTTTGGAAAAAAAGTGTGAACCAAGGAATGCTTTCTCTTCTAGCTTTTTCACTAGTGCCATCAAGTCTGTATCTGAAATGGATACTGACTGCTCAAATAGATGCAGAAAATATTGCTCAGTTATCAGTAAAGCAATTTGTATGTTTTAAATCCTTAAGAGAAGGAGAGGTTGTGGTTTGTATAATAATATTAAAGAGTCTCAATGGTGTGTGATGTGATCAGAGAAACAGGACCATTCTTAGTAAAGGCAGTTCTTCAGAGTAGGGAGGAGAAAAGGATGCACGGAGAGGGCCGGGCAGTTTCAGTGAGATGAAAAATGCCTCAAGCGTATGCAGGCGGCTTAAGAAGAATGAAGAGGAATAGTACATAAGTAGATTATATTTTATAAGAAATTGGATATAGGGGGCATTGAGATAATAGGGAACTGAATAGAATGTGTAATTAGCATAAGACTGAAAAAAAGGAAACCCAGTGCCTGGCTTAGAGGGAGAGAGTAAGCTCAGCTCTAGGCAGGTCCATGTTGCTCCTATGTCAGGGCGCAGTGTTGTTTCAATTACTCAAAGTACTGCAAATACTTAAGTGTGACCGAACTGCCAGCAGCAGCGTGAAGCTGCTTCTGGCCCTGTCTACAGCTCGACTGCAGGAAAACATGGGAATATCTGTGGGAACGATCCTTTTCCTGCCTGTGTTTCACAAGGGAGCGGGGAAGGACAAGATTATTACATTTATATGCAATTTTAGATAAAGACCTACTTAGTGTAGCATATCGACCAGAATTAATTTTACAAATTAATTTTACGAAGCCACACATCAGAAGCCTGATACTATTTTCTATATTTTCTTATTGTATTTGAGCTCACACTCTTCAAAGACAAGCACTTTGTGCTTTTTCTACTGGTTACCGTTTTGCCTATTTTTTTTCCCTCGGTATTAGAGTTATAAATTTATATAAGGAGGGTAAAATTTAAAGTTATCAGTAGAGATGAAAAGATGTAATATTTGCATTATTTATGGTTAGATAGATTCCAGAAGTCATTAATAATGGAAAAAAAAAATGGGCATATTCCCACTGAAGACTTCTTTTCATACTTAAGCTTTCCTATAATGAAGCCTAATTACTATGGATGCCATTAATATCAGATGGGAATTAGGCATGTTAAAATGTGGCATCATTAAAGGGAACACAGTAAATCCAGAGGATGAATGAACCACTTAAAATGCTAAGCCATATGGTGAAGTATAAAAGCATGAATTTGAAATACCATGATACTGAAAATGAAGGCAAAATACAGATTTATAAATAAAATGTGTGTATTTTTATTGACTTAATACCACGATTGTTGTGTGATATAATTGTGTTAAGCATATTTCCAGAAGTTCACATGATTAGTCATCTCTTTGCTTTAAGACTTGCTTTTTAACTCTTGCTTTGAAACAAATCGTCTCCCCACTGTGTTTGTGACTTGCCCTCACGGGCCCTGGACGTCAGCACATCCCACCACCAGGTGTGAATCACGACAGGCTAGTGCAGTTTTCCTGGGCACACACTTCATTGCCTTTATTTATATGCCTTAGCAGGGCTTGACGATTGCACTGTTTTTTTGGGGTTTTTTTTTTTCTGTTTTAGCAAACATTTAACATGCACAGAAATACACTTACTTACATTTTAAGTCACCAAGCTCTTAAAAGAGGTCCTAGGTTTCGATATCATCTTTATTGTCCACGTATGAAATACTCTGGCTTTTATATCTGCAGGGTGCTGGTTTTTATGTACTTTCCAGGCAGTCACACACCATGTTGGGGAACTCGGGTAGCTCAGTGGGTAGTGAGTTAACTGTCTTTGGAGAGAAAAGTAAAGCTGGTTTCAGAGTGCAGACTTTGTTAGCCTCCCCCTGCCCCCGGGGTCTCCTCAAGAAAGGTTTGTGCTGGTTCAGAAGAATGACAGCAGGTCGGGCATGAGGTTAATTGGGAGGACAGTGCATGGACGTGTCGCGAGCAGCTGCCTGCACCGGGTGTTCCTGGTTCCTGCCCTGAAACACGGCAGCAGCGCTGCTTGTGTGAAGCTGGCACAGCTTCCAGCAAGGGACCAGCGATTCAGGCCCTTTGGGATGCAGGATTGCTCTTCCAGATACGTATCTGCCTTTTTAAAAGCCAAGTCTAAGGTTAACGTGGGAACAGAAGCTTAAAATTCTGTATTTCACAAAACTGCTTATGCTGCAAGCAGCAGCACAGGCCATTGCTAAACACTGAGAAAGAAAATCAAGGAGTTGTTTTCTTTTCAGCAGGGGAATCGATGGCCTGTGGAAGCAGATGAGCTTCATTAGTCGTTTTCATAAAATACTAGCATTTAAAAAATAAAAATATACACTGTTCATTGAATTTCTTTGCTGCACCTTCCACATGAGCATCTGTCATGTTCACTGCTGCATCAGGCTAGTTGCAAGGAGTACTAAAATGAAAAAAGGTTCATTTAATTTGTGCTCAATACAGTAGAAGCCTATGTTTTTTTCTTAACATAGGCCTAATGTGAAATATAGATGTTTAATTAATATTTGTATCAAAAAGTGTTTAGAATTGCAACAGGGAAAAAACATACAGGAATGGGAATAAAAGGCCAAGCTATTACCATTAATTTCAAACAAGAAATAATGACCATCACAGCTACTCAAAAAAAATGCCTTTTAGAGGATTTGACAGCATTTGTCTATAAGTAATCTTTTTCATGGTTGAAATATTTTGGGTTTCTTTAGTCCAATAAACTGAGCTTTCTGTAGTTTTCAAGTGGACTTTTAGTTAGCAAATACATTATGCGAAACTGAGGCAAAATACCTGTGCAGTAGAGTGCAGAGTCTTACTCTGCTTTTCCTCTTTACCATTAAAAACGTATTTATCTCTTAATTGTTAAGTAAAAGTAACATTTTTAATTGTTACCTAAAGGAAAAGTCCAGTAGTGAAAACATGTCTCTACGTTAAAGAGAGAAAACCCTGAATGCAAGAACAGGCCCATCCTAGAGAGATCCGGCTAAACAGTTCCAAATAAAATCCTGCCCCTGGTATTAGCAATACACTATTCAGCTGAAAGGCTTTTGAGGTTTTATTTTAAATATGTCTGAACTATGAAAGTAGATTATCCAGCTTTTATCTGTGTAAGACTAATCTGTATTGTTTTCAGTAGTCATTTTGTATATTCAGCATCACTAATTTAGAATTAACTACAGTTGATCCCTCTTTGAGATACTATGTGAAGTGAGTTTTGTTTGGGAATTAGCAGCATTATTTCTGACAATAGTGTATAGTTTATATTCTAACACGACAGATGCACATGCTTTTACACTTGTTTTATGCTTGCTTGCTCTCAAAATAACTAATATCCTTAAGTGGCCGCTCTGGGGTACACGGGGCCTGCAGCCGCTGCAGAGCTGGTGACTTGGCTTTGTCATAAACATTAATGTACATCACAGTTGTGAGGGTAGCATGGATGTAGCCTGAAGTTAACGGTCCTATGTACATATGAAAGATACATGTGTAAGTTCAGTTGCATGTAAAGAGTAATATCTATAAAGCAGTAACTTGAGATAGTGCTAAGTTTGTTTAATCAGGATAAAATGAAATCCGTAGTAAAGCTTTCATCAATACTTTTTTTTTTTTAAATTAAATTACATGTTAAAATTGATTGTGCTGAAAGATCTTTCCCGTTTTGGCTCACAGATTGCATACAATCAAGAACCTTATCCTCTGATACATGCAATACATTTTTTTTTGTATTATGCACAGAGCTCTACCCTTATTTGTATACCCTGCAATACATGCAATATGTATTTATACTCAAATCCACAATAAGAGAGCGGCAATGTTGCATAAAACTACAGAATGAGATAAGGTTATAGGTGCCCTTAACTCTGTCCTAGGATTTACAAGTATTAGTCATAATTTCCAGGATTTTTTGTTTTCTTCTCAGAATGCAAAGTAGAGATAAGTGGGATTTTCAGCTTGTGTCCCCTACTCCATGTGCTCAAAAAAAACCCCATTTTCATTTATATATAATACATATATTTATACATTAGATAGATAGATAGATAGATAGATAGATAGATAGATAGATAGATAGAGATCTGTAAGTGATAAAGCCATGATCTGAATTTGCTGAAGTCTGTGGCAGCCTTACCGTTTAGTTCCCCAGGTACCGGATCAGTACTTGAATGAGGCTCCTCTTGGGATGCCGAGTTGTTCTTTATGAGTCATGTAAACACAGAAAAGGAAAGGAGGCACCTCCAGGCAAAGAGACTCCAGGTTGAAACTCTGTTTCTGCAGGATCCTGGGAGCTGCCAGCTGTTAAACGCGGGATACGTCAGAGGTGTTCTGTGCTTCACAAAAGTGACTGTAACTTTGAATCAGCCTCCAGGTAGTGGAATTAATAAAAAGCTGGGTGAAGAGTTTACCAAATTATGAGATACATGAATTAGGCAAAGAAAAGAAACCACTACTCTGCTCACATTTATCGATAGACTATTGAGTTGTGTCAGAATAGATTGCTTAAAACATCATGAAAAATCTTTGCGAATACAATATGCATGAAAAGAAAACAGACCAACAAATGCCACGTCTGCTAGATTGATTGTGCCGCAAAATACTGTTTTGCTTAGAAAAAGTTTCTGATGTAACTGATAAATAGAATTGCACTAATCTCTTTTTAATTCCAATAGAAATGCCAGCTATTGAAAAGCTGAACCTAACTGAATTGTTGCACTCCAGTTTGGATTTATCAGACGAATGGCCTGATGAAGACGAAAAGCTAAGATTCCAAAAGCTGAAAAAAGAGATTATAAAACATGAGAAAGAAGAGTTTCTTGCCAACCAGCGTTTTGTTGTACTTTGTGATTTTACTGAAGTAGGGGAAAAAACACAGAATGAGAGAACAGCTCTACTCAAAGTCAGCTCATCTTTGCAGGTGACTTTAAGTTGCATATAATGACATATAATCTTACAACTACTGGAAAAAAAAAAACCTCTCTATTTCTAATGGAAAATATAAAAGCATTTTAGTAAGAGGCATTCCATTTATGGTCAAATACAAATTTGATAGATTTTTGGACAAACCATATTTTTGACTTTTGCTTTCTATATACTTCATCATAAATATAGTTTAAGTATATAGAAAGCAAAAGTCAAAAATATGGTTTGTCCAAAATTAAAAACCACTTTCAGTCTTTTATATTTTCCTGTTTACTTCCTTTCCATTCTTATTTTCGTAGTTCTGTCCTTAAAAGAATTTACAGATCACATTATACTGAAAATCAATAGAATTTAGTAATGGAGACAAATTTTTCATTTCTAGTATATGTTGCATGGCTGATAACTATGTTTAAATGGAAGATAATACATAAATTCCTTTGCATTTGAATACAAAACATTTGATAAAACCTTTTTTGGACTGTATTCAAATAATTCAAGCCACTTTTAGGAGAATTTGGTAATGAATCCTTTCTGGAAAAGGCAGGTGGGTTTTTTTTGTGTGTGTGTGTAAAGGGGAAAAGAAATGCTTTGGAAATTTGCCAAATTTGATCTTTTTATCATAACTATTTTCATTGTTTACCCTGATGTCAATGATTTTCCCCCAATATTGAGGAAAATTACTCAATTTTCTGAGTAATTTTTTACTCAGAAATTTACTGCTGTGTTTTTCCATTGTTTCCCAATGCTAGTTTTAAATGAACTAAAGCTAGATGAACTTTTAAATGTTGGCCTTTTTCATTAAATTTCATATTTAGAACAAAATTAGGAAGATAATTTTTGCATTTCTGTGTTTTTTTTCTTGCCTTCTCTGTGCTCCTCCCCGTTGCTGCCTCCCTGCGCCCTCTCCGCTCAGGGGTCCCAGTGCAGCATCAGGCAGCAAGTCGCTGGAACAAAGCCCTGTGCTGCACTAGCACGGAGAGGGCAGGGGAAACCTCCCGATCCCAAGGCTTGGCTGAGGAGTGTGACTGAGTGTCCTCTCCAGGACGTGGCCATCACTGTTCCGACAGCTTTTCCTGCGTGGAAAGAACTCAAACCCGGCAGCCTGCCTTGGCTCGGCGCCTCCATCTAAACTCTCCTCTGAAAGCTTCCTCTCCTCACCTGTCACTGCTGTCTGCGCTAGGCACTGTGTACATGGTCCACGGTCTTTGACATTAACAACTCTCAGTTAAGTCAGGTTAATAGTTATAAGTTTGCACTTTGAATGTGTTTATCGGCATCCTTACATGTGCTTGGTTTTCTATGTATTATTTAGTTAAGATTATCAACCTGTTCATTTTAAAAGGAGGATGTCTGCACAGAGAGACAGGCTTCCCAAATTTATATCCTATGATCGATGATTCAGAGCAAGCAAGCTGAAGTGCACACGTTGGTGGCAGCAAAGGAGCTGAAAGAGGAACGAGCTTTATTTGAACAAAGGAAAAAGCAAGTATTATGGTCCATTTTTTAAAACTGTCACTTAGCTGGCCAGATTGGCCAGATTACTATTTATAAGAAAAGAAATCATTTTTAAAAATTGTGCTACAAGTGGAGATACAAAGAGTACTTTTCTTTACAACATGGGGTGCTCCAAGGCAACAAGGTGAGATGCCAGATTTCTAATTGCAGAACTCTGATGTGGAACTTGGTTCCTGCTCTAACTGAATAGAGCAGAAATCCCTTTCAGATAACTCGTATATTATGGTCCAAGCTTAAATGCAGCTTCTGTATCTCTCCTGAGAGAAATCTACAGCTGGAGAGCAAAGAACTATTCATACAACATGTAAAATGTGAAGCTTTTACAGTTAAAAAAATACTCCTATATATATACGCGCATACGCACACACGTATATAGGAGTGTATTGAACAAGTTTGCCAAGGAACTGTACATTGTTTTATTCCTGCATGTTTTCCCACCACATGCATGTGTTTGCTTTACTCTTCAGGAATCAATACGCTTGCTACAGACTGCACCCATTGGCATTATTAGACAGGACAAAGAAAAAGACAGTGAAATTGAAGGAACAGAATGATTCCAGGTATATATCAGACAACAGTAGGTCAACTAGAAGTAGCTTGTAACTTAGGACAGAAACAAAGAACAATTAGAGTATCAATGTAAATGTCTGATATATGTCATCTTTTGTTAACCTACGGATGGCTAAATGTGCAAATCAGCATACTAACATTCACTTCTTAAAATATAACTTCAAGTTTTACTATAAATTAACTTTTTCAGAGATGAAGAAATGCTTCAAGAATGGCGAAGCCATGCAAAGTTGATGAAAGAAAGAAATATTGTTTCGATTTTCACCTGCAAATGCAGATATGGTATGCAACAGAAAATAGCAAGATAGCAAACTAGAAAAACATCAATGAGACCCTTCAACTTACTTTTTTTTTTTTTTTTTTCTAAGACAATACAGTTAAGTTTAATATTTTAATTCTTCTTTACTGTGAGGGTGCCAGAGCCCTGGCACCAGCTGCCCAGGGAGGTTGTGGAGCCTCCATCTCTGGAGGTCTTCCAAACCCACCTGGATGCCACCCTGTGCCCTGTGCTCTGGGTGTCCTTGCTGGAGCAGGAAGGTTGGACTGGATGATCTCTGGAGGTCCCTTCCAACCTCAACCATTCTGTGATTCTGTGATTACTTGAGTGTGACAGAGAGAAGAACAAGATTTTAAATGCCACTTTAAAAGTCTGTGGCTTTATAGACCCTTTTTCAATTATCTATGTGGACTAGAGCTCCTGCTTGAAGTGTTGCAGCCCCATGTGCAGTGTAGGTGTTGCTAGATCCTTCAAAATGCTGTTCAAAATCTGTAGTGTCTCCAACCATCAAGCTGTTTGGAGGCGTTAAGACAGAAGTGCTTATGTTTAAATATGACTTTTTAATTACTGAACGCCTCCAATATGAGATGTTGCCTCTGCCAAACTGAAATTGAAGGGGGCTGCATTTTTCTGGTTCCTACGGGAATTTGTAAGTGCTGGCACGCTAAAGGAGAGGACCTTGCTTTTGGTATCTTTTCCAAGGTAACAAATGGTTAAAGCAGAATCTCAAGCTATGCAATTAGTCTTGCCATATATAGTATTGCAAGATGAGACACTGCAAATGAATACACATGAATTTTTCAGTGCTTTGGTGTAAAAATAAAATGTGACATAGTTACTGAGTAAGGCATTTAGAAATAATCATTTAAGGAACCTAACATGCCATAAGAGTTTTAGTCTTACAGTGAAGAATTCTTTAAGCTCAGTTTCATGATTTCTGGGCATACTACTTTTAACCTTAAAAGTAGGGAAATATCCTGTTTTCTTCTCAAGTGTCACTAGGTTTCTAATTAAAATGAATTATATTCCTCACCACTAACAAGTAGTTAGTATATTCCTCACCACTAACAAGGGGATTTAATCGGGTTATTTAGTATGTCATATTTTGTTTATATCTACTTAGGAATGCCTGGTGCACAACCAATAAAGATGGACCCTGTATTACAGATTACCACTTTACTCTTCTAATAATATGGAAAAAAATCCATTTCAAAAATCTTCACACAACCAAACAAAAACCACTTCTAATGTATATTTTAAAAATAAAACTAAAGCAGCCACACTTCGGGCTTGCTAATATTTTTAGCCTTGCTTTTGTTCATATTCTGAAACTAAGCCAAATTCTGTCACCAAACACATGAGCACTTGTAGAAGTGTCACTTAGACCAACCGGAGATGATAGCGGTTCACACCTTGTAGCCCTGGGCGTCCAACTTGGGGCCTGAGTCCAGAGCCAGGGCGCCTAGGAGGGAGGTGAAGGCAGACACTGGTATCAGTGATCCGAGTCTCCTCTGTTTTCATTTTGGGACCGCTTCTGACTCCAGCAGTTTAGCCATGTGAATACTGCCCTTTCAGTGGTATTTTTCACCAATTAATTTCCTTAGTTCTGGCAGCGGAGCTTTGCCTAATGTACAGAGCCCGGGGATGCGTCACAGGCAGCCTGCTGGCAGACAAGTCTTGTCTTTAGATGCCCACGTTTTTCATCACCAAACAGCAGTGCTGAGATTTTTGCTTGGTCACTTTAGTCCAATAGAAATTTTGATTTAAACTGATTTTTTTTTATACAAATTTGTTTTCGAAATGATACAGCTAGGAGGAGCAGGATTTTCATGAATCTTGAACAGAATCATTTCCTAAGTTTTCCTAATATCCTTGGCCAGTTTTACTACAGGAAAAAGGGCAAAAGTAAAAATAGAACTGCTCAAGTGCCAAAATAGCTTTGCAGCACTATTTTTATTTGCAAATTAGGTACAGCTGTAAAGCTCAACTCTCGGGCTGGATATGAGTGTCACTCTGCATGACGAGCGTCACTGGTGGCATCCTCGTGTTGCTAAATCACTAAATAAACTGGAGTTCTTTATCAGCGACTTTACGGGCACCAGTAACTTATCTGACTGGTTACTTCAGAGCATTAGTCATGTTTACGTATGCGCTTCCCTGTGCCTGCGCTGGCTTTCCCACGTACAAGTATCCCGCTTGTGCATCCGGATCAGGATCAAAGCAGCGCATGTCACTTTGATCCTGTTTGTTTGTTACTTGAGCTGAAGATGCATGACACAGTTCTGTAAACGGCTTTGCTGGGTGGCAGTGCCCACAGCATGGGTAATACAGGGTGTTCAAAGGGGCAGCATCACCTGAAGTAAACTGGGTGAGAATAAATGTGTTTTTGCTCTCAGCAGTGGCGGTGAGCAGTGCTCTCAGCTCTGGACAGCAGAACTCAACTTCAGGCTTAGTCGATCTCCTCTGCGGCTCCGCTGGCGGATGCGGGGCAGGGCCGTGCCCGTCAGCGGGTCCTGCGGAGGCTCTAAGGCCTCTTCTCTGGCCGAACCGACCGTGACCCTTCAGCAGCACAGAACTGGGCGCGCAAGGAAGGGCATTCGGAGGGACACACATAGGTAACACCCTTCAACATTTCTCGCTTTCCTCTCCCAGTACATGTATAAATGGGGAGAACAGATGTGCTCACTCTCAGAAAAATACTGAATTTCATATTCTGAAAAATTTTAGGTGCTCACAATGTAAATGAGCTAAACGAGCTCGACTGTTCTTGAATGTGTATACATGTATTTAACACAAGAGGGCACTATAGTACCATAAATCTTTTTTGGCCCTCTTACACTCCTTTGTTAATATAGTTTACATTAATAGTTAGCAAATCTTAAAACTAATAAAGGATGTATGAATCATATCCTCATATTTTTATACTGACAGGATTTCGTCTTTGGCCTTAGGGTTGGTATGTATCTTTGTTCTTTCCTCTCTTTGTTGGAAGCACTTTCATATTTCTTGAGTATTAGAGAAAATGTCCCTTTATAAATGAAAAGATGGCACTAAACAATGCATATTAGGAATATATTTTCATAAACTCTTCCCAAATAGATTATTTCAAATCACTGAAAGCTAAATTGTATTTTTTGTTGGTGCACCTGTACATAGAGAATTTTTATTTAGTAGAAATACCTGTCGCAGCCCCTGTTATTTGCCCATATTCTGGGATTCAGAACGGCTGTGTGTGTAAGGACATCACTGTTCCCTGGTGCTGGAACACAGCCGTGGTGGGAACAGGAGGCAGAGTGCGCCAGGGCAGGGGCCAGGTGCGGCTTTTCCTGCACCACGGAGGTGCTGGGACAGAGCACCGAGCTCTGGGCGTGCGGGAGCGGGACGCGGGCAGCAGCATGGCCAGGGCGGCAGAGCCGGGAGCCAGGAGGGAGGCGCGGGAAGCAGCGCGCTGGGACGGGCCGGCACCCTGCGGAGACGGGCGGGTAACCTGGCAAAACTGAGCTTCTAAGCAAAATAGAAGGCAGAAAACAAGAAAAGCATAGGAAACTTCCAAGGATTAATATCAATTTCTGTAGACGAAGATGTTGATTTTTATCGTATGTTGTAGAAGCTGTTTGGTGCAAGCGGTCAATGGAGCATAAACTTGAAATCCACAATAATCCTTTTACTATTAGATGGAGGACTTGTAAATCTGTATTTTGAGATATTAAGTGGTTAAGTATCATGATGCAGAAAAAAAGGAGAGCTATGGGAGCTATTACTAAAACTGGTATAGTGTTAAAATTTATTTGCTTATTGCAAGATTATTAGGAATTATTTGTCTTGACTGAAAGTATTGCTTCAGTCCCCACCAAAAGTGCATAGAAAGCCACAACCAATTTTGTATTTTGCAGTAAGTTGTCACTGTTTTGCTTCTCGTTTGTTCTTCTGAGTTTTCTGTGGATAATAAAGTCCTGGAGCTAAAGGCAGTTTTGGCTCAGGAGCCTGCGTTGTGGTCCGTGTATGTGAGCGGGCCGGGCGCTGGCAGAGCCGCGCGTGCCAAGGTGGCAGTCGCTCCCGCAGAGCCCCTGCAGCGCCCGGCTGCACCGGCTCCCTGTGGCTCCCTGCACCTTCCCTTCTCTCCCCTGGCCTCCCTGCCTGGCCTCTCGTTATGCAGGGCGTCCAAATGATGACTTTGGTCAGACCAAAAAAAGCAAACCTTGGTTTAGAAATACGTTTCCTGAGGGCAGAGCAGCACAGACGTTGCAGGTTGTTCTTTCAAATGGCCCGGTGTGTTTGTGTATGCCGGCTGAGCAGGAAATCCCTGGTGGGCAGCGGTAGGAACACTGCTGCCACGTCTGGGAAATCCTTTTCTTGGTAAGGAATTACATGGTAGCGATAAAAAAAGAAACCCCTTTTACAATGTGCAGGGAATATGAACGGCTCCAAAACAAGTTATTTACTCCAAAGAGGAGCAGCAATTACCTCAAGGGACCGTCCCGTTGCAGCTCCTCTCACACGGTAAGGAAATGGTGCCTGCCTTTGGAGCTTCTCACCTCAGGTGTGAGATCCCAGCTCCTGGGAATTCCTGTCAGTTGCTCAGTAGAAATATTGGAAATATGGACAAAGCTGTGTAAAATGATAATGCCAACACTGAGGATTTCAGTGTCGGTTTTGCAGTGTTTTTTTTCTAGTACTTTATAGTCTCTGTGCTTTTCAAAAAAAAAAATAAAATCCTGGTTTTATTTGAAGTATCTTCGGCCAAAAGGCCCAGTGATCTAATGTGCTGAGAGCACAGCCTCTATACTGTGCATAACAGGACTGACAAGTCATACCCAGTGCAAAAAGCCTGTCTGTATGCCAGGAAATCATGACACTTCTAAAATTACCCACACCCCTCGCGTTCCACGGAGCTACACACAGGAAAAAGCAAACTACACCCTGCCAAAATGGAAATGGTTCCTCAAGGCAGGTATAAAACCCTGCGTGACGCGGCGGTGCAGAAATCGGTGCTCAGGAGTGGATGCCTCGTGTGCGCCGTTCCGAGGGCTGCTGGGCAGCGCGGCCGCATGGCGCTCACTGCTCCTGTTCGCCACCGCCTTCTGCTCTCCAGGCGCACGCTCCAGAGTCCCCGCTGATGCTCCCTTCAGTATCCCTAAAAATGTTTTCTTCTGCTGCAGAAGCACCTTTATTACTAATAGGATTAGCAATAGAGATAATCAATGCTTTTTTCAAAATCTTTTTTTCCAAACTTAAGAGCTTGCAGTGTAATCTTACTAGCCCTTTATTTCCTCTCTAGTTTCTGCCTTCTTACTGAATGATCTATGCAGGCACTTGCACTAATAGGAGAACCAAAATGTGTTCACTGCAGCTCTTTCAAAGGACAGGCATATTTCACCGTTAGCATTTGCATGGAACCGGCGCCTTCTTTTGCCTACACAGTTAACACCGATGCACCGGTCACTGGAGCTGCGCGCCGGACCTGTTGTTGGTGTTCAGGTTCATGGTTATAGAAGTGGCAGCTGCAGGAAAAAGTAGCCTGTTAGACATGAGCAATCTTTTCTACTCTTAATTACATATAATTAAATATCCTATCTCTATTTTTGTTTTTTTTGTTTGTTTGTTTGTTTTAAACCCAAGGTTGAAAGTCTACAGACCAAGCGAGCAAAAGTAAAAGGAGGGCTTCATCCACCAGGGTATCATTTTGCTGCCTTCGCAGGAGAGTTCTCCCCTGATTCAGAAAGTCTACAAACTCTCAACACCTTGTGCAATATGAAGTGATGAATGAAAAGAAAAAAAACCTAAATCAGCCTGGCCAGGTAAGGGGGGTTCAGGAATGCGGGAGCTCTGCTGCAGAGCTGGGCACCAGCACGGGTGGCTGGTGCTGCAGGAAGGGTGCTGTGTTTGGAGGCCCCGACCCAGCCGCCCCTCCTGCCTGGGGGCTCCAGGCCTGGCGCCTTCTCTGGGCAGGGGGGTTGGGAGGCTCCTGCAAGGCCAGTCCTGCGGATGCAGCGGCTGAACTGGAGCCCCAGCCCCTTCCATGGGCAGCGAGAGGCCACAGGCTCCTGCGCAAGCAGTGCACTCTCTCCTGCTGGTTCTGGGCAGACCTTTATCAAAAGCAGAGGTTGTCTCCCCACTGCACTTGCTGCCCCCACGTCATGTCATTTGAACTGCTGTCATGGCATGGCTTCCTCGCTGTGTGTCCTTCCCTCTCCTGCTCTATACCAAATAGTTAAAAGTTGCTTAAAATCAAACCTTCAGGCCTCACATTGGTGGCAATGTTACTACCAGCAGCATCCAAGGGGCAATAGGTAGTGTTTAAATGGCAGCTACTGAAGTGTAAAGGGGCCTCAGAAAACTGGAGTTCATTTCTCTCAGGGCGCCAGTCTCTCTGTTTTCTGGAGCAGCGAGTGCTGGTGCCTGCAGAGGCTCCCTGGGCGCTGGCTGACAGGGCCCTCGGGGCCGCCCGCTGCAGACCCGGCCCCTCTCCACGCTGCCCTCAGCCCAAGCGTGTGCAGGGCTCTGCACGGCCAGGGCGCCGCGGCAGCGACTGCCCCAGCACGAACTGGGCAGCGGCGAATCACCCACCAAAGCGGGGCACCGCGCAAGGACGCCACCTCAGAGCGTCCTCTGCGCTCCTCTGTCCTCGCAACCTCGCCAAAACCTTCCTCTGGGCTCTTGCCAGCTGCTCTCAGCGTTTGCCGGGCTTCGCAGAAGGTCACGGCTGCTTCAGAACTGCAGTTTGTCCTCTGCTCTGACCACCAATCACAAAATAACAAGCTTTCATAATAAATACGCAGGAATTCAGCTGAGTTTTTTATTTCGTTGTTTAGATTAGCAGGGAAAACGAGGTGTGGCGCCATCAACGTGAGCGAGCGCTTGCCGGCAGTTTTACCTGAAAGGGGCAGGACTCCGCAGACGCGCGCACGTGCCGGGGCCCGCGGGGAAGGGCGGCTCTTCGCCGTTCCGCCCGCAGCTCCGCGAGGCCTCGCTCCCCCGCGCGGCCCGCAGGCCCCGGGAGCGCTGTGAACCACTCGGTGCCTCCAGCGCCGGCCGCAGCGCCGCGAGGCCGCTGCCTTTCCGCGGGCCTCCCGCCGCGCCCCGCGCCCTCCGCTTCCGGCGCCGCGCTTCCGCTTCCCGCTTCCCGCGTG
>VZSG01000378.1:212991-230998 GCA_013398315.1 Nothoprocta pentlandii | reverse complement strand
GGGCCGCGGGGCAGGAGCAGCCCGGCCCTGCACGGCCGCCTCGGGCGGCGAGGGGCCCCGCGTGGCCGGCAGACCCTGTGTGGGGAGCCGCGCACGGTGCCCGCGGGCCTGGCCCCTCCGCACGGGCTGCGGCTGCTGCGGGCCGGGGGTCTCCTCCCTCCTCGGGTGTGACGATACCGCGGGGCCTCGTCCCCCCTCTGTCTCCAGTGGCACGTGCGGGGCTGCGGACAGGGCGCCAGCAGGGCGAGGGGCGCACGGCGCCGCCCGCCAGCGGAAAGGGGCTCCCGTCCGCTCCTGGGATGAAGGGAGCCCCATCCTGGCCCTGCGGAGCTTGGGTTGGGGTCCAGGGGGTGCAGCAGCTCCAGAGCGGGCCAGGCCCAGGCCCCCTCACCTCGCGTGGCTGCCACCGAGGGCCGAGCAAGGCGCTGCATCCCCAGGGCATGACCTCTTGTCACCTTGCTGTGGCGCTCGGGGGGGCTGCCGTCTGCCAGACAGAGCCGTGGAGGAAGGCGCTTCCCTGTGCGCGCGGCCGCAAGCTGCACGGCGGGGCTGCTCTCCCGGCCACGCTGGGGCTGCGCAGGAGCAGCGGTGCTGCCCGCCGTGCTCGCGGCAAAGGCAGCCTGGCCCTCCGGAGCGGGCAGCGCACGGCTCCTGCTCTTTAGTGGTGAGAAGCAGCCTCCAAGGTTTCCAGGTGAATCCGTGCTCCCAAGCTCCCAGGCTTTAGTGCGGAGTGGGGGAATGGGAAGCTAGGGGGCAGGCAGGCCCTCCCTGCTGAGCCTGCCTCGCAGCGGGCCTGGAGCAGCGGAAAGTGCTTAAAACAGAGGTGTGGGATCACCCGGAGCAGGGACGGTGGCAGCTTGTGCCGGGCGCCTGCAGCAGCCACACTCTTCACCATGAAGTCGTTGGCAATCGCCTTGTTTTAATAAGATAATTCCTCTGCGCTATAGGTGCACAGTGTTTGTGCACACAAAGAAAGGTTCAGATGAATTCTGACAACAGCCACAATGCTTTGGTGCTGGGTCTTTGCAGTTTGGCTCAGTTGAGCTGTGCACGAGCTGTTTTCTTAACCACACAGGGGTGTGGATCAGAGGATGGCGTCTTCGTTTCCACGGAGAGGTTGGATTGAGGTAACTTAATCCGTTTGGCCCTGACTGTCCCAGAAACAGGGATTAAAGGCAGAGGGTTGGATCGCAGTCTGCAGCGCACTGTGATGCTTGTAGTATGGGATGTGCCCTTGGGCCCCTAAACCAAACTCGTGGGTTTTCACAGTAGTTGAAGGGATTTGTGTGTGCAGAATTGATGATGACGATACAGAGATAGAGGAAATACCGGAATGATGTTGGGATTTAACATGGGGAAGGCCAGGGGAGTTTGTATTGCTCCTTGTGCTCAAAGGAAACTTGGACCAGAAAGCAAACCGTGGAGCATCTGCTCCTGCACTGCGGGCAGGAAACCAGGGAATCTTCGTACAAGGAGCTGTGCTTCCCGTAGCCCAGCTAGCCCGAGGTGGCGTCCAGGCTTCTGGTGCATCTTTAGCAGGAATAAGCTGTGTGCATGGCATAAAGAAACCCCACGTAACTTGGCGCTCTCGGGTGGTTTTTTCCACTTACACTGAAGGGCCCTGGGATCGGACGGTGACTTGGGCCGTGCGTGAGGGCCGAGCACTGCTGCCACACGCGCAGCTCTGCGCGCTGGCGCAGGAGACGCACGGGCCGGCGGGCAGGGGAGCGCAGCAGCTGTCTCAGCGCCCACGCGCAGCGGGCCGCCGCGGCAGCGCTAGGCTCTGTGCAGCTCCTCGGCACCCTCCTGCCCTGGCTGGCAGCTTGAGGGGCAAGTTAGCCCAGAGTCAGACTGCAGTCGGGCTGCACAGAGGTACCTGATCCCTGCCAGCAGCTTCCTCGCAGAGCCACTTCCAGGGAGGCCTTAGGCCAGAAGGCCGAGGGTCCCTGCAGCACCAAGATGCGCAGGATCGTGGAGATCTGGCGGCGTTGCCTTTGGCGCACGTAAACTGCTCCCTCTGAGTGTGGTGCTGAGCGCCTGACGCCTGCCAAGCGAGAAGCTCCACCAGCTGCTGAGGAGGGAAATGAGGGCTACAGCCGTCCACTTGCTCACATGGGACAGCAAGACCCACGAGCAGACTGGAGGGCAGCTCGTTCAGTGGGAGCTGCAGGGAGGGCAGCTTGTCCCATGGGAGCAGCAGCCACAGGGCAGCTCATCCAGCATGAGCGGCAGAGCTCTTCTGGAGCCAGCGAGCGAGCGGGCTGCTGCGTCCGGGCTCACGGGCGAAGCTGGCCAGGTTCCGCTCGCCTTGTCAGGTATCAGAGACACACCTAAATTCTGAGGTGTCTCTGCTTAAAAAGAATATTGCAACAAAAACATTTGTTCCAAAATATGTAAATTCAACAATTTAATCCTCTTGATCACCTGCATTCAAACCTGGAAGTCATCCAGCTGAACTAACTGCTTTTCCAGTAGCAGCTTCTGCTCTCTTGCTCTTCAGATGAGGGAGAGAACTTATTTTTTTCATATCCAGATAAATTGGTAAATGTCATTTATTTCAGTTGAAGAGGAGCAGTGGCTTTGCACCCGAAACAGGCTAAATCCTGCTTGCTTAGTTTGTACAAATTTTATTTTTAAACTTGGTGGGAGTCGCCATGGAAATCAGGTGAGAGTGATGCTCTCTGGAATTGGCTGAGAAAAGAAAAATGAAGCCAGCAGCTGAGAGCCCTGATAAATGGGACCCGTGTGCCCTACTGCCTTTGGAGGTGGTAGGGAAAGCGGCCCCTCTCCTGTGCTGGAGTTGTTCCTGGCCTCCAGCGGCTGCTCTCCGTTCATGGAGCGGCCGCCTGGAGCATTCCTGGCACCATGTGCACGCCGGGGACGGAGCAGGGAGGTGGCCGCGGGGCCTCGCTGAGTGCTCCTGCCCTAGCTCCTAGCTCTGGAGAGGGTCCGTGAGCTCTGCTCAGGAGCACTGCCCTGGCACGGTCCTTCCTGCAGAGAGAGGGGCTGTCTCGGCATGCAGGAGGTGCCCGGCGAGGACAGTGTCCTCGGCCTGGAGCAGCCCGTGTTGCCGTGTGGGGCGGCAGCCGCATGGGCTGCCCACGTGAGCGGCGCTCCTGGGAGGGCAGGGCGGCGGGCGGCCTGCCTCGCTGTAGGCTCGTGTTGAAGCTCCGTGTTGGCATCAGACCCCGTGTCAGGCGCAGCGTAACCACCGGTGCACAGAGGCATGAGCCAAGGTCAGGAGTTCCAGGGTTTGGGAGCATTTCCTTCTGCTCATTCCTCTGCAGGATTTTGACAGCCTGTAAGGAAACGTGGCAAGGGACACCAATACATCACACCTCTGATCTTGGTGTCCTGAAGCAATGGCCTGTTCTGTATTTGAACAGATAAAGATCATAAAAACAAAGGCCAGTGGTAGAGGAACAAGACTGTACTGGCAAACCTCTGCCTGGGACTGCATTGCATTGTTTAAGAAGCCAAAAAAGCAGTTGTGTAAGTACAGGATAAAGTGAGGAACCTTAGTAGCTCCCCAGAGTGTCTCCTCCTGTGCTGGAGTACAACTTCTTGGTGCAAAACTTCTGGGTCTGTGCGAGGAGTTAATGGAAATGGAGATTGCTGTTGTTGTTCTCTGTTGTTCTCTGTGCCCTTTCTGCAGAAGAGCAGGTCACTTTTTCTAAATTTTAAATGCTGGTTTTTTTCTTCAGTAGTAGAACTGACTGCTGTGTTTTAAAAATGAAGGGAAAACATTGCCTTATCAGTATGTGGAAGTCTGTTTTTAAAGAAAATAGCATATTTGTAATGCATAGTTTTCCCCAAGAAGTCTATCTCGAAGGTTCTGACTGTCTGCCTCCCCCATCCTTTCCGTGCTGTTTCTAGGTCCGGGTTGTTCTGCCTTCCACCTTCCCCTCCGAAGCAAGAGGAGCCTCCCGCTCACACGAGCGCTGCCCGGGCCCCTGCGCCGGGCGAGGCCGAGCCACAGCCCGCCGAGGAAAAGGCTCCCACAGGCAGCGCCGAGGAGCCAGTGCCGCCGCTCCTGCCGCCCCCGCCGCCCGGCAGCCTCCCTCCCTACCCGCCCTACTTCGAGGGGGCTCCTTTTCCTCGTCCTCTCTGGCTTCGGCACACGTACAACCAGTGGGTTCCTCAGCCCCCTCCGCGGACTATAAAGCGGACGAGGAGACGTTTGTCACGGAATAGAGACCCGGGGAGGCTGATCATGAGCACTATCAGACTGCGGCCGAGGCAGGTGCTCTGCGAGAAGTGCAAAAACACCCTGAACCCCGAGGACGCCAACGCAGCTAGGCAGAACGCAAAAACCAGGAGGAAGCTGAGCCTGCAGGACAAGGAGCAGAAAAAGCACAGTGACTCCGACTGCACCGAGAAAAAAAACAAGAGAGAAAAGAGAGAGGAGGACAAGTTTTCTGGGGAACTAGTGCATCGAACCCCAGTTATAAAAATATCCTACAGTACTCCACAAGGGAAAGGTGAAGTTGTGAAAATTCCTTCGCGGGTTCACGGCTCAGTCAAACCATTTTGTGCCCAGCAAATATTGCAGAATGGAGAGGAGGACCAAGAAGAGACTAGAGACTCTGAGCCATGTCGAGAAACCAAATGTTTAATGGACAAGTCAGCAGGCAGCCAGCTTGTTTCCATTCCAAAACTGAAGCTCATACGGCCTGTGCATTCCAGTGCAGATGCTCCACCTCCAAAGATCCGACTGAAGCCCCATAGAATAAATGATGGTCAGAATGTTTCAATTTATAAAGCAGAACTTATTGATGAGATAAATGTCCTTCAGAACAGCAGGGAGTCCAATCCTGGTGCATTTTACAATGACGAATCTACAGACAGAAGTTTAGCTGAGATATCTTCAGGGAGTTCAGGGGAAGATGATGACTTTAAAAGATTTCCCCAAGGTAAAGATGGACACGATAACTTGGCGTTCCTAATGAATTATCGTAAAAGAAAAGCAGATTCTTCTAGTTTGTCCGTGTGTAGTAATGACAGTCTAGATGAATCCAAGTCTTCTAGTTCAGAAGTAACATCACCAGAAATGTGTGACTTTATACCTGGTGATGATGCATCTGTCTCTTCATCTTCAAAAGATGAGCGTAAGATTGTGCCACCCTTAACAGTTAGGCTACATACGCAAAGTGTGTCTAAATGCGTCACTGAAGACGGAAGAACTGTTTCGGTGGGAGATATTGTTTGGGGTAAAATTCACGGTTTTCCATGGTGGCCCGCACGTGTTCTTGATATAAACCTTAGCCAGAAGGAAAATGGGGAACCTTCATGGCGAGAAGCTAAAGTATCGTGGTTTGGTTCTCCAACAACTTCATTGTTATCTGTTTCAAAACTCTCTCCTTTCTCTGAATTTTTCAAACTGAGATTTAATCGCAAGAAGAAAGGGATGTATCGGAAAGCAATCACAGAAGCTGCAAAGGCAGTAGAGCATCTGACTCCAGAAATAAGAGATCTCTTAACACAGTTTGAAACATAACTTTGCCTCTGGTATCAGGTGAGTGCTTGCTGGACTAATGCCTCCAATGGAAAACTTCTTTTGTGTTTTAACTTGCATTCACTTTTGTTTGCATTTGTTTATCTTTAAGGACTGAGGTTGAAACTTGTTAAACTGAAATGCGTGGGCGTGAGCTGGTGGTGGTGATTTCATAGGTGGTGATTGCCGGTAGTTTGAAACTCTAGGAAGACATGTGGGAGCTGGAGCCCCAGATCTCATAGGGGACTACAAAGAAATTAATACAGGGGATGCAAATCCACTGGAGGGTGTTTCCCGCTGGTTTCTGAAGAGCTAATAAAATTATAGTCATGTATTAGAGCTATTTGTAGCTAAGACATGGTGAGTATTGATGCGTCGTTTGGGCTAAAACTAATGTGTTTGGAGAGCTAAAAGCTCCTACTCCTTCAGTTTCTTTGAAGTTTGTTTTGGTTCAAAGGCTGAAATACATTCTTGATTTCAAGAAGAGTTTGTCTCGTTCACGTACCAATACCAAGCAATTAACAGTCAGAGATGCCGTCGCAGGCCCTTTTCTCCCCTGTAGTTGGTTGGTTTGCTATGAAGACATTTTCCTAAAGACTCTTCAGAATGCATGTGCCAGCCCCTGTCTCTGAGCACCAGATGGTGCCGGGGCTTTCTCGGCGCATGTGGGCTAAGGCTGCATGTGCAGGGCTGGTGCTGTGCCGAGGCAGGGCACCAAGAGAGCTCCCCCGGGAGCGCAAGCACCGGGCAGCTGCTCCCTCGCACCTCTGCAGGCGTCTTGCTGATGCTGCTTGCAGGGCTGGAGGGCAGAGAGTTGGGGAACCTGTGCTCTTTGTCTCTTCAAGCATTAACCGTTTGTTCAGCATGAGTATTTGGTGCCTGGACACCCAGGATGCAGCATGGCTGGAAACAGCATTGCCCTCTGCACTGTCCATTTGTCCAGCATGAGTATTTGGTGCTTGGAAACAGCATTGCCCTCTGCGCTGTCAGTCGGTGCTTCCTGCTGTGCTGCTCTCTGCAGGCCACGAGGAAAGCGCCCATCAACCTCAGTAAGATCTAGGCTGTTTGGCAGCCTCCCAGTAGCGGCTGCCATAGTAAAGAAGATTTTATCTGTGATGCATTAAACAAGGAGATGGATTAACCATGAAAATGACAACTAACCGTCACAAAAAGCTATGTAATGAAAGGCTAGCTTGCTACACTGCGCCCTGTAGTAACACTGGTTCTTATTTTTTCCCCTTTTTTAGTGCTGGAAAGGCTCTGTGTACTCAAGCCAGTGTTATTCCTGCTGTAGACATGTCTGTTCTGCTTAATTCTTGTTAGTTTTTAATGCATCAAGAGGATTTGGGGCCTGACACAGGTAGTATCTAGTCACAGACACTGGGCAGGAGGGGTGTAAGGAGTTCTTTAAAGCAGGGGAAAGTAGAAAACATTGAGAATGGTAAGAAAATTACAGCAGGGCATGGATTAAGGCCAGAGCTTTCCTCCTTTCTGGACTGTCAAGCAAATCTCTCTGTGTTTATATGGGTGTAGAGATATATTTAACTTGGTGTCACCGTTTTATTGGCCTCCTTCAGCTGTCTTCCTGAGGATGAGTCTTTGCTTTAAATATCTGAGGTGAGCTGCCAACCCGATGCACCTGGCTGCTCTCAAGATCGCCTGGTAATTGGATAAGCAGCTGCAGCTTCTCACAGGAGAAGCAGGAAAGCCGAACAGCGCTGCACGTTCTGCATGCGTCACACTCTCCGTTTCCCTATGAGACCAGCTTATCTTGGTGCCTGCAACTAACAGAGCAACTGCTGCTGAGATCTGCCCTGTGTCCAAGTCTGTTCTTTCAGGGACATGTAATTTTGCTGTTTTCCTAGAGTTTTCCTGAGGTGGGACTGCAGCAGCCCTCTTGGCTGCTGATTGACTGTCCTTTCCTGAAGGCTGTCGTTGTAGTTCTCACTGATGGTAGCAACTCCTTAGCGTTAGAGCCACAATGACGAGAGAGCTCCCGTTAAATCTGTGAGGGCGCGGGGTTTTTGTAGGCGGCACGGCGCTGCCCAAGAGCAGGGCGCTCGCCACTGCAGCTGCAGTGCGAGCGCTGCCCGCGCTGGTAGCGCGCGGAGCGAGCGGCTCTCAGGGCGGCTCATTGGCGGCTGCGCGGTGGCTGCGCTGCACTGCGGCTTTGCTGCAGCTGCATTGCGGCTCTGCTGCAGCTGTGCCGTGGCTCATGCTGCGCCTTGCACTGTGGCTTTGCTGCAGCTGCACTGCGGCTGTGCTGTGGCTCACGCTGCGCCTTGCGCCACCACTTGCCCTTGTGCCCAGCCGAGCAGCTGCTGCCTTGCCTTGCAAGGAGAAGCCCCCCTATCTGGCTACAAAGATAAGTTTTGTGGGTCAAGAGCAGGCTGCGTGTGACAGTGGGCTCCGGGAGACGCTCTCGGTGATAGCCGAGAGAGGAAGGCGCGCTGAGCACGTTCTCGTGCTGCTCTGTAGCTTCTATTTTTGCAGGTGTGTGGGGCGGCTCGGCGCACATACGTGCAGCGCTGCTCCTGCCCGCGCTCACGGGTGCTGCCGTCGCTGGGACCTTACCTAGATTGTTCTTACCGTGGGATCTGTGTCTAGCTTGGAAGGACGACCTGTTAGCATGTCGCTGCCCCTTGGGCTGCCTTGATTGAGACTGAGGAGTGACCAAAGCCAGCGGGAATGTGGGCACGGTGGGTCGCTCCTCGGCTCTCTGCACCCGCCCTGCCTGCTCCGGGGCCCGGGCGCCCCCAGAAAGCATGTCCCGAAGGGCAGGGAGCACCAGGCCGAGGTCTCAGCATCGCTGCGGGAGGGCAGGCGCCTGCAGTGCCGCGTGCGAAGCTGCTCGTGGTGCCTCTGGGGACAGCCCTGGCCTGGGGGCCCGCGGGAAGCCCCAGGGCTTCATCCCCAGCATGGGCTGGGGTTGAGACCCTGTTTGCTGTCCCGGAGGGTCTGACGCCTGGCCCTCCCCGCCTCGCCTGCCATCAGCAGCCCGCAGTGCTGAGGGCAGGCTGCGAGGGGAGGGAGCGGGTCCCGGCGCCCCCACGTCCTGGCGGGACGGCTGCTGCGGAGGGGCCAGCCGTGCGTGCGGGCGCCGCTGCCTGCGCACTGCTGCGCACAACCTCACGTACAGCCCTGTGGCAGTGGCCCCGCACACGGCCCCGTGGCGGGGACCCCGGCGGGGGAGCGGGACGCGAAGCGGCCTCCGCAGCCTGCTGCTCGGTACACCGCGCTGCTCACCACGTGCCCCACACAGCGCATGTGCCGCTGCATTGGGGTGTGAGTGGCAGCCGCAGCACAGCAGGGTCTTCCGCAGGCTCAGGGAGTTCTGCAGCGCTCAGTGGGTTTGGCTCTGGTTGCTTTGGGATCTTCCTGAGGGTTTCTCATGGCGGATTTGCTCTTCTTCCAGCCTGCTCACACAATGAGGTCTTTTATTAAAATTCCTTCTAAAATTTCGAGTACATCTCTGCATGAAACAACTTGCAACTTATATATTCATTTGCTCTCTTGCTCTAGTGAGTCCTTTATTCCGTCTTTAGCCTCTCATGCTGTGACTGCAATACCACTGAACTTTGAAACACTTTTTGAAGGTTTTCATTTTACTGCTGCTAGCTTAATCTAGCCTCGGTATCTATAAATATAGCAATTCATCACAAAAAGCCTAGTGCTGCTATGCACAGCAAAATGGGAGTGTACTGGGTGCTTGCTATATTTAGCAAGCTGTAGCGTGAAATTTGGAGCACTGGGCTATGACTTCACGTTTGGCGCCGCACAGGGCGTTGCGGGTGCACGTATCTGCTTTCAGCAGCAGTTAGGGAGCAATGTAGACCACCTCTTTCCTGCACCCCGCAGAGCACGGCGGGGTCACGGAGCTGTGGTGCAGCTGGGGGTGATGGGTGTGATAGTGGGCGTGTTGGCAGCGCCTGCCCAGTCACCTGCAGTGTTTTGCCCAGACGCCGTTTGCCTTCCTGGCAGCGCTGGCTGCGTCAGCTCGGTGAGTTCTGCAGTGTTCCCCCCAGCCGCCGAGACGCAGCCGCAGCGCTGGCTCCAGGACGCACCGTGCCGCGGGTGCCGGCACCTGCGCCAGCCGAGGCCGTGCAGCCCCTGCTGCCCTGCGCGAGGAGGGAAGGACGAGCTGGGGACGTGGGGGATATTCCCATGTGGAGCAGAGGGCTTGTGCTCTCCAGGAGAGCCCTGGGAAGCTGCTTGGCACGTTCGGCAGGCTGACGCCAGGGCATGACACAACATTTTCCATGTTCACACTCGGGAGGAAGGTGGGGCTCTGTGGGCTCGGGACCTGACAACTGCTATGAGAACCTGCAGCGTGCTGCTGTGCAGCCCAAGGCAGGGGTGCCCGTCAGCGTGTCCATCCTACAGCGTGCAGCCCAGGTGAGTGCCACGGCTGCCTGCGCTGCAGAGGAGCCCGCACCTGCCGAGGGCTGTGAGCGCCCAACACGGGTGGCCCTTGGCACTCGCACCCAGCCAGGCCGCGCAGGGTGCCCCTCTCGGGAGCTGCTCGAGCAAACGTGACTCATCTCCCCACAGCAAAAGGGCCAGGAATTCTCTCGGGCAGCTCGTGTCCGAGCCCGTCCCATGTGAGCTCCGGCAACCACCTTGCCCTCAGTGTGTAGTCAGGCTCGGGCACTGGCTACGTATGTCTTCCAGAAGAGAGGGACACGGTGTTTTTCTAATGAAACCTTTCCCTCTTCCCCAAATTCAGTAATTTCTGAAGGACTTAATGCTTTTAAGTAACGCACTGTGGCTTCTCCAGTCTGCACAAAGTTCTTGCTACTGTAGGGTCAGAGAAACCCGCTTTCCCCACGACACGTGCAGCCTCTGCGGCAGGCAGTGCTTGCAGCAGAATGACTAACACGATAATGTGATGTGCGTGGAGCGTGGGGATTGCTCTGCTGGGCCCATGGCAGCAGCCTGCGCTCGTCCTTGGGTTCAGGAATCCTTGTTTTTACCCCTGAAGAGAGGTGTGTGAAAAGCAAGGGGCAGAAGGGCCGGTGTCTGCAGGCAGGCCAGCTTGCTACGGCTTTGTTACAGCTTGTGGTTAATCCCCAGCATTATGATCAGGAGCTTTTCCTCCAGAAGCAGCTACTTGTGTGGAAGAGACAACAGCTCCACTGCTGCCTGCATTGATAAACTGTCCGGCAATCCCCGGTGCTGGTGCCAGGCGGGAGGCTGTGAGGGAGAGCGCCTGGCCCCGCGCCGCGCAGTGCCCTCACTCCGTGGTCATCCAGAGCAGCCCTTGTCTGGGGAGGGCAGGTTCCTGCCAGGTGCCAGGCCGCCTACCCTGGGGAAATCGGGGACCCAAGGTCACTTCAAACGCAAGGTGAAGGAGCAGTGAAAACGCTTGTGCTCGCTGCTGCAGAGCTTGTCTGCTTTGGGTGTTTCAGAGTGCTCGGTGTTGGGTACTTGCATACTTGCACACAGTAAGAGCGAGTAAATTGTCTGCAGCAGGAAAGTGGTGCTGAGCAGCCAGTTGTCGCAGAGGTTGGTGCCTGTCCAGGTACATCTGTTGCTCTTCTCTAGGCAGAAACACTCCCCTGTGCAGGAGCACGTGGAGGCGCAGAGCAGGACTAGGCGAAACCAAGAAAATGGGACAGCAAAATACTGGATTTCAGCTCTGCCAAGGAGGACGGGTGTTTACACAGGGATCTGCAGCCCTGTTTTTGTTGTGAAAGAGCTTCAAGCTGAGGACTTGGTGAACATCTCCCCCGAGTGAACATCTCCCCCTACCTGACCTGTCCGGGTGGGAAAAGGCTGCCTGTTTCTCCCATCCAGGTAGCAGTTTTTAGAAGGCAACAGTAGCTGCCTCCTGCCCCAGCTCTTAGAGCTCCAGAACTGGGGACCAAGATATTGTCTGGATTTCTGAGCACCTGCTCTTTTGAGGTGGTTTTAGCTGCTGCACGACCTCTGAATCCTGAAGAGGCTGGAAATACCCACTGGAAGAAGGCTGGGTGTCTGTCTCAGATCAGCCAGTGAGGGCAGGGGAACTTCTTTTCCCTCCTTCCCTTGGGCACTCCTGCTCTTGGGTGAGCCTGGGGCCCTGTATTCGCAGTGGTGCTGCAGCGCAGACCCCTGCGAGCGGGATCGTGCTGCACACTCTTCAGCGCTGCCAGATCCAGGGCCTTGTTGGAGGCCCCTTGCACCAAGGTGCTTCCATAAGGGCAGGGAGTGGCGCAGCCCGCGCGCTGCCGAAGGTGCTGGCCGTGTCCTGCACGTGCCCCATCGGGAAGCCAGGGGCGAGCGTGGGCCGGGGGCGCAGGCGCCGTGCGAGCAGCGGCCCCACGCGTAGCGCGGCTGGCCCTTCAGCTGCGGCTGAACTGGTGAATCGTCCTGTCAGTGGTCTTGTTTCAGCCACAGTGGCCTTTGGCTGTGATGAATAAGCTCTTGCCGTCAGGAGAGTGTTCTTGGCTGCGCTTTCACCGTGCGGTTTAGCAGAGAGGCTGCTACATCGTGCCACGTCTGGAATCACCCCGGCCCCGCTGTACTCACGCGTGCATCCACGTTGCAGGAATGCTGCTCCTTCTTCAGGCTTTTATTTATTTGTTTATTTATTTATTTATGTAATAACAGCAACGTCTGAAGCTTCCCAGAGACCAAGTGAGCAGGAATGAACAACTGTCCCTGTGCTGCACATACTGGCTGCTTGTTGAAAGCTCCTGGTGCTGCTTAGTGGGTTACTTAAAATAGGCACCCGAGCTCCTCAGCGAGGAGGCCTCTGCTCGCTGAACACAGAGTTCCTGAGCTCGTGTTTGTGGGCTCAGTGAGTGTTAGCACCAGAACCACTGGTAAATCAGAGCGAGGTGGCGAAGCTGCACTGCTTAGAGATGCGGAGTTGCCCGCTGTCTGCGAGGCTGACGACTCTGCCACGAGCTCCGGCTTTTCGCTCTCCGAGGGGAGAATCCCTCATCTTTGCCCCAGAGCAGTCTCAGCTGGTACCTGGGGCCGGCCTGCTCCGCATCCCGATGGAGGATGCAGGGTCTGCACCCACATAGGTGGGATGCCTCATTGGGAAGATGGTTTGGCACTGAGCCTCTGCTGAGGTATTTCTGTCTCCCAAGTACTATGGATGTAAAAATCACAAAGAATAAACCTGTCCGGGGGCCTTGGTACTGCATCCAGAACAATGAAACATTGTTTTTCTATTTACGCAAATATTCTCAAACTATCATCTGTCTTTACAGCAGCACCATTTTGCAAGAACTGTTAGGGAATGTGCTGCCACATCCATGCCCTGCTGTAAGGTTTTGTTGGAAGGAAGATCAGCATGCGAGTGAGTTGTGTCCTCTTGAAAATCTCAGTCGGCATCAGAAGGCCAAGGAATAGATGAATCTGCAAGATTAACTGTCAGTTTATCCTCTGACTTGGAGTAATGGGCCTTATCCTGACACATCCCAGTCACTTAGGAGCAGGATAATTCTGCAAAAATTACTGTCAAAGTACATGAAATCCAATTGAAGTTCTTAGGGGAATATAGTGTTCAGGGCAGATATCCCTGGCGTGTTAAATCAACTTATATCTGTTGTGTGTTAAGTCTGCAAAATCTGTTTGAGATCCTAAATAAGAGAAATATACGGGCAAGACCAAATCACTCTGGACAGTGAGCCCAGGCGAAGCAGTCTGGGCTGTTGGGTTCCGTGCTCTCCGAGAGGATGTTGGTACATTTTGAGCAGCGTGGAAAATGTGAGCATGTTCCTGCTTTTGGTGGTCACTTTCTTGGTTTTATCGTGTTTTGTGTTCGCAGGGCACAGATCTGAGCTACGAGGGTTTTCTTTCCACCGCTGAGGTTTCTGTGAGGGGCGCTTGGAGCAGCGCTGCAGGTTTCAAGCAGGAGAACACCAGGCTCGGAGGCGTCGGAGGCGCCTGCGCCTCGCAGCGCCGCGCGGTAACCCCTCTCTCTCCCGCTTTCCCAAGGTAACCGAAGACAAGAGCACAGCTGTTCTCCTAGAGTGTCATGAAGTCTGTAACGTCCTGACACGCTCCCCGGGAGAAGCGGGAGGCTGCCCTGCGTGTGACGGGAGGACGGGCATCCTCACCAGACTGCTCCGCTCATTGTCCGTGCAAGGGGCCGGCACCTGGAGCTGGCGTCGGAGGCACTGCTGGTGCCAGGCTGGCAGCAAAGTCTTAAGGATGTTTTAACCTTGGAGGAGAATTGGAGAAGTCGTACGGCCATGGACTAGGAGAACAGCAAATACCACAACTTCGAATGTATTTATTACCTGAAAGATAGCTCTTAATAAAGTCCCCAAAATTATTGCTGCTGCTTATTTTACTTACAGATTTCACACACCTGTTAATTTTAAAGCTACCAAACTTCTACTCAGTACTGTACTCTCAGAAATGTAATTGGAGCAGGACATGCAATAGAACAAGGTCATTGTAGTGTCTTAAGTACAATGGACTCACTTTGTGTCTATTAAAACTTGGAAAATGTGCAACACAGCAGTGTGGCTATCATTGCACACGTTAAAGCATTCTAATGTTGTTTCCCGCAGAGCTGAGAGGATGGCGTTTTCAAGTCCATGAACAAGCAGTCCCCTGGTACCTTCGATTATGCCTCCTAAACGTGCGCTGCTCAGTAAGTGTAGGTGAAGGGCTCTCAAATGCACGCGGTTGGAGAGAAGGGCTCTCATCCTTACACATTGCCACAAATGGCTAATAAGCTTTTCTTAAAAAAAAAAAAAAAAACACTCAAAAAGCTGTTGCATCAAAATCAGATTGCAAATGGTTTACAAGCTAACGTGAATTATCAACAAGCTGGTGGAACTGTATCACATATTTTGGGGGGTTTGCATTTGTCTAGCTTTCTCTTGGAGTCCCTCAATTTAGTGACATTTGTTTGTGGCACTTCTGATGCCAGAGGGAAGAGCTCAGAGCTGTTCCTCTTGCCTGAAATGTTCTTTGCAGATGCCCCAAAGTTAGTTTGAAGCTGAAGGTCGTTACTCACATTCTGCTTCCTGCTCGTTCTCGAATCTGTTCAGCGAACAGCATCACGAAGCCTTGTCAGATTAAAGCGGGATGGGCAGGCAGAGCAGCGCCTGTTCCTGGTTCATGCTGCCTCTTAGTGTGGTCTCTGGAACAGCAGCAGCAGAGGTCAGAGCTTCCCTTCCTGTTTAGCAGCAGAGTTTAACAAAAAAGCTCCAACGGCCCCAAAATCCCTGCTCAGGCTCAGTGAGAGCATCTGGCCAGTTGGAGATGTTTCCCCTGGAGCAGCTGCAGGGCTGGTGGAAAACATGCAGACTAAGAGCTGGAGCTGAAACAGGACATCTGTCCCCAAGACTAATTTTGGCTGCCTCTGCAAAGAAATGAATTTCCTGCTTTCCAAAAATAAGCGTGAAGAGGAGAACTGTGTGTAAGGAGGGAACATGGTCCTGTGTGCAGCCCTTGGGAAGCAGCTTTATGGAGACAGCTCCTTTTCCCAGCTCCGGAGCAGCCTGCTCAGCTGACGGAGACGTTCCTGTGCATGGGAAGGCAGGTCTGCTCCTCAACCCCTGTGCCAGAATGGAACGCGGAGCCTTTGGCCGGCGCTGCTGCAGCAGGTCACTGAGGGGAGCGGCACGCAGCGCCTGGCCGTGGCACGTGGGAACAGACGGCAGGTCCCCAGGCCGCGGCACGGGCACAGTGCCTGCCAGCCCCGGTACCAGCTGAGCAGCACCAGCTGCCTCCGCGCGCACTGAGACCGCGGCTCCGGCGCCAGGAGAGCGGCCAGAGCCGCTGAGTGGAGCTGCTCGCGCGGGAGGCGGGCGGGTGTCCCTGGCCTCCCATAAAAGCCCTGTGTGCCCAGCACAACTCTGATGTGCCCAGCATGGCCCTGATGTGCCCAGCACACTAATTTGTTCTTGGAGAGAACCAAAGACAGGGCCGGGTTTTCCCAGCGATAGAGGAGTGTCAGCATCGCTGCGCAGTGCTGCAGGCAGGGGTGCCCTGGGGAAGGACGTCAGCTTGCCCTCCAGTTGCACTGCAGAGTTAAACAGATTTCCATCCAGCTATTGGTCCTGAAATTTATTTCTATCCCTATAATCCCCACCAGGCCTGGAAAACCTCTCTGGGGCATGCTGGTGTGTTAGCTTGTGGGCTGTCACTTTCCAGGGGAAAATCAAGTGAACTACAAGAGCAAAACAAGCTAAGAGAGTGTAATAGATTAAATGGATTTTTGGAACAAAAATCTTTTGAGGCATCACACTGAAAATGTGTGCAATTTTTGCATTGAACTGTTCTTTCTCAGTTTAATGGCTATAACTAAAGGGTTAAATGCAAATTTCTTTTCTTGCTGCAGACATTTAACGAATGCTGCTCGGTGGTTACCTTGCCGTTACCTCTCTGATTCCTTAACGAATACACAGGATGGGCTGCTGGAAGGAGGGAAGCTTGGAGCATGCGGGCTGATACTGAGTATGGATTCTACTCTCATTTAAGAGAATGATAATGAAAACAGTCACCAGCTCTGCAAATCTTCTTTTTTCTTCTTTTTTTCTTTTCCAATTATAGCAGCTACTACAGCAGTAGAAATCTGTGCACTAGTTTGACATACAGCGAAGCAGCCGCAGTTACTGACCGCTGGTTGCTGCAGCCCTGCAGACTGTCGGCCCTGAGGGACACAAGCGCAGGGAAACGGCGGCTTTTGCTCGTGCGCAGCATAATTAGTGGTGAGCTAAAAGCATGCTTGGTGCAGCAGATGCTTCTGTTTGCTGCATTTCCAGCTGCTTCCCCGGCGCTCGCACCAGGGACACAGTGGCAGCCCTGCCCGATGGGCAGGAACCACCTGGTTTTATCCAAAGAAATCCGGCAGATACAGAGCGACCCACTCACACAGGCAGCATGGGCAGCTTGGTGCGTGGCGCACGGGCTAGCTCAGCCTGGTTAACGTGGTTAGTTGAGGTAAGTTAACTCCTGTCCTGGACACAAACAGGCGGCGGCAGCGGGAGGGCTCAGCCCCAAAACGGCGCTGGGCAAGGACAGATCCCACATGCGGCGGATCCTTTGGCTGCTCGGGTTGTGCACGCGTGACCACGGAACAAGCCCTGGTACTGAAAGAAAGATCCAAGTGAATCCAAGAAGAGATCCCTGCTACAAAGAGCAGGGACAGAGCAACCATCAGGCTGGACAGAGTGCTGCACAGAAGGAAGGACAGATTCAGAGAGCCATGGCGAATCCTGGGCCGAAGGGGACCGGGGCTTTTTAATGGCTGCTCATGTTGCTTTGCTCCTGTAAATACTTTTTTCTTTTTTATTAACCTGTTCCCCAGTTTTGCTGCCAGGAGTTTATGTGACTACATCTCTTCAGTCTATTTTTTTTTCACTCAGGCTGCAGGGTGTCCCATCACTCCCAACACCAAACCTTGCTTTTCCCAGTGTGCTGCCTCAAGGATCTTCAGGCTTTAAAGATACTCTTTAATCCTTAAGGCAGCGGCCCCAAGCCTGGGGACGGCGGGTGGATGCGCCGCTGTGCCGTGCGGAGCAGGGCCGGTTATGGCCTGCCTGGAAAATTACAGGTGCCCGTTTGCATTGCCGCGCGCCCAGCCGCAGGGCGATTTTCTGTCTGTTCCTGCAGATAAAACAAAGGCTTCTAAAAATACCGAGGGGATTTGCAAAAGGAGCCATGGTTTGTGTGCATCGCACAGCAGAACCGGGCAAGCGGCAGCTGAGGCGCTGCGGACGTTCTGCTCTTGGGCCTTGGACACTGCCCGGGCCGGCATACGTGGAAAAGGGGAAGAATATCCCTTCCCTCGTCCTGCTTTCTGATGAGAGAACCAAGTGGTGCTGAGCAGCATACACGGTTTTGTGCACCTGGCTATACTAGGTGTCTTTGGTCCAGCACGTGGTAGAGAGGAGAGGCGAGGGAGAGCTCACACGGGAGAGGCAAGAGGTACGAGGCGCAGAGCTGGGGAGCGGAGTGCAGAGCTGAGGCACGGAGCTGGGGTGCGGAGCTGGGGCGCGGAGCTGGGGCACGGATTTGGGGTGCAGAGCTGGGCGCGGAGTTGGATGGCGGAGCTGGGGTGCGGTGCTGGAGCGCGGAGCTGGGGCATGGAGCTGGGGCAGGGAGCTGGGGTGTGGAGCTGGACATGGAGCTGGGGCAAGGCGCTGGGGCAGGGAGCTGGGGCAGGGAGCTGGGCGCGGAGATGGGGCAGGGAGCTGAGGTGCGGAGCTGGGGCAGGGAGCTGGATGTGGAGCTGGGACGCGGAGCTGGGACGCGGAGCTAGACGCGGAGCCGAGGCGCGACGCGGAGCGTGGAGCTAGGTAGCGGAGCTGGGGCAGGGAGCTGGACGCGGAGCTGAGGCGCGGAGTTGGGGTGCGGAGCTGGGGCGCGGAGTTGGGGCGTGGAGCTGGGGCGCAGAGTTGGGGCGCGGAGCTGGGCGTGGAGCTGGGGCGTGGTGCGGAGTGCGGAGCTGAGGTGAGGAGCTGGGGCGCGGAGTTGGGGTGCGGTGCTGGAGCGCGAAGCTGGGGCAGCGAGCTGGGGCAGGGAGCTGGGCATGGAGCTGGGGCAGGGAGCTGGGGC
>VZSG01000378.1:180305-201373 GCA_013398315.1 Nothoprocta pentlandii | reverse complement strand
CGAGGCTCCCGCGTGCGGGGCAGCCCTGCAGAGCTGCGCCCGGGCCTGCCTGGGCGGCGGCGCCGTGACGGGATTTCGGGGCCGTTCGCTGCGAAGGGCAGCTCGCCAGGGCCCTCGGGCGCCTTTCCAGCCCGAGTGCCGTGCGGGGGCCGCCCGGAGCGGCCGGTGCCACCGCCGCCACGAGGGCCGTTCCCAGCCCGGCCCCGACCGTTCCCAGCCCGTCCCTGACCGTTCCCAGCCCGTCCCCAGCCGTGGCCCGGCACCGGAGCAGGGTGCTGCGAGCCCCAGGAGCCGCCTCGGCCACACGGAGCCGGGCAGCAACCGCCCACGACAGGTAATGTCAACGCCGTGTAAAGCCGGCTCTGTGTATTGGCAGAACAAAACATGCTGATACTTGTGAGTCGCTGTCCCGAAAGCTGAACGTGTGGTGACGTTTGGTGCAAGGAGGCCGCGGTGGCCAGTGGTGACGTCCTCGGGACGTGTCCCGGCCGGGCTCCCCACGGCCTGCGCTGCAGCAGGAAGCCCCTGCCCGGCCACAGCGCCGCCGCCTCCATGGCGAGGGAGGAAATCCAGCAGGAATTCCCTAGGGAGGTCATGACGGGAGGTTCTGGAAGGCAGCTGGTGAACACGATGGAAACGCTCCATGGTAGCTCGTCACTTGCTTTAAGCCCCAACAAACGTTAATTCTGCCATTCAATAAAGTGTCGTCCCGTGAGGCCTAACCCATGGAGAGGATGCATCCCTCACATGGTGCCGGGAGCCGCCATGGAGGGTGACGGTGAGCGGGGCTCCCTGGGGACAGGCTACGAGAGCGGCCACGCACGAGGCCGCGCGACCCCGCGCTCCAGGCCCTGCGCGGACGGGCCGCGGTGCCGCTCGGCGGCGCTCCACAGGGGTCCCCGACCGGGGCCGGGGCGTGGGCGGGCGGCCGCTGCGGTGATGCCTGCGCCAAGGGCTGCGGTGACGCCTGAGGGAAGGGCTGCGGTGACGCCTATGCCAAGGGCTGCGGTGACGCTGCTCGTCCAGCCAAGGCCGGGCAGACGGTTCTGCGCTGGGGACATTTGTGTGGTCAGAGGAAGCCCAGGCCGCGGTTGGAGCCGTGGTGGCCGGAGGCATCCGCCGCGGCTGTGGCAGTGACAGGAAGCGGAGCAAGAGCCGCAGCCAGGAGCGCTGCGGGGCTGTGGCTGCGGCGCGCGGCTCCAGGCAGCTACTCAGAACATACTTTTATTCTCTTAGGAAATGCTGAGGGGTTTTCATCTATTTCTGATGTTGGATGAAGAACAAACGCAGTCACAGAGCTGCCCTTTCCATGAATAGTCTGTTTCCTTTTCCCACTGGAGTAGGGGGGGAAATGCAGACAAACAGCTCGATGGCTGTGCGGAGGGGCTGGCTGAAGGCCTTGCAGGACGGCCCGGGTTTGGGGGAGCGCTGGGGCGGCGCGAGAGGCAGGGCGGGTGTCGCCGCTGGCACGCAGCCGCCTGGCTGGGGTTCAGCCCTTGCAGCGTGGTGGTGCCCGGGCGCTGCCTGCGGCTCGCGGGGCTGCCCTGCGCCGTGTGCCCGGCCCCGCGGCAGAACAGCATCAGGAGCAAAGAGTGAAAATGAAACCTGGCTGCTCAGACACTGCAGACAATGCTGGAAAACACGTCCCATTGGGCAGGACGTTGCTGCTGGTGCCATGCAGCCCTTGGGCCCCTTCCCTGCACTGCCTCCCCGAGCCGTGGGTGCTGCCTCTTGCAGATGTGTAAGTCTGGCTTGTGACCTGGTGACTGTCCTCGGTGAGCGCCCGGGTAGGGGTGCCAAGAGCAGGTGGCTGAGGGCGCGCAGCGCTGTGGAGGAGCTGCGTCCGCCCCGAGCGCAGCGGCGTCGCATTGTGTGTGCTGGCCGCTGGCGGCGCCCGCCCTGCTTGCCGCCCCTCATGCGTGCTGAGAGTGAGCGGCGCCCGCAGCGCCTTCCTGCTGCCGCGGGCCTGGCTGGCGCGCACAGTGCGGCATGACAAGGGGCTCCGCATCCCGGGGTTCCCTCACATCCCTGGGGTTCCCTCGCATCCCTGGGGTTCCCTCACATCTCTGGGGTTCCCTCACATCCCTGGGATTCCCTCACATCTCCGGGGTTCCCTCCCGCAGCCTCTCCACGCTGGCAGCAGCAGCCACGGGGCTTTGCTGCGAGGACTCGTTGCCTCAGTTCCCGGCTGCAGCAGAGGGGCAGCTCCGGGCAAGCAGCGATGCTGCCGCCTGGCCGCGCACGTGTGTCGATGCAGCCCCGTCCGGTCCGACCTCCCGCCCCATGGCGGCTCGCGAAGGCCGAGCTTGGAACACGGAGAGAGTGGACGATGGAGAAGGTCAGACCTGAAAGTGAAGCTCAGGGTTAGCGCGGGATTTCAAACCGCTTCATGGTGGAGCAAGGCGCAGATGCAGCCTAACAAAAATGATTCTTTTCAGGGCTTTATGAAAAATTGATATAAATACCCTGTTGGAACTGGTGTTTTTAGTATTATGCAACAGTATTACATAATGTTATATAAATTTTACAGATTTCAAAACAAGTCATTCCGTATGCATCAAGACATCATTCCTGAGAAATGTCTGTTCAAATGCGTAGCTCTTTCTAGAACGTCTCAAGTCAGTTATTGTCTTTAAGCAACTGATCACTGTTTGTAAGTGCTGCATGGAGTGACAAGGTCCTAAAACAGTTGCTGGGGCTTTTCAGGCTGAGGTTGCATTGGAAAGTTGGCCTAATTAGACATTTTTTAGCTATTCAGTTGCCTAAATTAAACTAGCAGCACTGTAGGTCACCCAGCCTCCCCTTTGGGCCTCTCCTCTGCCAAGTCTCGCGACATCCCTGGAGCAACATCCCTGTTTTTTTTCCAAGGCTCTCATTTTAAAGTGCTGGTCAGAGCATGTTGCAAACAGCGCTGAGTTACGGTCTCATGGAGGTAATTCCAGCAGGGAAGCAGCCCGGGAAGTTCACTGGCACAAGCGGCCTCTTCTTCAAGCGGAGTGTCCCCGCAGAGCGCGGGCGTTTGGGCGCAGCTGCTGCCGTGTTACCATTCTGCTATCTGAAAACACCTCCAAGAGACCCCGATCGTTACCGCCCACCTTGCGATGCGGGGCGGTGTGGGGCAGCCGGGGGGCTCCCTGTCCACGCGCCCGGCACGTTGCTTGTGGAGAGGGCTGGGTGTCCCCTCAGCTGTGGCCGTGGGGCCACTTGTGCCGCGTTCCTGCAGCGGGCACCGTCATAACGGAACGCTGGGGTGTTTCACACGCTTGGCAAGCTGCGGAGGCCCCCTGTCTAGGGACGGAGCGCTTGGATGTGGAGATCCCAGACGGGGTGCTCAGTGGGCGGCTCAGCGGCCTTTCGTGTGCAGGGCTGGTGTGGGCGCCGTGAGCTACTGGCACGCTGGATTGCAAGTGTGTGCTGCAGAAAAGGTTGCAAAGGGGGAGAAGTTAGCCTGGTATCAGTGATCATGGTTACTAAAATCTGGCTGCAGAAGGATGTCACAGAATCCGTGCAATCAGTGAGGTGGCTTAGTTTACCGAAATATTGCTTAACTGTCACAAAAAGTCCACAGGAAAATGCGTTCGTGCAGGGCACAATTTAGGGAAATGGGGCAAAAGCAGAACCATTTTTTAGAAGAAACTGAAAAAAAAAAAGTCCAAGTGATTCGTAGCTGGCGCAAACGTCGTGTGGGAGTTCAAGCCAAAGTGGCGCCGCGGCGGGAGGCGGCATGTTGTATCCGTTGGGATGGTGCTGGGAGCCCAGGGACTTTCACAGGAATTTTCTGTTGACCGCAACATAGACAATAAAATTTTCAGGGTTATTTGTATAACCCGTTGCTTCCAAACTCATATTCTCTTAAAGTAAACCATCCTGAATGCAGTAAAAACAGTGCGGCTGCCCCGTAATCTTTGTCAAAATGACTCGTCTGTATTAAGGTTCGGTCACCAAATGCCAAAAATAGCGTGCGCACCCTCAGAAGAGCCCTGTGTTCATGACCGAGCCATTCCTGAAAAATATTATCATGTGGTTTTATTTTACATCAAATTACAGAGGAAGATGTGCTTCTGCCAAGATCATGCTATTCTAGGGATTGTTAGGTTTTCTTTTTTATTTTTCCTTGTAACACTCAGGGTTGGAACTGGCTTGGGTGGAACCATGTTCACTCTGAGTGTTTGCTCGAGAAACAAAACTCTTTGAACACTGCCTTAAGATGAAACTTGACATTTTTTGCAAACCCCCTAGCAATACTCAGATTCTGCCTTTTGTTTGAATTTCTAAGCTCTCTCTGGCCATAGCGCAAGTGGCCAGCGCGTGATCCCGCAGCAGGTAACACTCCAATTTCACTGTGACACGAGAGGAAATTCCAGATTTGTTTGCAGAGCTAGGGAAAACCTGAGTGATCTTTCTTCAGCCAGCTTTAGTCTATCCATTTAATTATTTCCATAGTCTTTCCTGGGTGATTTTATTTGGGGGGAAAAATCTCACGATGCCCATATGGATTTGTTATCTCTTCTTGTTGAATTTGCAGTTCTAGCAGAACGTTGTCCTCAGGGATCAGGAGACGGGGAAGGGGTTATCCCGTTATCCCGTGCCGCTGACCGGCTGGCCTTTGCGGTGGGAAGGGGCCATGGAGCGGCGCGGCCGGGTGGCCTGGGGGCTCCTGGCGAGGGCAGCTGCGGACGGGGCTGCGAAGCAACCGGCTCGTGTGTGCCTGTCCTCAGCAATCTGATCCTTGGCTTCTGCTGTTGTGGTAAAAGTAAAAGCGAAATTTAAATACCCTAGACTGAAACTGGGAGCACAAAAGAGAAGGCCACCAAGTCATGAGCCTTGCACGTGAGGCAGGACGGGCTGCGCTGGCTTTGCCGTCTGCGCCACGGAGCAGCGAGCGCTCACTGCAGCCACGCAGTAAGTCCCGCTTACACGGTGGGGTTTTGCCAGCTCAGCATTTTGGAGAAAATCAGTGCCAACCATCGCTCCTTGGCGTCCAGCGGCGCAGCGAGCGGCTGGGCTGCGTGGGGCAGGCGGTCAGCCCGTGTGTCCCGTGGGAGCGCGCTGCCGCCACGAGCCTTCCTCACGGAAGCCAATGGATGGGGAGGACGAGCTCCAGGCGTCCCCCAGGGGTGCCAAGGGCCGGGTGCTCTCTCGTGAGGACAGCCCTGCGCTCGAGAGAAGCTGTAGCTGCTGAACGTTGCTTGCCAACGCGGCGCAGCGTAAAGCAGCGGGCGCGAGGGCTGCGCGGACGGGGCCTCGGCCGCCTGCACCGGCCGCGAGGCCAGGGAGGCTGCTCCGAGCAGCGGCGCTAAAGAGCGGGGACAAAGCAGCAATCTGGGGTGCGAGAACAGGTGAACGTCCTCCCTCCACATGAGCACTGCCACGGGCGCCGTTGGAGGCAGAAGAGCTCGCTTGCCTTTGAGAAATCAGGCTGTTGCAATTGAGGTTTGGTGCTTGAAAACAGCTGTAACAAGCTTCTTGTCGTCAGCTGTCCTGGCAGCGGCTCCTGCCGCGGGGTTTCCATAAGGCAGGGGTGGCTCCTGCTCCCCTGACACTGGTGGCGTTTACCCGCCGTGCGCCCCGCTCTGCAAGCGCGGGGAATCGGCCGCTCCTGCCCCGCAGCCTCGACTCGCGCTCCACACGTATGAAAGCTGCTGGCACGCAGCCTTGCTTTCTGAAATGACTTCTCACCAGGGCCTTTCCTCCTTGTTCCCTGGCTGAGAGACTGTTTTGAAGTATTTTTAATCAGGCAGCAGTGGGAGGATGAGAGTGGGGCAACTAACCGGGTGGATCAAAGCATTAAGGTGGTTGTACCAAATGGGGCAAGATTAGGAATTTCAGGTTTTAGTATCAAACGCTAATGTTCCTGAGATCTGCAAGAGCAATTTAATGGCCTGACACAGAGAATATCCAGCTAAACCTCTTTTCTCCATAAATCCCTTTGCCTCTTCTCCCGCTGTTATCTGGATACAGCTGCTCTTTTTTTACTGTTTGAAAGATTGAGAGCATGAGATAGAAGCAAATTATGTAAAGAGACATATGGCATTGTGATTTGTGGACTAGCTACTGTTTGCAAACCATTCCGCGTTACTCCAGCTTCTAGTAAACACATACTTAAGTGGTAAGAGGGTGCGTTTCTGCCAGGGCAGGCAGGAGTCCCTAGGAAAAGGGATTGTCCTGCTGCAGTTTCTGTGAACTTTCTTCTTGCTTTGAGTTTTTAAGATAACTGAAATTGCCTGAGAGAAGTATTAAAATGTGCTGGGGAAAATACAAAACTTGGGCGAGGCCCAGATGGAAAGAGATTAAGAATTAAGTCAAGTTCCTCGTGTGACCACAGGGGCTGGTTTCCCACAGAGGCCCAGGAGTCCGAATTGAGCTCGAGCCGTGTGTGACCCAGGACCAGGGGCAGCAACAGGGGCTGCGGGAGCCGTGAGCTGCACATGCATCAACTGCCCATCCTGTTCAGCCACTCGGCTCTTTTAAAGAGCATCAAAAGGATGTGATGGAGGGAAAGTGACGTTTCTTCCATACAAAAAAACGCTGTTTCTGCTGAGAAAGACTCATGTATGTGGTTGAATTTACCCCTTTATGGCTAGGATCAAGGGAAATGTGTACTTGAGGGTGCTGGATGGACTCAAAATCAGTGTTGGTAGGAAAAGGACAGAAACCGTCCTAGAAAAGCTATGTAAGCAAAGAGGGTCACAGGGGAACCTGTTGGCCATTGAGGTCCCAGGTCCTTCCAGGCTGCAGGTGCTTCCGAACCGCCTGCCCGGGACGCTTCCCCACAGGAGCCCCTCGGCGCCGGGGGCTCCTCCACATCCTGACCAGTACGGATGGTCACTGCCACCCCCTCTTTTATTTCCGTTAGTTGTTCATGGGAGAATTAATCTGTCGTGGTGCTCTCAATGCCATGGGGACCGTTTCCAGGTCCAGCCGCAGCTCCGGCTCGCTTGGCTCTTGGCTGTGCTCTGTCTGCAGCACTGAGCTCAGGTGCCCATGGGGAGCGGGTGTGGGCGACTCGGGCGCCTTCCCGCGCGGGTCGGCGCCGGAGCGAGCAGCAAGCGCCGGCCGCCTCTTCCCTCTGTACTCACTGCAAGTGCAAGACAAGAATATCCTGGTCACAGGATATGCAGTGTGCTATTTGGGATATAAAAGTAAAATCCATGCTCATAAACATCCAAACAGAAGAAAGCAAGAGAAAATAGTTGAAAAAGAAGGGGTCTGATGTTCCTCCCTTGGCTGAGCTGTGTAACTGCATGCTCTGCTTTATGGGTTTCGTCCTGTCTTGCCTAGTCCCAGTTTTCACATGTGCGCTGAGGCTGCCGGCGCTGCTGCTCCGGGCGCTTCCCGGGAGCCGCACTGGTGCTGGCGTTGGCGCTGCCCAGCATCCCGTGCCGGCCCCGCAGCTCCCTTACCCGTCAGAGCCTCCCGCTGCTCCGGGGCAGGGGCTTTGGTGCCACAGCCCCCCGGGAGGTGCCGCCCCTGTTGTGCTTCCTCTGAGCGAGGGCAGCCCCAGCACGGCCGTGCCGGAAGCCCTGCCGCCTTCCCGCTGCCCGCTGCGTCCCGCGGAGTCGCACTACAGATGCCGGGGATGCAGCGCGCTGTCGCCACAGATGCCGGGGATGCAATCCCCTTCTGGTTTTACTTTAGTCCCGAGACATCCGAACAAAAGTCCTCAGAAGGGCAAGGCTAATAAATCAAAGCCTGCTTCTCTGACCCTGCACTCCGGGAGCTGTTTAAAATTAGCAAGGAATGTGGGGCGGGCAGCAGCGCAGGGCCCTCCCGGCGCTTCCAAACAAGGCGGCTTCCCTTCCCTTCCCTTCCCTTCCCTTCCCTTCCCTTCCCTTCCCTTCCCTTCCCTTCCCTTCCCTTCCCTTCCCTTCCCTTCCCTTCCCTTCCCTTCCCTTCCCTTCCCTTCCCTTCCCTTCCCTTCCCGCGCTGGGGCCGGGGCCTTTCCCAGCTGGACGCTGCGTTTCAGGGCACCACAGGGCCCAGGGTCCCCTCCTCTGATGAGGGAGCTGTCCTGGCTGCTCCGCCAAATCCTGCCAGCCTCTCCAAACCCCGCCAGCCTCCCCAAATCCTGCGGCCTCTCCAAACTCTGCGGCTCTCCTTGCACTGCTGTCCCGCTGCGCGGCCGACCGCGGCTGTGCAGGAGAGGCGGGAAATGAGGATTTGTCATTGCATGATGGCCAGGCATTATGGCAGTGCATTAGGGCAATAAATATTTACCCAAAGTTTTGAAATATTTAATACTTTTTTTTTTTTTCTGCAGCCTCTATTTCCTTATGGGAGAAGCTCTACCCAAAAGCACTCGCATGGGCAGAGCACAGTGCTAAGGCAGAACCCAAGGGCTTTTTTCACTATTGCCACTCTATTTTAAGAACGGGGTATTATTGTTAATGTATTTGTTATGTTTGGTTTCTGTCGGAGTGAGTTTGTTTAACTAATAGGCAGATTTATTTACTGGAAGGAGGAGGAAAGCAGCAGTTCAAAGGCTGCAGCAAACAAAGCGGACATTAATCTTGTCCCAAGCGAGAGCGCTGCCAGCGTCTTGGAGTTTGTTCAGCTTTTCTGAAGGCCTTCAGGTTGCAGTCAACATACTGAAATACTCTGTGCAGAGGCAACGCAAACTGTAGACTGTGTCCGTAAAGACTACATTTATTTTGAAGGACGCTCTGTCATATTTGCAACTTATAAGATCTTCCTTGGCAAGTTCTCGCGATCTGATCTCAGAGATGTTTTTCTACAAGTCTTATATCTGTGCAGGATAATATTTGATTCTGGCCAGCTAAGCCCTGTAAATCTTGAGGTGGTTGAATAAAACAGTATCATCTGAAGTGGAGAAAGCAGCTGTACATTGTGCAGCCAAACGCCACTTGCGGGAGGCGCGGGCAGTAACTTGCCCTTAACGGCCCCGTTCCTGAGGCCGGTGCCGAGGCAGCGCTGACTGGCAGCCCTCGGCCAGGTGCGCGGGAGTCCCGGGCTCACTCGGTGTCTCCTGTGGCTGCAGGCAGAGCGGCCGGATTCCTGATGCTGCAGAGATGTCCGGGCTTGGACGCGGCTCTTCCTGCAGCAGGGGGTTGCTGGAGGGAGGTGTTGGCGCAGCATGGGGGGCACAGGGCAGCGCGGGTGCGCGCGGCTCTGCCGCAGGCTCCTGCCGTGGCTCAGGGCAGCACGGAGTGGCCTCGGCAGCACAGAGCGGCCTTGGCAGCGGCGCACAGAGCAGCGGCCTCGGGCTGGGAGCGAGCGAGACGCCGGGCTCTGGACGCTGCTCCACGTGCTGCCAGCCATGGCCTGGCAGAAGCAGCCGTGCGCGCTGCCCCTTGCTGGCCTTGCTGCGCCGGGCGCGGAGCCGCCGCAGTGCGGGGAAGTGACCGCGCGGCCACGGGGCTGCACAGAACACTGCGCCATGCGCCAGCCCGGCCGCAGCGGGGCAGAGGAGGCTGCCCCGCACGGCCCCACAGGCAGCTCGGGTGGTGCTGGGGCGTGGGGCGGCAAGAGCAGCCTCTCCTCCCGCGCTCCATGCGGAGCGGTCTCCGTGGGGGAGCCCCGCGTCCCGTGGAGGCTCGTGGAGGCTGCACAGGGCGTCCGTGGGACGCGCGGTGCTGCCAGGAGCTGCTGCGGAGCCTGCGCTGGCAGCCCGGGGTCTGGGAGGGAGCCCCACCGGCCTCCCAGGCACCCCGGGCACCAGGAGGAGCAGGAGGCTGCGGAGGTGCCGCCGTGAGACAGGAGGGAAAGTAGCAGCCCAAGGGAGGCTAGGAGGGCGCTCGGCGTCTCCACTGCACTGGGGTTAGCAGCGAAGTGGCATTTCCAGATGTTTTCCCCAGGGAGGCAACCTCCAGAGCAGGTGGCTGCAGCCATCACGTCCTTCCTCCCAGAGAAGCGCAGGTTCCCGAGCGTGATGGCACTCGCAGCCTGGAGGCCACACAGCAGGGTGGATGCGCACGGTGCGGGGCACAGGACGTGCACCAAGGCTCTGCAAAACCCTAGGTAAAAACCGCGTGGTTTCAGCCTTCTTTCCCGGTGTGCAGGATGCCTCAAGGCCGTTCCGAGCAGCAGAGGTCCAGAGCGCTGTGCCAGAGCGGTGTCCCCCTGCCCGCGGGCACCGCGCCGTGCTCGCGCGGCCCCAAACGCAGAGCGATTCCTGTCGCTGCGGCTATTTTTAACGTGCCTTCAGAGGCGGGCGCTGTTATCCCGCTCTCTCCTTTTCGGTGTCTGCTGCTTTTCTTAATCTCAGCTCATTTTCCCTGCCCTTTCTTTATCTTCGGATCAATTTACACCATCCTCTTATCAGGGGCTCATCAGCACACACTTTATGATTTCAGATAAATGTAGTCATGGTAATTTTCCACTCCATTTAGGTCAAGTCGAGATGAAGCTTTTTTTTTTTATCTTATCTGCTCAGCGCCGGCGGTGGTTCCCTGCCGAGCTGCTCCTTGTGCCTCTCCAACGCCGCACGTTTCAGTGATGCTGGGATGCTGGGGACGTTTCGAGGAACCTGTCTTGCCCCGGGGACGTTGCGGCCACCATGCCACAGGGTGACACCAGCACGGCTCATGGAAGCCCAACCAGGTGGCCAAAGACCAGGCAAAGCTGCTTGCAATTAACAGTATCAACAGTGCATTCCTTTTTCTTTAAGGAAAAGGTTGATCCTAATTCAGGTCCTAATTCAGGCCCTGCTGCCTAAGCTCTCAGGCTGCCCGCAGTGGTGGCCCCGTGTTTCTCCTCCCACCACTGATGGTGCAGCCATCCTTCCAAGAGGCTGCATTCCCGTGCAGCCTCCTCCCAGCACTGCCTCCTTCCAGCACTGCCTCCTTCCCGTGCAGCCTCCTTCCAGCCCTGCTCAGTGTGGGAACGTGACTTTTTCAGTGTTTGTTTTTTTAAAACATGTTTGTGACCTGCCCAGGTGAAGATCACACCTCTGGCCCAAGAGCACTGCTGCATCCAGCCCTTGCAGAATTTCCTAGGTCCTGCTTTTGCAAAGAAAATAATCTCATGATTTTTAAATGGATTTTAACTCCTTTTACCATATTGATGCTATCCACCTTTAGCAAAGAAGTGTCCACGTGGCAAATCTTCAAATAAGGTCGCAGTCATTTCATGGAAGTGGCTCCAGGGAAGCAGAGCTATTGCAAACACTGCTCTAAAAAGCTTCAAGCAATTAACCGTTGTTTTGTTTTAAATTTTAATAGAGGACAAATGTTTGCTCAGTTTTTAAAATTTCTCCTAGGTGCAAGGTAGGAGCTAAGCAGTCCTCAAAGAAATGAAGGGAGCATTATCAAGAGTACGCTGCTCTAATTATGATTATATAAGTTGCATTTCAATTTGATGGGAATATTAAAATTATTCCCAGGAGAGTCTTTAAGAGCCAAAAAGCGCAGCACAAGAAGCCCAGGGAACCTTCTTATAGAGGACGTTCCCTTAAAGCGCTGGTGAAACCACGAGAGCCCCCCAGACAGAAGAAACCGGGGCTCGTGCTGTGGTTCCCTCCATCCCTGCCATGAAATAATGATCGTTTTTGCTGTTGTCAAGGCACAGGCCTGTGTGAGCGGCTGCAGTACATAAATATTCCCAGCCTGTTCCTTATTTGTATGGACTGAGGGGTGTATTTATAGCTCCTGAGAGCACAGGATGGCTGAGGTGGGGAGAAAGCCGGGGCTGGTGCGTTGGAGCGCTCGCGAGCACCATGGTGGCTCCGGAGGGCTCGGGGCACCGTGGCCCCGGTGCGCAGCGTGCGGGGTTGGGCTGGCACCAGCCAGGCCCGGGCGGCCAGGCCAGCGAGCCCAGAGCAACAGTTTTGAGCAGCCGCCTCTCCCTGGAGCCGGGTTGTGCCAGTGAGCGGCTCCCCGGTGCCGGGACCCCAGCGCGCGCCGGCCGGGGCTGTCCTGGCGCCTGGACGGGGCCGCCCCCCGTCTCCAGAGCTCGCTCTCCGCCCGGGCCGCGGGCAGCGCTGCAGAGGTGTCCGAGCAGCCGGGGGACAGCGGCACGTCCCGGGCGTAGGGTGCACATGGGCCTCTCTGCACCCGCCCCGGGCATTCCGCGGAGCCTCCGCGTGAGGAGGGAGAGGGAGGGATCTGCGCACCTGGATAATGGAGGCACCACCATAAAGAGGCAGGTGGGTCTTTGCATCTGCAACAAGTGCGACAGCCTGGCCCCACTGTAGGGATGGGGCCTGTGCCCTGCTCTAGGGATGGGGCCTGTGCCCTGCTCTAGGGATGGAGCCCGTCCCCTCCTGTAGGGATGCTCGCCCCCAACATGAGCAGAGCAGCACGTCTCTGAGCATAGGCTGGAGATGGGTCTGTGTCCCTGAATCCAGACCCTGGCACGGCTGTTGGCTTAGGATGGGGATGGCTCTGTGCACCCACATGGAGCTCAGGGTGACTCCGGGAGCGCTCGTACAAGGAACGGAAAGGGCTTTTCAGCCTGCACTGTCGCATCATAACGGTAACCCTCTTCCAGCACTGAGCAGTATTAGCAATATTCTGATACGATCAACCATCAGCCTTGTGCCTGTCTCCTGGTTCCAAAGCTCTACCTAGAAGTTGTCCGACCCTCTGATTTCTGAGCGTGGCAGGAAAGCAGCAGCCCGGGTGGTACTTGGAGCAGCTGTCCCCGCTTCCCTCTGCCCGGGTCTCCTCAGCTCCGCTCGCACAAGGCGCCGCGAAGGAGGGCGGCGTGAGCGGCGCCGAGATGCGCAGGCGTGAGTCTGCTTTCTTTTCCTGCTGTTAGGGAGAAGCAGCCTTGATATTCCCTCTGTCGGCATCTCCTAGACTTCATTCCTCAGGCATTCGTGATCGGCTTCACTGCTTCGAACCCTAGAGCGTTTGCTGGGGACGTTCGCCTGGGGCTCGTCACACAGCACAGCCACGGCTCTGGGAATGGCACCAGGCGTAGGGATCTTAGGATATTCCCTGCTGGTTTTCATAGTTTCATTTTTCTCTTGAATTTTTAGGTTTAATTGCCTTCTCTGAGTTTCTAATGACTATTTTAAAATGGCTCTACCACGCTTACCAGGTTACTTGTCTTTATTGCTCCATGTATCCTCAGTATTGACTCAGTCATCATGACATTTTCTATCTAGGTCTATAATACCAATTAACATCATTTCTATTTTGAACCTGGATACCTTCAGCTTCTCAGAATAACATTGTCCCAAAAAAAGGATACACAATTTTGAGATTGTGGCGTTAGTTCCATAATGACAACTTTTACACAAGATAAGACTCTGAATCATTCCATGCAATGGAGTGCTCAGCATTATGTAAAAGGCGAGAAGAAGAGCTGAGGCCCAAGGAAGCGCTCCTGAAACGTGCTTGTTTGCGAGCGAGTAGCTCCATACCTAGGTAGCGTTGAGGCATATGAACACGCTCAGCGCCGGACATGGCTGTTTGTAGGAGCTGGTGTTTATGGCCCTGGCTCTTGGCTTGCCCGCGGAGCCCGTGTTGTGGCCCCGGGTCCCCCTCGTCCTTATGGGATGAGAAAAAGGGTAGCCTCTGGTCCCCCCAAAAAGGGGAAGGTCCTGGGAACAAGCACTTCTGCCCCCGAGAACTGCTTTGGATGAACTCTCTGCAGCTGCCTGGGAAGGAGGAGTCGGATCTCTCCAGGTTCTGGCTTCATGGAGCTTCTGAAGATTATTTTTGAAATAATTGTTATATCTCATTAAAAAGGGGAAATAATGAAAGTCTGTAGTAGATTTGGAGAACAGGGGATGTTCTGGAGTGGCAACCGATGCATCACCCTCGTGCTTCATCTATCCCTGCGCTTCTTGGGAAGCAGAGTGGCCGTCGGTGCATCTCACATCAGGTTGGGCTTGTTCAGGGAGACACTGCTCTGCATTACGGGAGCGCTGCCTCCATGAGCCAACACTTAACGACATTAAACTCCTCTTCAAAGCTGCCCTATCAATGGACACTGTCATTAGTGCCCCTGTGACACACACGTTCTTCCTGACCCACCATCAGCCCTTCCTAGCAAGGCGGTGACGCGCGTGGGTGTTACGGCAGCTCTGCCATCGCGGTGCTCGTGATGCAGCAGCCGCACATCTGTGTTGCCCAGAGGGAGAGACTTTTATCTTGGTTGTTGCTAAAGAATAATACTGTTGTATGTGGATGCTTAGTCCTCTCAAGTATGGAGAGGAACAAAAAATCTCAGTTGTTGTGCTTTGCAGAGGAAGCTGGACTGAAGCACAGCAGCAGGAGTGGTCGCGGTTCCAGGCGGCTTCCTCCTCTTTCTGCCCATGGCACCGTGCCTCCGCGCCAGCCGTGACATGGGGACTATGTCTCAGCCGTCACCCGGGTGCCTCACCGGAAAATCTGCCCCTCCAGCAGCCTGGGAAGCCTCAGAGGTAACAACTGAAAAAAGAAAAACCAAAACCCTTTAAAATAGAGTTTTTTCTCTGAAACTTGAGAAGTAGCTTTTCTGGGACAAGAAGCACAGAAGATCTATACTGCCCTTGGAGAGTGCTGAAAGTAGGCCAGGTCCATGGGCATGGCTCAGCAGGAGAAAGGGAAGGACAGCTTGGCCTTCGAGCGTGGACAAGCACTCAGCCACTTCGGGCATTTGGTGCTGTGCCCAGGCCTGCACGGTGCGACGTAGCACCGGACCAGGGTCTCTCCACCTGCTTCCTTCCCTATGGCTCTTCCTAGAGGAAAGTAACTCCTGTCCAGGCACAGGAGCTGCTGTAAATACAGCCCTGGATGAGCAGGGTTTTCTCTGTGCGTTTCATTCATAGCTCCTAGATTACGTGATGGGAACAAGCTCTTGTCAAGTGCTTTTATATGCTCTTAAGTATGGCCAGCACTTAAAGGGACTCGAATCTCTGCAGACATAGCTGCCTAGGAAAGCTTCACAGTTAACATTGTTGGAAAAAAAGCAGAAATATCTTCTGCTTTGAGTGGAATTACCCCGAGAGAGATTAGAGAGCTATTTCTATCTCATTGCTTTGGCATCTGTTTATGCTCTGGGCTCCTGCTCGCAGAGTTGGTCTGTTTCTTTTCTCCTATTGATTAAATGGGCCTTTTGCACTGCAATCGTGTACAGGAAATTAAAAATAAATAAATAAATAAATAAATAAATAAATAAATAAAAGGAAAAACCCAGCAAACAAAACCCTGCTGCAGTTTACAGAGAAACTTGGTGGGACATGTCACTCCCTAAGCCACCTCAAATGGCTTTTGTTTTACTAACCACTTTTGGAGTAGACAGCAGCTCTTAAAAGTAGTTCTCAGTTAAAAAAGATGGAAGACATCAGAGGGCTTCGTGTTTCTAATTATGCTCCCTGAGAGCTTTCAAATGACTTTCATGAATTTATGCCCAAAGCAGCCAATTCCCTCATTGCTCACACTGTTTCTTACCCCAATACAAATCCATCCATTTTAATGGGATATTGCTGGTTTTAATAGCCCTGTGTAAAGGAGAGGAATGAGATCCAGCTGGTGGTCTCTGTCCCATGTCTTCTTGGTTTCAGTCAATCGGCTCCTCAAGGAAGGGAACCAAACGGGTTGTAATAAGGCCTTGCAGTTCCTCCTGGCAGAAGGACCATCGCGGAGCCCTGCCCGCCGCGCGTCCCTGTTCCTGTGTGGAGAAGCCCCTGGGAAGCTGAGGGCCCGGCTGGCCTGGGGCTGGGGATCTCAGTGGGGAGACGCGTCAGGAGCGGCCGGGAGGGCAGCAGGAGGGGCCGCGGCACCCGCAGCACCCGCCGCCCTGGGGCTGGGGCTGCGGCCTCCTGGCGGCTCCATCCCAACCCGCCGCCCTGCCGCTCGCTGCTCTGCACAGCTCCGCGTTATCTCGCTCTGAGGACGAGAGTCACTCAGCATTTAAAACCTGAGATGGCACCGAATTAGCTGTGCTCTTGGAAAGGTGTTTTTGTATTGAGTGGAAAGGCACTACTGGATACTCAGGAAGAGTCTGCAACGCAGTCATTGCAGATAATTCCCACAGCCAGCAGCTACCAAGCAGCGCTGCGCGGTGTAAAGCGCCCCTTGAACGCGGCGCTGCCATCCTGTGCAGCTGATCAACAGCCGCGGCGCAGCCGTCTGTGCGCCTGCACCCGTGGCCCTGGCACTAGCTCCGATCTCGCCCTCAAGTGTTCTACTTTAGCTCAATGTTATAGCGAGGGGCACGTCGGTGATGGGAGGCACTGCACCGCGCTGGGGGCAGTCAGAGCACTGAGGAGACATGTGTGTCCCAGCGGGACGTACCCTGCGGAGGAGCCGGGACAGCTGCGCCGGGAACACCCCGTGCGGCACGGCAGCCCCACGGCTGCCAGCGATGAGGTTCACCGCTGCGCTGGAAAAGTCCAAGGAATTCCCAGTGCAGGGCAGAGCACCCAAGGCTCACGGCTGGCGCAGGCGCTGCTCCCCGCACACACACGGGTGCTGCGTGAGTGGGCACGTCGCAGACGGGCAGTCGTTGGCAGAGCCTGCACAGACTGATGCTGCTGCGAGCTGGTGCGAGCCTGTCCCACTGTCACATGCGCGAGCCTGTCCCGCTGCGGCCCCTGCACGGCTGGACTCGCTGTGGCCCGTGTACCCACCCCACTGCAGGTCCTGTGCCTCAGTCCCGCTGCAGCCCCTGCGCCCATCCCACTGCAGGCCCTGCGCCTCGGCCCTGCGAGGCCGGACTATTTTTACGCGCCCGGGCGCGCTGGCTCCCGGGAACGGGGTCAAGGGGCACATAGCGATGCCGGCGCTGGGAGCCTGACGCCGATTTTCCATTACCCGTCGGGAGGGAGGAGCCGGCGGCTGCTGCTCCGGGGCCGCCTCCCGCTCTGCCTGGCAGGGCTGTAGGCTCGGCGGCGCTTTGCCGGCCTGCGTGGGACAAGCCGAGGAAATCGGCCATGCCTGTCCTGGATCTCGCCGCTTCCCTGGCACTCTGTTCCTTGCAGAGCGGGGCAGTTTAGCTCGAGAACAATCCTGATGCTCACGCGCCCCTAGTGAACAGTGTCCCTATGCACGATGCCCTAGAGCTGCTGAAGCAGCTCCACCCATGGCATTGAAAGGCGGGGGCATCACAGTGTCTTCCTGAGAGCTTCAGCGGCACGGCCCACCATGCTTCAGAGCAGCGCTTACACCGTGAGCTGCGCACTGTGTTCCCTGGGCACTGTGCTCCTCCGTACACCGTGATCCTCCATACACCGTGCTCCTCTATACCCCGTATTTCTCCCTGCACCGTATTCCTCCACACACCCTGCTGCTCCATACACCGAGTTGCTCCATACACCGTGGAACAGCAGGACTGAGCCCGACGGTGCCCAGCTGTGGTGCACGGTGTGATCCACGGGCTCCGGGGTGCGATAGTGCGTGCGCTGTGGGGCACCTTCCTTCTGTACGTGCCGGATTTAAGGCCTCTCTGGGCCTGCAGACACCCGTGTGCTGCCCACCACCAGCCACCCACCTTCTGCAGGGGGACGCGAGGCCCAGGGGAGCCTGGGTCCCACGGCGGCTCCCTCCGGAGCTGGCCCTCCCGCTGCGGCGCCGTTCACAGTTACGGTGCAGGGTGGACAGGGATGGCTGTGTGGCCCCGGGGAGGCACCGCGGGGCCCGGACATCACTTCAGCGCGATGGCCTCGTGCAGGGGCACGACGTGCTCGCTGCTCCCCGCAGCGCCCCGCGGGCCCTGCCGGTGCCACCTCCCAACGCGGGTCCTGCGCCACCCATGCCAGGGAGTGGAGTGGGCCACGAGCACCAGCTCTCGCCTGAAACCTCCCCGACAGCCTGGGCTGCAGAGGGGACGGGCAGCATGTGGCAGCACCCGTAGCTGCACGAACAGCCCTGCTGGAGCAGCCCTGCCGCATGCAGCTCCTCCGCAGCGGGAGCTGCTTCTCCTCATGCAGCTCCTCTGCAGCGGGAGCAGCCCCGCCACATGCAGCTCCTCTGCAGCAGGAGTAGCTCCACCTCGCGCAGCTCCTCTGCAGCGGGAGCTGCTTCTCCACATGCAGCTCCTCTGCAGCAGGAGTAGCTCCACCTCGCGCAGCTCCTCTGCAGCGGGAGCTGCTTCTCCGCATGCAGCTCCTCTGCAGCAGGAGTAGCTCCACCTCGCGCAGCTCCTCTGCAGCGGGAGCTGCTTCTCCGCATGCAGCTCCTCTGCAGCAGGAGCAGCTCAGCCACATGCAGCTCCTCTGACAGCCGGAGCGGCCCTGCCATGTGCAGCTCCTCTGCAGCGGGAGGCTGCTCTGCCACCCTGGCCTTGCCTCCACTTCACACACAGAGGCCAGTGATCTCCGGGGCCTGATGGGGCTCGGCCTACTCTGCCATGCTGCCCATCACTGAACTATAGTGTGTTCTACAAAATAAAAATGATTGGGCAAAGAAGGCAGGGAGACATGCTGCACACGTAACAATAAAGTTTCTATAGAGAACTCCGTAGTGTATTGAACCTATTTAATGAGTTTTCTAGATTTAGTTGAAGTCTAGGGAATTTTTATTATAATGCCATATCCCATAAAAATATCTATGGTCCTGAGAGGACCGGCACCATATTAGTCTATTTTTTTTTTAATGTTGAGCGATTAGGTAATCGACATTTTGTTCAAATGATATTGACACTGTGCAGGATTCAGGCAAGACAAGTCCTGTCCTTCGATGTCTGCTCTAGCCCAGCACCATGGTAAGAAAATGCCCACAAATTCTGCAGCCTGGTTTTGGACATTAGCTTACTGGATTTGAGCACAACTGGTTTTCTAGAAAAGGAGAGAGGATGGGTTGTGCTGGGGGAGTGGATGGTGACACTGCAGAGTGAATCCAATGTCTCCCCAAGGCCCAGAGAATTACCTTATTGCCATATCCTGGTTAAAGAGAAATTAAATTCTCAGGAAAGTGGAGTGGCTTGCGTGAGTCCTTTCCTTGCTTGATGTGAATTCCTCCAATCTTTTGGTTACTTGCCAAATGAAGAGTGGTGACACATTGGGAGCAGCCGGCATCTCCACAGCAAGGCACCTCCCGGCGTTCGCCAGCCTGTCCCTGGCCTCGCGCTGGCTCCGACTCACCCCATCCAGGAGGACCAGGACACTGTGCGGATGGAGCGCACGGGTGCCTGGGCTCCCTCGGTGCCGGCTCGTCAGGCTGCCCACCTGGGCCATTGCACTGCCGGGCGCCCTTGGGCACGCAGGCCAAGCGAGGCCCAGCAGCACCGCGGCCCCTGGGCGCTGGGCGTGGCAGACCCCAGTGCTGCGCGACACAGACCCCAGCACTGCGCATTGCGGCTCCCAGCACTGCACATCGCAGCCCCCGGCACTGCACATTGCGGCTCCCGGCACTGCACATTGCAGCCCCCAGCACTGCACATCGCAGCCCCCAGCACTGCACATTGCAGCCCCTGGCACTGCGCATTGCGGCTCCCAGCACTGCACATCGCAGCCCCCGGCACTGCACATTGCGGCTCCTGGTGCTGCACATCACAGCCCCCTGGCACTGCGCATTGCAGCCCCCAGCATGCTCCTGTCCCACGCACGGGAATGAGGCAGTGCTGGTGCTTGCTGTGCCGTGTGTGCGGCAGAGTTGAGCTGTGCAAGGACCAGGGGTGCACAACGTCATCTGCCAGGGCCAACTGCCGCCCGTGGCCTCATTTTCCCATGCATTTTCCCATGGCATAAAGCCTCTTACAGAGCCGTTCATTATTAAATGAAGTCATTAACTGGGCCTGCTGTGATTAGGGGACATTGCAGTGGATGGATAAAGGATTTTTGCTTGTTTGTTTATTGTTGTTGTTTCCCCTTTTATAATGAATAAGAATGCATTCCCTGCAAGCGCAGTCTCTTCCATCTGCAGTGCCATGAAATAAGGGGTTGCTCGCTGGTTTAGCTCTCCTCTTACAATGTGCTTTGCCTGATGCTGCTGGCGCTGCCGTGGCCGGGCTCGTGGTGCCCCACACGCCGTCGCGCTGCGGCGTCATGGGCAGCCCGCAGCCTCACTGATGGCTCAGCAAACAGGAGCCAAATCTAAGAGCTAAAGCGTGCCGGAGGAGCGCTGCCATTTCTTTTAATGGAAAAGCTTTTGGCAGTTTGTGCAGCCAGACCTTGCACAGCACAAAATCCCGACGCGCCGGGCGCTGCGGGGCGGGCAGGGTGGCTGCACGCGGGAGCTGCTGGGTGCCTCCCCTGCCGCCAGCCAAGGGGAGCAGGAGGGGGCGGGGGTTATGGAGAGGAAAGATCCTTTCCTGAGCTAAAGGGACCCTCTACATTGCCTTCCCTGGGAGGAAGCAAACCAGCCCTGCTGCAGAAACGGGAGAGCAGCAGCACTGAGAATGACTTCGGCCACGCTGGAAAACACGGCAGTTTTCCTTGAATAACAGCGCAGTTCAGTGACTGCCTTTCACTTCCTCAGTTGTTGGGTGTTCCTAGTGCATCGCACTGGCTGTGGCCGGGCCCGGGGCGCTGCGCGGGAGCGGGAGCAGGAGCGGGAGCAGAAGGGCGAGCGCAGCGGCGCGTTCAGCACTGCGGCCGGGGATAGCGATGGCCGAGCGGCCGCGGCACCTCCCGCCTGCCCCCGGGATCGCTGCCCTGGGAGAAGCCATGTTGTGGATGGGGAAAAATAAAACCAAAATCGGCCAGCCGGCAGCCTGCAAACCTCTGCTCCAGGCCGCCTTTGCAGCCCCCCGCGGCAGCGCCGCGTGGCTCTTGGGTGGCACATGCCACTCACCTGCTGCAGCTCCGGGGACGGGAGGGTCTGTCCGTGCAGAGCTGCAGCAAGAGGCTTTAAACCAAACCCGGAGCAGATGCGGGATGCGGAGACGGTTCCTCGCTCATAGAGGAAGTCTGGAGCAGCCCTAAAACCCTGCAGACCCTGCGCTGTGCTTGAGGCTTCAGCGGGTCAGAGCCGGGGGTTTAACTGGGCAGAGCCGGGGGTTCAACGGGGCAGAGCCGGGGGTTCAACGGGACCGCGCAGAAGGCTCCTCGCGCGGGTGTCAGTGACAAGGGCCCTGTCATCAGCGGGGCGGTCGGGAGTGGGCCCCGCTCATCCGCGGGACATGCGGGACGCGCCGCCCGCCCGGCCCCTCTGCCCCTCTACCCCTCGGGCCGCTGCCCCGGGCGACGCCCCCGGCTCGGGCGGCTCTGGCGTCGGCTGCCGGGGCTCCCCGGGCCC
>VZSG01000378.1:103265-179050 GCA_013398315.1 Nothoprocta pentlandii | reverse complement strand
CGGGGATGCGGCCGCGCGGCGCCGCGCACGGGTCCTCCGGGGCGTCGTGCCCGTGGGCTCGCCCCGTGCGCGGCTGCTGCCCGTCCCGCTGCTCAGACATTTCCTGTTTTCACCGCCGAGTTGCTCTGCCGCAGGTGGAGCTCAGGTTACCTCTGGGCTGCTGCTCCCCTCTCTCCATCTCTGTCCCCTTTTTCTTTACTTTTTTTCCCCCCTATTTTCTCTCTTCCCTCTTTTTTTCTGTTTCTTGCTTGCTGTTCTATCCATGCTGAACAAGCCTCACACTGTCCTATCCTCCCTGTCCCCTCAGCAGCGCTGCGGGGCCGCAGCCGCCCTGCTGCGCTGCGGGGCTGCCCCTGTGCGCTGCCTGGGCACTGTTCAGCGTCTTGGTGCAGCTGTTCAGCCCCTTGGCGCAGCTGTTCACCTTTTTCCTTGGCATCCCAGCCATGGTTACGTGAGGGGCTGCTGGTCCGGGGCCACTGTGAGCTGCAGGCTGCCTGCCGGAGTCCCCACGGGCACCGAGGGGTGGCTGGTGCTTGGTGCTGCGCAGACAGGCACCCTGAGTCTACTGTGCCAGCAGCACTGCCAGGGCAGGTCTGGCCTGGGCTAGGTGGGGTCCTGGAGGCCCTGCCCCGAATTCGGCTTGCCACCTGCCGGGCAGATGGATCAGACAGACCCGGGGCTGCGCATGGGGGAACTCTCCTTGCCAAGTGTTTGACATTGCCGCGGCTGTGAGTTCTGCTGCTGGGAGCAGATGGAGTTCGCAGGAGTTCAGTGTTCTGTTCCTGTCCCCCAAGTTCTGCTGTAATTTACTTCATCTCTAGCTGGGTGCTGTTAAAAACTGGGAATGACGCCCTTAAGAATGACACCTTTCAAGCTACCCCCTTTTTGCACTTCATACAGGTGTGTGTGTGTGTGTGTGTGTGTATATATATATATAGATTTTTTTTTTTCCTTCTTGTTCAAGATTAACAAGCCAGGAGACCTGGCTTGTTAAGTTCCGTAATCTCTACTTGTACTGGAGAGTACGAGTTAATTTGTTCCGATTTTGGTGGAAATTGCAGTATAGAAGCCTAGGCCGGGCAGGTGTTGCTGAGAGCCTCTCTTTCTTCTTCCCGCTGTGTGCTGGCGTGTAGGTCTGCCCTAATGGGCCATAGATGTGGGCTTAATTCTCAGCATGGTTTTGGGCTGCATGAGCATGAGATCTTGATAAGAGGTGAAAACCAAATGGATCATGGAATTTGGGTTCACAGAAGGGAGCAGGTTGGAGAACTGCTGTCCCAGGCACTAGGAGACTGATGCTGGAAATCTCTCGTTGCCTGTGTGGCATTGCTGTGCCTGCTTTTCTGCTTATTCTTGCAGTAAAATGTGCATTTTCTAAAGCTATCCAAAAAGCAGCTGTAGGACAAATGCGTCCTGTTGTCCTACAAAACAGAACAACATGAAGATAGGACAGGGTCATAATCATGGTGTAGAATTCTGTCTGTTTTTTCTCAGTTACACAGACTACACTGAACCTACAAAATCCAGATTGTATTTTTGTTATGGCACTAGAGGTCTGAGGATTTAGCTGGTAAAGATAGTTCTTCAGGGGCAAAGATGCAATTTGTATTTTGTGGAATAGTTTGAATGTTGTAGAAGGGGAAAAGGACTAATGAGGTTTTGCTTTCTGAGTAACTGCCAAGGCTAGTGGCTCGCAGATAAGAAGGTGCCTTAACTTGGAGCTTTTATCCTTTGCTTCAGATCATGATTGCTACACTGAGCAAAAAATAGTGTTTGGTCCATCACAGTTTCTTGGGATATGTTATTTTATTACTGAAAAACTTACTCTGTCCTTGTTGTAAGGCTGTTTGACTGTGTTCTGGGCTGACAGTGCAGTCTGGGCAGGTGTGTGCCCAAGCCATTTGAATGTATGGTGACTCTTTCTGCTGCATTCTGCTAGTTGAGGCCTAGGCACCTTGCTGATAAAGAGAGGTTGAGGAAAGCGCTTCCTGGTGGCGAGGGGTAAGAAGGCTGGAAGTTGGGCTGCTGGAGCAGGATGGCCAGGGCAGGGGAGTGCGAGGCGGCGAGGCGCTCTCTGCAGGGATCCCCTCTGTGCTGGGGCTCCCGGGGTGGCTGCGGGGCAGCCTGGTCGGCCAGCGATCCCTACAGCTCCCGGTACCCGGCCCTGGAATGGGCTGTTTGCCACAGCAGTGCCCAGAGTGCCGCAGCGGAGCTGCCTCTCCTAACCGAGAACTTCCTTTTTAGGAAGACATACCCCTGAGCAAGCCAGCAAAGTGGTGTTTTTCAGTGGTTTTCCTTACTGGAACCCCAGAAAAAAGTCTCAAAGCTTCTGTATATATTTTTCTCTACCATTTGATTTCTATGTTTCTGGTTATTTTGGTGCTTTCTCTGTGATTATAACTTTTTTGCAGCACTGGCAACTTCTGAAACATTCTGAAACTTCCATCAGTTTCCTGAGGTTTCTGCAGGAGAGTCTTAAGTCAGTGCTTTTCACGTATTTTCTGTTGCCTGAATGCTTATATTTTTGTTTTGCTCTTGAGAATCCTAGTCAGTCGTAGAGCCCCTTTGTAGGAGGTGAAATGTTAATGTTGGTCAAAAACTGGCCCTAACGTGCCTTGAGCTCTGTGATAAACGTGATGTTCAGGCAGAGCAAGTGGCTTTGCCACCCTTAGACTGGTGCCTGGACACGCGTGTGCACAGTCTGAATGTGCATGTGCACATGTGCAGCCACGGTGTCTGCAGCGCAGCTGCTCGCAGCGCGGAGGAGGTGTCAGGGCCTCCGTGCTGCTACTGGGGCCAGGTGATGTGGGGCTGCAGCTGCCCGTGATGCTGGAGATGTGCACGGGGCTGCAGCCGCCCGGCTGGACACCCCGTTCCTCTCCTCCTCCTTCCTGGTGTCCCCGGGCGGCTTCCCGAGCTCCATGGGAGCTCCTGGGCTGCAAGTCCCTGCGGCGGCGCCGCTCCAGCATCGTGTCCCTGCGTTGCCCCACTGCTTCCCGCTGGGAGCTGCGCTCTGCAGGCCGCTTCCCGGAGTGAGGTAGAGCATGGAGCACGTCCCCCTCTAAGGGTCTGGGAGCACCGAGGCAGCGCTGCAGCAAAACACGATAAAACAGATGCGTTGATTCAAGGAATCCAAAAGCACTTCCCCAATTTGCTGAAGGAATAATAATGCAAGCAATACACATCTCTTTTTCTTTCTTTTTTTTTCTTATTCCAAGCCAGAGTTGTATATTTAGAAAGGAAGTTTGCACGAGTTTGTTCTGGTAGGTGCATTCTCACTACCCTCGAGCAAAACAGCTTTAAGGAAGAGCTTGTGTGGTCTTTGGCCTCCCTAAAGCAGGAAGCTCAGAGATTATCTTGTAGAGCATCTTTCTTCTCATCGTGACTGAATGTTATCATTAACAGCCATAGCAGATCTTTACATGTAGTAGTAGCAGTCAAGTGCATTATATTATTAAAATTTTCTGTTAGTGTTGTCTTTTTTAAATAGCATTTTCAAGCTTTCTGAATTTTCAAACATGATCAGTATTCTTAGAATGTCAGTTTAATGGACTCTAACTTCCAAAGCATTTTCATGTGAGATTATAGAACAGTAGTAGATAACTTTAGTGAGTGTTTTTAGCTAGCTTAGCAGTTTACGTGAGTGCTATCACTCAGGTCTAACTTTGAAGATTTTGTTGTGGTTTCAAAGTCCTCATCATAAATCTTTTCCCTGGTGGAATTTTGCATGCAAAATGAATTAAATCCCTGGATTTTACGATTTTCTAAAAGGCTGATCTGCCCTTATTTGCATTATCTCTTCTCCTTTATGCTGTTTATTTCATCATAGTGTTTATATCTTCTAAATCCCTGGCAATTAATCCCTTATTACTGCCTCACATGTGCTTTTCCCTCTCATGCCCCATGCATCTTGTTTCTCTTGAAGGCTCTCTTTAGTCCTCATGTATTATTGAAGGGAGGCTGTTCTAAGCAAAGCAGCCCTTTCCTTTGCGCCTCGCCTTGCTCACGCAGGCAGTGCGTTTCGCTGCAGCAGCAACCGTGCTGCCTGCCCCGGGTGCCCTCGCAGGGGTTTAGTGCAGCGGGACCATTCCACCTCCCATAGTGGGAAAATGCAAAGCTTTGCTGGGCTTCCCTGCCCCTAAGCTCATGTTTCCTCTTGGAAAGGAGGTGAGGGGGGGCGGAATTAAGCAGATCACCCAGTAGCAAGCCAGTCTTTTCAATATGTGAAAGTTACCTCAGTACATCTACATTAGTGTAACTGAGTTTTATTCCGTATTTTCCTGCACTCTTCTTGCTTTGATAGAGAATAGGAGATGGTCGTAGGGAAGCAAGGCTCTCTGCCCCTATCGCTGCCTGAGCAGCCGGTCGCAGGATGATTTAGTGTCTCAGAGCAGGTCACTGGCTCCAAGGAGGCCCCTTGTGGTGACAGTGCCAGGGAAGTGTCCGGTGTTGTGGCCAGCTCGGGCTGTGAGCAGGGGGAAGAGGGAGCAGTAAAACATGTTGCTTTTGATGCCTTTTTCTCAAATGATATAAGGTAATTATTCAAGGTGTTTGCTGTATTGCTATCTTGATTATTTATTCAGCACTAATGTGTACTTAATATTTTATTACATTGACTTTTAATAGCTTTTTTCCTATCAAACATTTTGATTAAGGTGTTTATTGAGACCAGATAGAAGGGATCCTTCATTTAGGTTGTTTTTGAAATAGGATGTCATAAACTACTTGAAGACATTAATGAAAGTCTTAGAGCTGGCTGACCAAAACAAGTATTTAAAAGGTAACATCCCATGTCAGTAAAAGTAAAAGCTTAGGGGGGGAAAAAAAAAAATCTCAGTCCTGGCAGTTTCCTCTTGTGGTGCAGCTAGCTTAAATGCTGCGTATACCGTAGTAGTGGAGCTGAGGTTGGATCAGTAAGCAGGTATTAAGAAATGATGCAGTTACAGATGTGAGCTTGTTCTTGGAAGGATTTTCACTTTGGGTTGTCTTCAGTATTTTTATCTTGGAGTGAAATGTGTTCTGCTCTTCCCGTAACTTTTCATCTATTTATGAAAAGATCCATCCCAGCTACAGTCCTTGCCAAAGACGTATTTTTGAGCAGGGAATTTAAAGTCTCCTTTCTGTCTGCAGCTGTTCCGAACCAGCTGTGGTGCTGACACGAGCACAAGCGACGTGTGGAAACCCTGGCAGAGGCTTCCTATGCGCCCCGGCTCTGTGACTGAGATACACACGTCATTTATTTCTTCACATTTAAAACAAAGCCCCGGTAGAGGCCTCTTGCTCCCCCAGGCCCCTGTCTCGGTAGCCGCACCTCAGTCGTGTGTGTGAAGCTGGAGGCGAGCGGGGCCTCTGGCTCCCGGCCTCGATGTCCGGGTGTCCCGGGGCAGCGGAGCCTTCCCGGGTGCCGGCACCTCGTGTCCCCAGCGCTAGCAGGCGCCGCCGTGCTCCGTGACCCCTCGGCGCTTGCGGGAGACTGCAGCCGTCGGGCAGCACTGGCGCCTCACAGCACTGCGAGCCCCTGCCGCAGTGCGGCCGGAGTGCCTGGGCCCAGCGCGGCGGGGAGCAGCTCAGTGAGCGTCAGCAGGAGGAGCAGCCACTGAACAGACCACATGTAAAGGTGGTGGCCGCACGCAGGGCAGTGCGGCTCTGCCAGAGTGTGCGAGTGAAGGAGCTCGGCCGCACAGCGGTGACGTTCAGAGTGCGGGCGCCTTGTTGGCCTTTAGCTCAAGGTGCCGGGCGATAAACCCGCGTTCCGGCTGCCCCGGCCTCACTGGTGGCAGGCGCTGCCACAAGACCGCGTGCAGCGATGCTGTGCACGAGCCCGCTCCAAGAGCGACTCTGCGCTGCAAGGAAACACGTCCTGAGCCAAGCGTGTGGGCACCGCGGTGAACAGGCGGCCTCTTCCAGCTCCCGTCCCGGGCCAGAGCGGCTGGTGCTGGCCCAGGCTGTGGCGCTCAGGGCAGTGGGAGGCCGTGGGTGGCCTCCTGGAGGGGCCTGCATGGGGCAGCCTGCAGCAGCGCTCGTTGCTGCTCGTCGAGAGGTGGCCACTGCCAAGCGTGGCGCTGCCTGCGTGGGCCTGCACCACGCACCGCGACGGGCTCCTGCTCGCGCAACCCCAGAGAGCAGGAGCAGGGCGAGGGGCGCCCGCCTGCCAGGTCCCGCAGGCCCCGGGGAGCCGCCGTGCGAGCTCCTCGTGGCCGCAGCGTGAGCGGCGCCCGGCCCGCATTCCTGCCCGCCGTCCTGCAGCAACTTGTTCTCAATTCCCTGCGTCGCTGCTGTGGCAAGTTCTCTGACTTTAGAGGCTTTATCAATCCCAATGGGAAAAGCAAAACTATTTTCCCATAGGAACGTCACAGAAACATATACTTTTTTTTTTTGGCAATGTTTATTTACATGTTGACCCATCAGAGACAAAGAAACAGTTCAAAAATTACTTGGGGGTGTTCCTGTGGTCACTAGTTGCCATCAGCCCACATTGATCTGTGTGTTAGCTGTTCCAGCCGCCTCGGCGTTGCCCTCATTCGGATGCAGTACTGCAGCTTTGAGCAGCCTGGCCTGGGGGCCGTGGTGAGAAGGTAATTGCCGTGGGACGTTGCTGCAGCCTTTGCCAGCAGGAGCCTTCCGGGAGAACCACTGTCTGTATCCGTGCGCTCGTTCCTCGCAGTGTCTTTGAGAACTCGTCTCCGATGGAGGGATCGTGCAGCAGGGTGGTACCGGTGAAGCGCGTTACCGGTGGTGCTCGCCCGCCTGCCCCGCGGTGCCGCCAGCCACGCTGCCTTGCATGTGGTGCGGATGTCTGCAGCGCTGTGAGACAGTGTCCGTATCGGGCACACAGGCAGCTCGCCTTGGGGCCCATTGAGAGTGGCACAGGGTGTGCAGCATTAGGGAGCAGTTGCAAAACACGCTGGCTTCCCTAAATGTGCGTTAGTGCCCACGGCCGCGTTGTTTGCATTGCTGCTTCTCTTGCTTCAGGGCTGCTGAGGCACAGAATGCGTGTCCTGTGCAGGAAGCGTGTCCCGTGCCAGCCGCGTGGGCACATGGAGCTGCTGCCTGCGTGCCCAGTGTCACGCGTGGGCTGTGCCGCTTGGGTGGCAGCCCCCACGGACCCGCTTGCCGCAGAGCCATGGGCAGCGCGGTGTCCTCAGCTTGATTTATGTTTGTTTAAGGGCCCTTCATCTGATTTGGTTTCGCTTCTGCTCTGCTTACGTATTTCAGCCACTGCTTTTGCTGTTGTCATTAAATTTTAGCTCTGGCTGATATTAATTTTTCCCTTACTGTTTGTTCCTCTTTGCTGACAATGTTCCTTGCTGTCTCCCGGTGCTTGCAGGAGATGACTGTTTACCTCAGTGTTTGTGTTTTTTGCCAGGGATTTCCTGGGCTCAGGGAACATCCTTCTGCTCTGTTCTGTCCACTGCCTTGTAGGACACCTCTGTTACTAAAGCAGCCCGCGCTGCCTGTTATACTTTCCATATGGACCTCAAATCTGTTTATTGCTGTGAGGAGAGAGTATCGGATTTCAGCAGAGAGTGTCACTTTGCCTATCAAAATTAATGTTAGTGAATACACTCATTACACACTTTCAGACCTGTACTTCGAGTTTTGGTGGCTACAGGGTAGTGATACAGTTCAATCTCTTAGGGTTTCTTAGCAAATTATTTAAGCTACATTTCATTCCGCCCACACAATTGGCAAGCCATGGTAACTGAAAAAAAATCTTTACATATTTATGCTTGTTGTTAAGGCTCGGATGAAATATGTGAATAAAAATCTAAATTTGGATACAGAGTGTTCACTTAGCTTGCCATGATGTAAACACGAGTACGGCATGGAGCGCAGGGTTTTCCTCATGATAAATGGCTTTTCTTTTACCCACTGTGCAGCCTCTGAGGAACTCTGGGTTGTGCGGCCTGGGGACGCCAGGCGCAGCTTCTCCCCACATTGGCCATGGGGCTCCGCTCCCGAGGGGCTCCCCGCACCGGGGACGGCCTGGCCTGCGCCACGTGTCTGTACCCGGTACCTCCTGGAGCCGCAGGCCTTGGCGGGCGCTTCGCATGGTGCCTTTGTGCAAGGAGCTGCGTGCGCTTCGGGCAGCAGAGGCTGTCCTGGAAATGTCCCCCTCTGGGCTGGGGCACAGGGTTTCTGGAGGGCTCCTGAAAGCCTCCCGCACCAGTGAGCTGCAAGCGAAGCCTCCACGCCAGGCTTGCTGTTCTGGTTGCTTTCTGTTTGCTCTTCTATTTATGTTTCAGCAGCGAGCAAATATGCTATTCGAGATTATCCTGGAGCTGAAAAGCTGACGTTGCAGCCTGCCTGCGATGGTGAGAGCGGCGAATCTGCCAGATTCACCAATAGTCGATGGATGGGGATATTCACCCCCACTGCAGCGGCAGCAAAGATGTGCAGTGAGAAGTGATGACCTGGCAGAGGGGCTGCCTCCCCAGCACTACCCTGGTTATCTGCTGATGCACTTGCTTACAGTGTTACTGTTCAGTACACCAGGGAAAAACTGTGCTGAGGTTTGAAGCAGTGTCCCAGCACCGTCATTCTCAGAAGTGACAGATTCCCTGCATGCCGTAGGTTGCCTGGTGAGCTGCCCAGATTTGTTAGCGGTTAAGCTTGCTTGCAGCACCAGCAGGACCGGGCTTGTCAGGTACATCGAGACTGCCATTGCTGCCTGGCGTCTCCTCCACAAGCAAGGCAAGTTCAAACAGTTCCGTTTCACAGAAAAATTCCACCTCTGATCTCAGATTTGACTCCTTGCGTTGCATGATGTCATTTAACGTGCAGCCACGTCCCAGGGCTCTGTCCTCTCCCATGTTTCTCCTTCGGGGAGCTTTCCTTTGCTACGTGTTTGGCTGCCCCCCTGCAGCAGTATTGCATGCTGAGACAGGCTGCGAGGGGCTGCAGCAAAAGGTGCACGGTGGCCGTGCCCAAAGCAGAGATGCCTGAGGAGGATAGAAAGATGGGGAGACAGAGCAGTGTTCTGGGCCGTTGTCTGGAAGTGTCTGTGTGTGGGGCGGCAGCCTCGGTGCTTTCGGGAATGAGTTTGGGAAGCGCTGTGTTTTTGGTGGATAGTTGACTCTCTGTTATCACAAGTTGTGCAGCACCAGGAACAGCGTGAGCGCTGCACTGGTGGGATGGGAGCGTCCCAGTGCTGCGCTGCTCGAGGAGACCTGGCCTGCGCAAGAGTGGTGCTGCGGCGGCTGGAAGGAGCAGGGGAACCGACCTCCAAAGTGCCCTCACAGCAGCTCCTGTCCAGCCCGGCAGCCTCCTGTTGTCTGTGACAGCGACGCTGTAGGTGCAGGGAGAGGTTTGGGAGAGCAGAGCCGGGCTCGGGTGCTGCAGGGAGACGGAGAGGCGCCCGGCGCGGGTACTGTGGGCAGCCGAGCCCTGAATCGCAGCAAGAGCTGGTGGAGGTTGTGGCCAGCCAGGGGCTGGTTCAGCCAAGCACAGGCGCCTCCAGGAGGGTGAATGTGCTCGTGGCAAGTGTGGGGAGTGAGTGGAAAATTAGGGGGCTTGAGGACAGGCTGGCTCGGTGAGGTCGGGACGCTGGGGAGGCGCCAGTGGCTGCCAGACCTCCCCGCTTGCTCTCTGAGGCCAGCCCTGCAGCAGGAGGGAGCAGATCATGGTGCAGGCAGGAGATGACGGGGCAAGAGCAGGACACGTTCAAACTGTGCCGTTTATTTGCTGCTAGAGGCTGCAGGAATGGTCCTGGCTCTGAGGTGGGAACAGGGACATGTCCCGCAGGCCGTGGCCGTGGGGACTCTGCTGTGCTGTAAAAGCCCAGAAAGCAGCTCAATTCAGAGCAGCTTGTGGGTTTGGGGCTGACTCCTGAAGCAGGCTGGGGAGGCCGGGTAAGGACCGGAGCAGAGGAAGAGGAAATGGATGTCGTTCCTATTTCGGGTTACAGCAGCTCCACAAGGACGTCATGCAAATGCAGATATCTTGGTGAATATCCTCAACCAGAGGCAATTGCTTAAAGATAAAGGAGGAACTGTCTGTTTTGAAAAATGAATATTATGCTCTTGTGTGTGGAGGGAATATTGTTACAATTTTTTGTTCTAAAAGTTTGAATAAGCCTATGGGGAATTTCCTTTAATGTTGGTGAAAAGCTACTTTTGCTGAAGACACTGCAAAAACATGAAACACCCGACTCTTATTTTACTCCTTTTGTTGATGTTAAAAGTTTGTTAGAAAAAAGTGTGTGTGTGTGTGTGTGTATATAATATATATAAAACCACATATACACATGCGTATGGATACTGACATTTCCTTGCGTTATTTCAGCCTACAGGAAACTTTATTCTGAAATGCTGAGGGAAAATTTTCCAACCACTTCTCAACTGCTAGGAGGGGCAGGGTATGTTTTAGAGTATGTATTTTAATGAGTTTAATGAGCGCTTTATTCCAAGTTCTCAAATTGAAGTTCTTATTTTGTCCTTGCAAAACCTCCTCTGTAACCTCCTCATTAAATCTGTGAAATTAAAAGTGTTAGGATAATGGAAGTAGCTGATTGTTCTCATTAAATAGGTGTCTAAAAAAGCATGAAGACTTCTGAAGAGTCTTCTTTCTTTTTTCTTCCTTTTTTTTTCCCCCTCCAAGTGGTCCAAGTGAGGGTAATGAAATATGGGGATTTCGAAGAATGTTTCTAAAACTTTACATTTGTGTAAAGAGCATACTAGATTATTGCACATGTTCGTTTTTTCTTTTTATCCTCCTTTCTTACGCATTGCAAAAGTGAATATTTCCTTAGTAGTGTATTTTTAAGGTGAAAAAGGGAGACTTCCTTGAGTCTTTAACTTCCTCCCTCTGATAACCAGACTGAGATCTTCAGGCAAATTGAAAGGCTGTTGAGGTGCTTGCAGATGGGAAGCTGAACTAAGCGTGTTGTGTGTAATTTGAGTCCACAGCACCTGCAGAGCCTAGCAACAGGTACAGTTTGCAGTACAAGTGCAGAAATCACGTCTGTCTGCTGGGGAGACGCAGCCTCAGCTGGCAGAGCAGCGTGACCGTGAGCTCCTCAGAGCCGGGCGGCTGGAATACGGCGACCTGCTGCCCTGAGGAGCAGAGCAGCTGCCTGGCGCTGCTGCCCTGACGAAGCTCCCTGCGCTTTCCCCGGCTCCTGACACGCACATGCAGAGAACTGTGGGTGTGAAACGCTTGGGACAGACTCCTGGTGTTTGTAGAGAGCCCCTTGCACGCTTTGGTCCTTCCTTGCAACGTGCTGGCACAGCACAGGGAATGAAGGCAGGGCAGGGGCAAAGGGCCTGTGTTCCTGCAGCAGGGCTCTTCATGACGGGCGGCAGGAGCAGCTGTAACCTAAGAAAGAAGAGGGAACTTGGTGGTGTTTCCATTCTGCGTGGCCGTCTTTGCTTTGCTGCACCAAATAGATCTGGCAGTCTCTCTGCCATCTTCGTTTGGCACAAGCGACTCAAATCCCTCAGCATGACGAGCACCGCTTGCCGTGGGTGAACTGTGAGCATGCTTTCTTGTAAGTGCAAGTTGCCCTTCGTTCCGTCCACGTGGACAGTCCCAGCAGCCCTGGGAAGTGCCTGGGTTTGACACCTCTGGTGTGACCCGGCAGGGTCAGCCCGTGCTGGGAGCGGAGACCTGCGCTTGGGCCCAGTATCCCCCGATTCCACTAGCGGAGCATTTGGGACTAGCCAAGAAGGACCTTTCTGTTTGTATAATTTTTTTTATTATTGTAATTATTATAATCCAAAGGAAAGATGATACTCTGCTTTAAACCCTGGGAAATGGCTCTAGAGCACAAATTCCAGATGCGGTTGCCTTCCAGAGAGGGATGTGCATGGTAGCAATGGGTGGGTATTCACAGCCAGGCCAGCCCTGCTCTTGCTGCCTCACACTTTTATTTATTATGCGAGAAGCTTAGAGGACACTTGGCCTCTCAACATGTGTATTTTCATCATGACTTGAACCTGGTCTTCAATAATTTAAACCTTCTTGGTCTCATGATGTTATATATAGCTTTGCCCAAAGGTTGGGACAGAGGAGAGATTCCCAGTCTTCTGTCTGTGGTGAGACCATGACATTGGGTTCCAAGATCATTGCAGTTTGTTTTGATGAGAGATTCAGCCTGTTGAGACCTTAGGCAAGCAGCCTCAAGGAACCCTCACAGCTTTCAGGGTGCATAAAGCAAACAAGATTTGCTGCAAATATAAACAGTGGACCAAAAATAGCTTTTATTCAAAGCGAAGCAGTTCAGATTGAGTTAGAGAATGAGAAATGTATTATTTGGGAAGGAAATAGGAAGCGTTTGAGTGAAGTTGCATGTGATTTCTTCTACTCTTTTGTATAAGTATAGCCCACAAAGGGGATATTTTCCTATATCTGCAAATATTTATTCCATTAGATGGATTGATATTTTAAACAAAGCAAAGCTCCTGATGAAATTTAGTGTAACTTTCCATATGGAAACTATGTCAAATATAATCAAGGCAGACATGCAAAGTATTAACAATATGCTTAGCAAATGCATTAAGGTTTTGAGAAGGCCTTTGCTTGTTAGGAATTAAAACAGTCATCTTTTACTTCTGTGAGCATCTGAAGAAGACTTTTTTTCTTTGAGTACATCAACCACTTGGAGTGGTCTGTGCAAATAGTCACAATGTGATAGAAATCCTTTGTTTCCCGAGAGCGTTTAGATGTGCACCAAGGTGTGGAGCAGAGACCGGCTCCCAGACGAGCTCCTTCCCGTCCCTGTGCCACATCATCAGTCCAACCTTGACACAGGAGTTTATTGCATTCCAATGCACTTTACTGCGTTGCCGCAGATAACACGAGTTTTCAGTTGCTCTTGGAGCAAAGATTTTATGACTTTACACTCAATGGCAACCTACCATGTACTAATGTTATAGGGAATCCTCCCTACACACACACACGCCTTGAATCAGCCTTCTGGACGGCTTGTAAAACCTGCTGCATAGAGTTGGAATGTTGCTTGTGTGCATCAAGTATCAAGTGTGCATGGAATATGTGATTGCTTATATATATGTATATATGCATATACATATAACATTCCTAGGAGAGTGAACTTAAGCTCACAGGCATCTTCTGCTGCTCCCCATAAAGAAAATTCCTATATTTTGTTTGCTTTCAGGATTTTACCCCTTCAAACTTCCCTGCTCAAGGGAAACCTGCCACTTTTCATTTAGGCCAAAAGTTAATTTTGAGTTTAAAATAGCTAACATCAGCTCTGGAGATTTGTCTTTATTAGTTCCTCATTCCACCTATGAGTATACCATTACATTTTATTTTAATTTTGTGAAGTTGGCACATAGGATAGTCTTTTTGTTTGTTTCTAATATACTTTCAAAATTGAATTATTATTATTATCTTTTATGCAGCTTCTAAAAGATTGATTTGTGCCAAAGTGACTGCTGAAACCGAGAAATTCACCTCTTAGGAAGGTTTCAGCAGCAGCCTTGGTGAGGACTGCTGCGTGTCGAAAGGGATGAAGCCTTCAGGGAAATCCTGTAACTCCAACCCCGTGCAGGGATGTGGGGGTTAGGTGTAAGCTGCGAATTTGAGACTTCCTCAGAGTGATGCCATTTTGGGTAGGAAACAGCTTAATTTAGCTCAAGTCTCTTTCTGCCTTGTAGCAATTTGGGATTAACTTTTCCAGCCTCCCTTCCACTTTTTTCTTTCCTCTGCCTCTTTCCAAATAGGAAGCAGAGCCTTCATCTGTAATTCTTTTCCTTTTATTTAAAAATAAACGTGGAGAGAACTTGTTCAGCTAGCTCACGAGCAGCTTGGTAGGGAGGTGGGTTTTAGACAACAGAGCCAGTTTGTGAAGAAAGCAAGCCTGGCGCGTGGGACCCTGACCCGAGTCCCGCGGTGCTGGGGAGGCGCAGGGGACTCAGGGGTCTGGCCACCGCACGGCAGAGCTCTTGGACGGGGCTCCCCTCTGTGTGCAGCCGCACCAGGCCCTGGCCCTCTCTTCACAGCCTGGTCCGGCAGGATGAGCTGGGGTCTTGCCTGGGATACAGGTTTGTGGGAGCGGCAGCGGTGCCTGAGGGGGCTCCGAGATGAGGGCTGGTGCGGGACATCCGTCCCCAGGCTTGGGGTGATGGGATGAGGGCTGTCCCCGCTCTCGGAAGGGCTCCTCGTCCCAATGGAAGCAGGGCTGGGCCTGTCGGGCAGGGACCCCAGCACTGCAGGTTTCTTGGGTGTCCGGGCCAGCAGGGTTTGTTTGTTCACCACGCTGGGGGCGGCACCGATCTGTGGGTTTGGCCACAAAGCAGAGCCACAAAGCTCTTGTGCGTTTTTACCCTTTATCGGCAGTGAAGGTGAATTGCTTTAAATGATGATCACAATTTTTAGCTCACCTAATTAATTTCCAGCCGTTGCAGGAGCCCTAGGCAGCGATGATGCTTCCAGCTCTCCGAGCATCTGTTTCTTCTCAACCATTTAATCTGCTCAGAATAGAAATATTTAATTTATTAATGCTTCTGCAGCTGATATATGGGCATATGGGTGAGATTCATCATAGCCTAGCTGTGATGTTGTGGTCCCTTTTGAACTCTGTATCTAGTGAGAGGAATGAGAAATGCCAAAATGGAGCTTAAATTAGCAAAGAAGAATCCGAATCTAATGCAAACCGGGCTGCTGGTTTTGACTGAAACTGCAGGAACACAGAGGCCTTTTAACACGGACAGAACATCATGTTCTGTAACAGCTCTTATGTGAAACCCAATCATAAATTAATTTGAAATCCTCCATTAAGTATTCCTCTTAGCGAATGATTCTGGATGCTCAGCTTAAATCAACCTTTAGTTTTACAATAAATGTCCTTTTTTTCTTCCTTTTTCTTTTCTTTTTTTTTTTTTTTTTTTTTTTTTTTTTTTTTTTTTTTTTTTTTAATAGTGTGAACCCGTTGGTGATTAAGCAAAAGGCTGAGATGTGCCCAGTGTCGGTCCCAGGTGGAACAGGCACATCTCTGAACGAGCAGGCAGGATGATGCTAGCTCCCAGATGTCACTGTTGCTTTCCTGGTTGCGGCCCTGTTTGCCAACACCAGCTTTTTAAAAAAATCCTCTCTTTGCTGTAGACGTCGAATGTCCAGCCACACTCTCCCCAGCCTACCAGGCATTCACTAAATGATGTTTTATTGTGCTTTTTTTAACCTTCTTCCCTGGGTGGAGATGTGTACTGCGTGACTGATTGCCGGCGTTGTTACTGATTGCTTGTTTAAAACATGACTGATAAAAGGCCTTGAAAGCAGGAGCGGTCCCTTAGCTGAGGCTGTGGCTCCTCCAGCGTGAGCTTTGCAGAGGGGCCGCTCTCGGCGGCGCGGGCGCCTCTGGGAGGGCGCCGCTGCCCGGGCCCTGCGCCCGCTCTCACATGTTTCGTCAGGAGCGTGGCCTGGTTTCTCTTCGTTTGCTCTTCGAGCTGCTGGCGTCCTTGGAAGTGAGCGGCTTGCGCAGCTCTTGGGTCCTGCAGGGAGAGAGCGGCCCGTCCTCCAGCCCCGCTCAGTCTGTGCTGGGTGGGAGTCCCTTGTTCTGCCACAGAAGGGCAGTGGTTTGCGGATTAAAACCGTCCTGCTGCCTGCTTTGCCTCAGCCCTTGCTCCCTTACCAGGAGCTGAAATAGCCGGACTTCTACATAAGTCACCTGGGGAGCCTCTTAGTCTCTGCTCTTTGAATCCCGCATACAGTGAGTTTCTTCCTATTTCCCTAGATATCCTCTTGATGTAAATGGCTTCATTTTTATGCCGTGCAGTCCTTTCTGTTAGCACTTCTCCTGCTGTTCACATATCAACAGAGCAACGGCACTGAAATTTTGAAACACTCGTGCTAAAGTAGGACAGATCTTTGGAAGCAAGCGAATTAAATTTTGCACCTGAACTTTTGCAGAAATCAATGTGTAAATCAGGCCTGTGCTGGGAGGAACACGGCCTCTCCTAGTCTTTCTGAATTCTTTTGGAATTTGCATTTTCTGGAGCATTACCAACTTTATAGAATTGCCGTGTTTAGCAGTAAGATGAGAAAAGTGGATTCTGCATAGCTGACCAGGCTCTCTGCATTAATTGTTTATAAGCAGGATCAAGTATTAATGTAGCTGCGCTGTAATGAAATTCATTTAATGAAGTGCTTTCAAATGGGATGTTTTCTCTGTGCGTACGTGCTGTTGTAGAAGGGAGGGCACCCCGTTCCTGCTGCGGTGCCAGCACGGTCGCTGCCGGGCCCGGAGCGTGTCTGCTTGCAGGGTGAGAGCGTCGCCAGGACCCTCTGTCGGGCACAACACAGCGACCGCCTCTGCGCTCCGTGCTAATTCCACGACGTCTCGGCGGTAACTGTCGCTATCCGTTGGATGACGAAGCAGTGTGCAGAAAGCGCAGCGTTTGCAACCCAGCTGAGTGAGGGGGAGCGGGCGGAGGCCACCGCTGCGCGGTGCCTTTCCGCACTGGCGCGTGCCGGGGTCATTTCCCACCGCGGCTCCCCACACCTGCGCTGGCACCTTCCTGCCCCGGGGCAGTTTCCTTCATGCATACCCGCCTGTGGGATGTCCAACTTTCTGCTGTTGGTAGCTGTTGTGGAGCTAAGGTTTATATCTAGGAGCGTCAGGCACCGTTTAAGTATAAACTGCAGTGGTGGATGTTGACATCGCTAAAATGGTTTTCTTCTGCTAATGCAGTAGGTGGGAGACACTCTAAAGCTTGAGTTCAGATGCTGAAGACAGTCGCAAAATGCAGCTCTGTTACTGTTTTGTGCTTTTCTTGTGCCCTTTTGCTGAAGTTCACGGCTGGAGAACTCTAGGTGCGGTGGGTATGAAAGCAGGTCTGCGAGATGGCCCTGAAACGCGGAGTCAGGAGCTGCCCCTCGGGGTCGGGGTGCAGCTGCGGCTGGAGGCGCCCGCAGGACTCAGTGGCTCCGCTGCCCTGGGCCACGCGGATCCCAGCGCGCTGCAGCTCCCACCATGTCTGCTCCTCCACAGCATCCAGCGGAGCTGGGGCGGTGGGAGCCGCTGCAGGCCCTGCCCGGCGGGAGCCGCTTCCTGCCGCGTAAGTGCGGGTTTGCATGCTCCTCCATGCGTTGTGCTCCCCTCAGAAGAGCATCACAATTGTGTCATTTTATGTTCCTTAGGAACGTTGTGAAGGCTGTTCAGCACTTAACGGAGTTTCCTACAGTTCAGAAGCACCTACCTGTTGTTTCCCTCTCGCCGCTGTGGAGCGACTTCGGGTGCCTGTGTGTGGTGGTTTAACATGCTGCTCGGGCCCTGCCTTTCCCATTCGCTTTGGAGGAGCAGCCGGAAATGTTTTCCAGTTACAGCTGATGCAGAAGCGCTGAAACGGGTACAAGGCTAGGCTGAGGCTCAGGGCCGGGTGCTTCCTCTTCCTCTTCCCACGCGTGACTTGGCATGGAAAGATTCCTCCATGGAAGTACATGGACTTTTTTTTAAAGTATCTGATTTGACCAAAGGAAAGTCAGTTATTTACCTTGTTGTAAGTCTTGCTTAGAACTTGCTTTTTACTCATGTCCGTGGTAAAGAGAAATTCTAGACATCCTGTTTGCATTTGGAACACTTGTACTTTTTTGTTGAAAGTCCTAGACTGTTTTCTTAATGATGTAAACCACATGAAAAGTGTGTGTGTATGTTGGGAAGGAAAACGAGCAGTGGCAGGTGCTTATGTAGCACGTTGAAAGTTGCGTGGGAGCAGTGCAAAGCAGGCTGTGGGTGGGCATGCTCTCCGAGGGGCGGCCGGCCCAACCCGCGCGTGCCAATGCTTCGCGCTGGGCCCTGCCACTCGCGCTTGGCTCGGTCCTGCTGCTGGAGTCGAGGGTGAGGGCTCCCTGTGCCATGTTCCGGCCCGGGGCCGCCGGCTCCGCCATGCTGTGGTGCGCGGTGCAGGCTGCTGCGGTGTGGAGGGAGTGACTGAGCGTCTGCAGCAGGCTGCTCAGCCCACAGGGATAAGCAGTTCCAGGAGCCTGGGGCTTCTCTCCAGGAATGATGGCAGGGAGCGTTGGGCTAGGTGGGGAAAAGCTGCCGAGGCGACGTGGCTGCTGCCGTGCTCCGTGGCCGCCCGCAAGCTCCGCGCGGCCGGCGGCACTGCCCGCCGCCCCTGGAGACACGCCATGGAAGCGATAGGGACGCGATATGGACGTGGAGCCGGTGCGGAGCTGGCCGTGCACAGCGGGGCCGCCTCCGGGAGCCTCCCGTGGCGCGGGAGTGAGACCGCCATAGACCGTGCGGCCTCCTCCGCGTCGCTGGCGAGGGCTGCGCTCAGTGACAGGCAGCGGCGGGGGAGTGTTGGTCGCTAAGGGGGAGCGAAGGTAAAGCTGGGCCTTCCACAGCCGGGGTTTCTCCTCTGACCATGGGAGGCCTTTCCCTCATTCTTTCTCAAGTGTCTCGAGGCCTCTCTGATAAAGTCCTCACCTCTCTGATAAGGTCCTTTGCGTTGCAATGACCCGTGACACCATGACCGACACGGCCCACAGCCAAGTGTGCAGCTTTACTGCCCGGTCTGTCCTGGCTTGGAGTCCTTGGCATGTAGTATGTTAATCAAAGACTTTCTTGACATGTGTATTTTAAAAATGGAAAAACTTGATAGGGAGGAGTTTATTTTGTGAGAGTGTTCTCAAATCGAAGAGAAGTAGAACAAAGAAGTGGCGCATTGGGCAGCCTAGGAGGGTGCCGCTGTCTGGGCGGCGCTGCGCGGTCGGCACCGGCTGTGGGGCGCGCGGGGCCCGGTCGCTGCACGGGCGGCCGCTGTGTCCTTCGCTGCCCCTCTTGGCTGTGGCGCTTGTCCTCGATAGCCCTGCCGAGGGCTCCTAGACGGCGACTTTGGGGTTGAGCGGCTTCCTCCGTTCTGCAAGTGTGGATTTGCTTCCAGGGTTATTTCCAGTAGAACTGGCAAATGTTTCATGAGTAACCCTGACATTGGCTGTGAAAGATGTAAAGGGAAGTGGAAAATGTAAATGAACCTACCTGGCCTTCAAAAAAAGCTTAATTATCCAGCTTCATTCGGAAACTCGTTTTACTTAGAATAAAAATAAAATATCTTTTAAATAAAATTAAAGTCTTCCTTTGCCTTAATATAGAATAATGGTCTTAGACTCTTTTTGCTCATCCTTAACCATAAAAAAATCCACTGTATGTGGTGGATAATTGGAAATAAAATGGATTTAATTAAATTCCAGGCTTGCTAGCTTGGTTTCATTAGCCAAGGCCTTTGAAATCTTGACCCTGGAGTTTGCAGTGACAGTGTTTGATTGAGCTTGCTGCCAACGCTGTTGCTGCCCATTCCCCCAATGCTAAAACGTTTCGTGGCGCGAGGGGCTGCTCGTGGAGCCGCCCGTGACCGCCGGAGGATGCGACTCCCGGCTCCGTGTCCCGTCCCTGTGCCCGCCGCATGCCCTGCGGTCACGGCTTCTGTGGCCTCTGCTCGGGGAATGGTGCAACACAGTGAAAGGCCTTTCGTGCCCTTGTGTGAAACGACAGCCCCTCGTCCGGAGCGTTTAGTGCCTCTTCTTACGACTTTGTTCAACATCTGTCGTCTTGTTTACTGTCCCTTTAGTACAGAAATATCCCTCTGAATGTGACCAGTAGAACATTCCATATCAAAGATACCTGCGTGATGCAGTGTGAAATGCAGGTTTGAAGAAAGGCGTTTGGGTAACTTGTGATGATCAGTCTTTGCCCTTGTAAATTCCAGTATTTTATACTGGATAATTAGTGAAGTAAGTAAAGAAAAATGTAGCAAGAATAAGGCAAAGCTTGATCAGATTTCTACTTTTATTTTGCATTTAAAACCTATCATGCTTATTTTGAGTAAATGGAACCTTAAAGTTTATCCTAAGATGACTTTTTCCATGTTAAAAGCAATTAAGAATTAGTTTCCCTGCATGTAAGTAACTAGACCAAATTTGGAAAGCTTGGTTAAATACTAAATATACTTGTCATCTACAGTACTTTGCATATATAATGTAGCAATATCTACATTTAGGTTTGTAGATCTGGTAAAATCTAGCTGTGACTTGTTTTGTCTCCTTTAAAGAATAACACCTAAAACCTAGTCCTCACAAAATAGAAAATAGTCTTTAAAAATTTATCAAAAAGTTTCAATGGTAAACAGTAAGTGTATATATTAAAATATTTGCCAGGAACTATTTATAGTTTAATTTTGGGAGCTGGCAGTTGTGACTGTGCGGCTGCTTTCCTTGTCTCACCTTCTCTCACATGGTGCTGTGCTGGGACGTGGCCGTGTCTATAGCACGTGCTGCTAATGCAGCGGTAGGAGCATGAGCTGGAGCGGGGTTGGGGACGCAGTGTGGCCGTGGACTCATGGCAGCGTCCACTCCGCAACTCGGCTCCATGCGCCTGCTCTGCAGACCTGCTCCACGTGCCCGCTGTGCAGAAGGGCCCCCCGCTGGAACCCTGGCCCGCACGTGGCTCCCACCACAAGTTTTGATTGACTCTTTTTTTTCTCTTTTTCTTTTTTTTAACCCTAGCTCAGTGCAGGGCCATCATTTATACTTGTCTTTGTAGTTAAAAACAGTGGAAACGGAGCAGAGGGGCTGCTGGGCTGGGGATCTGAAGTGGCCTCTTGATGCTGTAGCTTCCACTGGGCTTCAAGAAGCTGCCAGCCCTGTGTGCGAGTGACGCAGAGAGGAATCGGGTGTCCTCAGAGCCAGCAGCTCCCACGCCACGTATGGGTTTTTCTTGCTGTGGGCACATTCATAAAATGTCCACAGTTGGCCTCTTTCAGACTTGCTTGAGTTGATGAGGGATCAAGTTTTGGTGCTGAACTGACTCTGAAGAGTGGAATGTGTGTCAAGAGCAGCAATGGCCTCCCTGTGAGAAGCAGCTTAATGTTTGTGCATTATCTGCAGTAGCGCTTGGCAGCTTGTGTGCAACTCTTCCTCTGGGCTGTGTGTAGTGTTGTGTATTGCAAGGTGCTGCAAGGGGAAGAACAGTCTCGCACAGTGAAGAGCATCAATATAGAGAGCTCTGATAGTGCCACTTTTCTCAGCGTGTGGGATTTGATATTGCAAGAAATAGTGTTTATGTCCTAGTTGATAGTTAATACATAACTGTTACGAGGTCTTTGAGGCCTCTGGCTCCAAGGGTTGGCAGCAAGAAGCAGTGCTCTGCTTTATTTGCAGTAGATCCACGACCGGTCAGTGATGCACATTGGTTGGTGCCAGGCGATTCTGGCTTCTTGGCCTCTCCTGTTTCTCGCCCGATTTCTGCGCTGGTTGCTTGGGGTTTGCTCTGGCTCGTGGTTGAGGTGCAAATCGACCCATGTACCAAAATGCAGGTGAGCCAAGCGCTGCAGTCCAGCCCAGTGAACACAGCGTCCTGGGGTAGGTGGTTGTCCCTACTCCGGCACAGGTTTGTCCTGCCATGAGCGCTGGGAAGATGTCACGACGTGCTCCTTGACATAGGAAGCCTCTGTGCTCACCATCGTCCTGGCTGCGACAGGGTGGCTTTACATGCTCTCCGTGCCTGTTCTTCCTGGCACTGTGGGCTGGCTAGTGCCCTTCCTGGCTGGACCGGCCCTCTGGGAGCTCCCGGCTGCTGCAGCGGCCTCTTTCCTTCTGCCGACTTCCAGCTTCTGCCTGCCTGCCTGCCTCCTAAGCGCAGAACGGCGCGCGGGTCAGTCCCAAGAGAGGTCAGCATGAGGGGCCCGTGGCTCCGGGACAGCCGCCGAGGAGCTGCCTTCACATGGGAGTGTCCCTGGAAGCGCCTGCGGGCTCTGTGCTGCACGGAGGCCGTGCTGCAAGGCCGTGGTGCCCACGGCGTTACTGTTACCTGCCGCGAGGCCATAGTGCCCATGGGGTTGCTCTTGACATCCGCACGCGGGCGAGTGTGCAATGGAAGCAACAGATGACACTGCGGGTTTTGCTCCTGCAGTCTGTGGTGGTTTTGGAGGTAGAGACGTTTTGAGACAGGTGAATAGAGGTATTTTCGAGACATGATTCTAGTAGAGTTTTTGGAAATTTTGATTTTGGGACTCTAGGCTCAGTGAAAGACATAGTGGAACAAGTTTAAAATATCTGACGTTATAGCATAACACCATTTTTGTTTTAAATGTCAGCCTTCCAACTGTTCCTTCCTGACGGATATGCCGTTCTGAACTGCTCCTGGTAACTCGCAGAGACGTTTTCCCTCTAGGAAAAAAGGTCCAAGATCATTGCCGCCCATGGCAGCCCCGCTCTGTGGGAGCGTCCCGAGGCTCGGGGCTCTGGCCCCACACCTGCTGGCGATTTATCTGGCATGGCCGGAGCAACCTCAGGTTGTCTTCCTCTATCTGAGCCTATTATGTGTTTAGAATGTTACAAAATACAAAAGATACTTTAGGGGGAAAAGTCAATAAAAGTAATTTTTACTTTTTTTTTTTTTTTTTTTCCCAAAGTTTAACTTGAGTTTGAAGCCTATTTTCCTAAACAGGAAAAGAGCAATTCCAGTGTAGTTCAGCAGTGTTGATACTAGGTGAAGTGCACTTCCTCGTGGCAGGGGAAAATAGAGGTGTTACCTCATTGCAAACAGGATATCTCTTAATAGTTAGGTTTAAATATACAAAATTTTCCATAGTGGCTTTGGATTTCTGGAGCCACAAAGACAGAAGAACTTTTGGCTGTGACGGTGTTATTCTTGGCCGGCTGTCGTGGGGCCTCCACTTGCATCTCGTGGTATCACCAACAAAGCAGCAAGCCCCTGGCCTCGTGAAACACGCCCACGAATTGTCTTGGCAAGCGGCTCCTGCGGCGCTGCTGCCAGTGCCCGTCGCTGCCAGGCTGGGGGTGCCGTGTCAGAGCTGCTGTGCTGGGGCTGCTGCAGCTGTCCTTGCTGTGCCGGGGCCGCTCCAGCCCCCTCTCCCGGAGCCGGGGCCGCTCCAGCCCTCCGCACGGTACCAGAGCCAGGAGGAGCTGAGGACAGCCCGTGAAGGGGGTCTCCCAGCTCCCGCCCTGGATGTGGCAGGGATGCTGAGGACACTGAGGCTTCCAACTGCAAATGTGTGGAGATTCCTGTACGGCCGCTAGCAGAAGGGCAAAATTTGATCATGCACAAAGCTTTCTCTTACTGTTTCCATAGCTGGTCAGGATTTGCCTGCTTGCAATCACAGTATTTCTTGAGATGGTAAAAATTAAGTTGACAGTTTCTTTTTAATCGGTGATAGATTGTTGATTTTTTTTCAGCAAAGTTCAACTGCTGGTGAAGGATCCCTCACAAATAAGAGTTTTTTGTTTGTTTGTTTTAACTACTGAGGATAAGCAGGATCCCAAATTGGACTTGTAATACTTGATTGTGTTTGGATTAATTGTCAAGCATATATTTATTCTAGTTTAGTAAGTCAAACTATATATTTAGTGAAGGTCAGGAAGAGTTCAGTATTGCTGAGGAGAAATGTGTATATAGCATTGGTTCTCTTACTGCTGTCTTCTCTTATTTGAGTGAGAAATGTGATACAGTGAGCAGAAATGTCACTCAAGCCAGGCAGCTTTTAGGTTTAAAACTCCCTATTCCTTCCTGGTTTATGTGTGATTCTTAAAAAGAGCACAGAAAAGCAGGTATTACCTAAGGGGCTGAAAAAAACAGCTCAAGTTCCCCGCGTCTCTGCCTTAAATAACTGGATTTCCATTTGGCTCAGCTTTTGTCAAGGAAACTATTTTGTCATCTTCAGACACCAGTTTAAGGTGACAGTGTAGAAACGGAGCTCATAGTTTCTGTATTTTTTGGGTTTGTTTGCAAAAGCAAAAGACGACGCAGGAGCGAGCGCAGAACCAGCCGCGGTCCCAGGGCGTCGTGTCCCGCATCGCTCTGGTGGCTGCTGAAGGCGGCTCCGTTTCTCCAGCAGCTCTTGCTGATGCCTGGAGGGATGGGTGGCTCCCGTGTATTCGAAGGATACCTGTTGTATCATGTGCTCACTTTTTTTCATTTTCTTTAATTGCATCCTGATAGATGGCATTATCGTCCTTATGTGTGGGGTTTTCGCAGCTGTTCAGTAAATGTCCCCTTGTTGGGAAGCATCCTGCTGAACTCGTGCGCCAGCTTCAGCGTTGCGCACAGTGACGTCATTGAGAGGCCAAGTGTCCTGCGGTCTGATAACGAGCAAGCCAGAAAGGTCTGCGCTGAGGCGCTGGGGTATTGTTCCCACCCGCTGCCGTGCTCCCGCCCGCTGCTGTGCTGACCTCTGGGAATGTCTCTGAAGTCCAGAAATGACAGGAAACTCTTAGAGGACCCTTTTTTTTCGTTTTTCCCCCTTCGGACATACTCCCTGCTCTCACTTCACTGAGGTGGGAGCTGCCCAGGTAGCAGCCTGCTCTGTGCACAGACAGGTCGCTGTTGAGCAGCGTCCATGGTGTTAATGTACCTGCATAGGTAATGAATTCTCCATAGGAGCTGCCATTCAGAATTGCACATGAGGAGGTGCGCTAAGAGGATGCGCTGCCAAGCGAAGCGCCTGACGTGAGATCAAAATGGGACGTGGAGTTGCCAGAGATTTAATTTAGCTGGGCCGTGTGACATGGGAAAGCGCCCTGAGGCCGAGGAGGATGGAGGAGTGGAGTGGGGTGGAAGCTGGTCACAGAAACCTGCAGGAAGGTGGCGGGAGGGGAAGCTTGGGAGGCCGAACCGGCTCCGTTCCTGCTGTGGAAACTGCACCCTGTGGCGGCTCAGCCCCGTGGGGAGCGGGAAGGCAGTGGCGGTGGTGCGTCGAGGCCCCAGCCCTGCTGCAGGACCTCGCTGGTGCCCGCAGAGCTGCAGCCGGTGCTGGCGGTGGCCAGGAGCGCCGTGGGGTGAGCTCCGAGCTCCGCACGGCAGCAATGTGAGCACTCGTCAGGACCCAGTCACCGCAGCCCCCGGGTGCCACATGGCCGCCCGTGCCCTGCAGGCGGCCGCCTCGCTGCGAATTCGCCCTGCCGCAGCTGCGCATGCGGGTAGCAGAGCTACTTCTGTGATGAGAAGGGAGCCGATGCTGGCTACCATTTTTGCCCATTAAACTAGGTGAAAACTGAATTAAATTAGCAAACAGGTACAGCTATTTTAGGAAAAAGTAATCAGGAAGTCTCATTCTGTTCTAAATTTGTGTTTTTTTGTTTTTTTTTTAATTAAAAAGAAAGAAGAATCTGATTCTCATTTTGGGAGTTTAGGGTCTTTCACATTTGACCATATTGCCAATTACAAACTTTTAGAAAGCCTGATGCAACCAGTAACTAGCACACAGGCCCCTAAGATCTCACAGTTTTAATTTACTTTCTGTCTGTTGTGCTTTAGGGAGTACCCATGTCACGTTTATGCATTTCTTTCTGTATCCATCAGAGTGAGAAATTACTTTTTTTTTAATTTTTCCATCAGAGTAATGGCTGAGTCACTCGGCTTTTGGAGCTAAAACAAAGCAGAGCAAACACCCTCCTACCACCTCCAAAACTCCAAAGCAAAGACTGCTGAGCATTGCAAGACAATAAATACGCTTTGGGAGCAAACCGCAGGAGACTCTGCCTGACACCAGTACACACCTGCAACCTGCTTTCCCACAGCAACTTGTCCCGTTTGGTGCCAGGAACCATAGTGCCTGGGATGAACCGAAACTTAGAAGGTAGTCGGTTCAGCTTAGCAGGTTTGCCGTGAAAACATGAACTAATGTCCTTACAATTTCATGGGTAACTAATATGATCCTTCCCTGTTACCTGGCCACATGTGCAGAAAGAGATAATTTGGGCCCTGCTGCTGCAAAACATAACTGTGAGCTCAGGGGTTGAACCTGTATGCTGTTTTATTGAGTTACATTAAAAACTGCAAAATAATATGAAATTAGTCGATCCCTTTCCTAATACTTGTCAGCATTTGTGTCCATTTTCGAACAAATAAAAGAGGGGAAAAGTCTGGAAGAGGTTATGACAAAAAGCTATGAAGTGCTGTAGAGTAAGCGACGTTTGCTTTCACCCTGTCCTCTCTAAATATCGGTTGGTCTCTTGGTACTTCCAGTGGTTCCTTCCTGGCCATTGGGTTTCACTAATATTGTAGATATTTAATACTTGTTATACCACCACCCACTAGCCGTGTTTATTTGAAAATAACTAGATTAATCTGCCCATGCTTAGTCCCCTGATCACTTTCTTAAAGCAGGTTACTGGTGAATTAAGACTCTATTCAGGTGTTGACATCCCTGGGGTGAGGGAGGCGCTGATGCTCCCCCAGGTGGTCGCTGCAATAATCCTTTCTCTTGTATCCATAGTGATATGGCGGGGGTAAAAATAGATATTTATGGAAGATACTGTGTCCTGCTAAATCCTGATTTAACGTGACAGTTTTTGAAGTGTTTCAGTGATTTACAGACAAATAGAAACAGGATAAAGATGTAGTGATGTTTTTAGAGTTAAACAAGAAAAAAAAATGTCAGTAAAGAGAGAAACCGAAAAAAAGTTAGTTTTGGAATAGAGGAACCAAAAGCCTCGGGGTGGGGAGCGGCTCGGCATGGTAGCAGGACTGCGAAGCTTTTCCTTTGCCTCCCCGAGGAAGTGTTTGTCCCAGCACGTTTTCCCATGCACTGATCTGTAGACGTTCAGTCCAGCAGAAGTGTCTCACTCTTGTCCTGCGTGCTGGGATGGAGGAGCCTGTGATCCTGCCAGAAGCACGTTGTTCTGCCCATGGTCCCACCTGGCTCCGTGCGGTCCTGCTGGGGCTTCCCAAGGCACTGTGATCCTGACGGGGCTCACTGGTGCCCGCGGTCCTGCTTGGGCCATGCAGGTGCCTGTGGTCCTACCTGGGCCACGGTGGTGCCTATGGTCCCGTCTTGCTGTGGAGGCATCCATGGTCCCACCTGGGCCATGGTGGTGCCCGCAGTCCCACCTGGTTCCGTGCAGTCCCGGCGGGGCTCCCTGGTGGCCACGGAGGCGCCTGTGGTCCCCCCTGGGCCGTGGCCCCGCTGGCCGGCTCCGGGTCTCGGCTCGCAGCTTGGGGAGACCGGGGCTGCCATCGTCCCTGCGACACCTGGAGCCGCACAGGAAACAAACATGGCTCGTGCGCACACGGGCCGGGGCCTGCTGTGTGTGTTAAGCTGTGAGTGTATCCCCAGCTAGAGGGCAAAGCTGATATCTTTTATAAATGAAATGTACCTAGCAGCAGCCCGTATTGGGGGCGAGCGTGATGCTGTGCTGGTGCCTTGGCGAGGGGGCCGGCCGGCGCGTTGGGGCCCTAACACCGTGCGTGCTGCGGCCGGCCGCCTGGCGCTTCCTTCCTCATGCAGCTATATTTAGTGGGGAACGCGCTCGCCCAGTGCGGGGCCGAGCACAGCCACCTTTCAAGCGAGGGGAAGCGGCTCTCTGTAGGGATAAGAGTGAATGGAGGGCAGGATTTCCTGTGGAAACTCGAACACATGAGAACGTGACGGCGAAAAGGCTAAATGAAAAACCTGGATAGTGCATGTTAGTGTTAATTTTTTCTCTCCTGTAAGCAAGTCCCTTACTGTTCTTGAATGCTTGCTTAGCCTGCATTAGGAGGAGGGAACGGCTGTACTTTCAGTCGTGAAGCTCTGGCTCATCACAGTTTCAGGCTAACGCCGCGAGCGGCTGCCCCGTCGATCGCAGCCCCAGTGTGTGTGTGGCCCCGGGTGCGGTGGGCACCAAGCGTGGCTTGTTTTCCTGACAGGGTTTTTCTGGTCCGTACAGGATACGGCTGCAAAGGAACTCAGGAGGGTCACCAACACCATGTGTGGTTGTCGGAAAGGGTAATGGCTGCAGCTTGGATCCCTGCCAGGTGGCCCATCTGTGCTGAATAAAAGTGCATTAAATAAGAATAGCATTGCAGTGCGGTATGCACCGCGATTTTCTGCATGCAAACCGCTTCCCCCTCCCTTATGGCTCTAAAAATAGACCGTCTTCCAGGATAAGTTACTGAAATGTCAAGCTAGTTCCAGTGGCGGAGGCAGGCGACGAAGGAGCATCCTGGCGCACGTTCCCCGTCTGCACTGCGCGGGACAGTCTCTGGGCTCGCGGCCGCCCTATGGCTTGTGGGCGCAGGGGAGGCACTCGCGGCAGCCGCGGCCGGGGTGGCAGCCATGACCGCTCCAGCCACCGCGGGCGTTGTCTGCCAGCCTGGCTCCCTCGCAGGAAGGGTCGAGCAGCAGCTCATTGCCCGTGGGCTCCTGGCCCCGGTGCCGCCAGGCTCTCCTGCCTGCTTTCGGCCAGGGCTCGTGGCCGAACAGAAACCCTTGGTTCCCGCCAGGACAGCGTAGCTGGCGCTGTGAGGGGCACAGGCCGGGCTGGGCAGAGGCCGTGGTGTTGCTCGCGCCATGTTGGTGCTCGTGGCGCGGGCTGGGCGGGAGGCGCCTGATGGCGGTGTGAGCAGGACTGCGGGGCCAGCAGTGGCGGCCTGCGCTGGACGAGGCCATGGCCTTCCCACGGTGCCGCTCCTCGAGCTGCGGGAGGAGTGAGCGAACGTGTTCCGTGCCCGGAGCCGCCTTGTGCGCGGGCAGCGCACGCCCCTGCTGGCCCGGCCTCCTCCTTAGCTCGTAGCACCCTCGGAGTCCTGCCCTCCTCATGGAGGTGGAGTCCCGCAGGTCCCGAGGCTGTCGTGACGTGGGGGCTGGAGGGTATTACCACCCTTCAGACCGTGTTGAGCATGTGATGTTGGCCGAGGGAGCATGTGATGTTGGCCGAGTGCTGCTCTCCTTCGAGGCAAACAGATGCATTTCCTTCCACAAGGAAAACTTTTGTCAACATTCCCTTATCTTTTCTAAGGAAATAAACAAACTTTTGGGTGGTGTTCAGACAGGACAAGAGGCGATGGGCATTCACTGAAATACAGGAAATTCTGTTTGAGCAAGAACAAAGAAACCCTTTTTCTCTCTTTACTGTGAGGATGGTCGGGCCCTGGAGCGGGGTGTCCAAGGAGGCTGTGGAGCCTTTATTCTTGGAGAGGCCCAAACTGGCTGGACATGGCCCTGGAGCATGGGCTGCTCCAGAGGAGCCTGCGGACCAGGACTGGGAGCGACGGTGCCTGGAGTGCCCGGAGCGGGCACTGCCGTGCGGGCACTGCCATGCAGGCACTGCCAGCGTTCCTTGGCTGCCACAGGCAAGGAACTGGGCAAGTGCGCGGCTCCCTGCCCAGGAGCCGGGCCTGGAGCGCGTGAGGTTGGGGAGAGTGAGGAGCTGCCTAGTCAGCAGGCTGCAAAAGCGAGCAGGAAGCGGGCAGCTGTGACGGGTGTCACAATATTTGCATGTTTACAGCAAACCGTGGCTTTTTTTTTTTCCTGATTTAGCTTTTGAGGCAGCTGAAATTGAGAAAGGAAGAAGCAAAAAGGGATCATTTCTGTGACGGCAGTAGATAGTGCACTCTTTTCCTTTGGGAACGTATGGGTTCTTTGGGTTGTGGTTTGTGCTCGCATATTTGTAACGCGAGGATCAATGTACCAGTACACAATTTAAAAGTGAATCCTGTCCAATTCCAGCACAAAATTATGACTATATGGGTAGTTACGTAATATTCGTATGTCAGAGTGGTACAAGTCTGGGGCTTTAGTCCTGCTGCTGGATCTGTATAGCAGGAGGCTCTTTTTCATACGTAGCGCCTAAACTGTCAAGGTTTGTATGGACATACAAAAAAAGTATAGGAGAAAATAAAATTTTAGGCAACTAAATTTACTATTTCCATGTTAGTTGGTATTTAGATTTTCAGCTGAGTATTTGACATGCCTAACTGCACCTTTATTAAAAGCAACAGAAAATAACACATGCATTTTATTTGCTTAAGCTGAGGCTGAGCAGCTAACACCCTCCATGAAGGGCGGCGTGCACGCAGCCCTGCCAGCACGTCTTGTCATGAGGCTGCCCAGCCTCACGGTATCCGATGCTTTTTCGTGGAAACCCAGGAGTACCAAGGATGTTACTCCCAATCACATGTCCACGCTGCTGATTTGGCTTCTTAGAAAATGCATCAGAAATGGAGCAAAATTGTTTTCATTTCAGCTTTTTGTCTAGAGGATGTCTTGTTGGTTGGCCATAGCTTTTGAGATTTATTTTCTCCTGCTCTGCTCTGTTTTTGGAAGCATCATTCATCTAGTTTTCTTCTTAAATATATTCTTCTTCTCTTGCTCTTTCTAGAGCAACTATATATTAGGTGCAACTCTCACGTATGAACCTCCTCTTTGAAATCCCCCTGCTGTAACGTTACAAATTCCATTAAAAGTTCAAGAGCATGGAATTGTTCTCCTGCTGTTGAGTCCTGGAAGCAACAGTTAGGGACCTCTCCTTAATAGTATTACCAAAACATTTCCCCATTCCCTACCTTCCTCTCCCCTTTATCTGGCCAGTTGGGAATGTGGCAGCGCACCTTGGAATTCTTTAACCTTCTGTCCCTAATGGCTTCCAGGTGCAGTGGTTTATACCACTCCTGTGGGCATACCCAAGTGTGGCTTTTATAAATAAAATGTACCTAGCAGCAGCCCGTATTGGGGGCGAGCTTTATAGGTTTTGCCTATAAAAAGAAAGAGATTGTGCAATTAGTAATATACTGAATCTTTAGAAATGTGTGGGAGGTAAAGTAAGTAATATTTGGAACAAAATGAAGGCTGTATTTAGGAATAATCATGTTTGTGCTTTTTAGGTGGTTAAAACAATGTCTGTATGTTGTCTTTAGCCTGTGCAATACCCTGGAGGAGTGTGTGTCGTGTCTTCTTGCATGAGTTTGATTGTTGCATAAGGTCCTGGGAGCAACACGTGAACCTTAAGCGGTTCCGTGTTCCTTTCTGCGTGTCTAGGCAGAAGAAAATACCCCAGCATGGCTATTTATTAAGAACAAGGCGGGGTGAGGAGGGAATCACCTGCCCTGCCATGGCTGTGGGGACGCTGCAGCGCGGGGAGCGTGGAAGGCCCTGCTCCTGCTGCCCATCGCCCTCTGCGTGCGGTTGTGTCCATGAGGAGGAGGAGGAGGAGAGGAAGGGCTGTTGCGCGCCGCGGCGCTGTGCACGTTCATGGCCCCGGGACCGCCGGCTCATGGGTCTGGGTGGGCCGCACAGCCAGGCCACGGCAGGCCACCCTGCTGCCAGGGCCTCTGGGGATGGCCGTGTTACGTGGCAGCAGAAGCGCTTGTGTGGCAGGCTTGACACGTCCTCCTGCTTCAATTGAGCAGCGAGTGAGAGCAGTGCCCAGGCCGAGCGTCCCTGCTCGTCTTGCGCCTGTTGCCCGGCATTAGACGAACCCCTGCAACACTCCGGGGTTCATCTAGTGTCTGCAGGGACATCAGCGCAGCCCTCGCTGCCGCTGCCTCTGCTTGCTGGCGCTGGCCTGGGAAGGCTGGAGTTCAGGTAGCTTGGGAAGGCTGGAGCTCAGGTAGGTGAGGAGGGCTGGAGCTCAGGTAGGTGAGGAGGGCTGGAGCTCAGGTAGGTGAGGAGGGCTGGAGCTCAGGTAGTTGGGGAAGGCTGGAGCTCAGGTAGTTGGGGAAGGCTGGGGTTCAGGTAGTTGGGGAAGGCTGGGGTTCAGGTAGTTGGGGAAGGCTGGAGCTCAGGTAGTTTGGGAAGGCGGGGGCTCAGGTAGGCTGCAGTGTTTCCGAGTTGGGTGCTGCCGAACGCCCCGTGAGGGGCAGGTGCCTGCAGACCTGCACGAGAGCAGCAGCCTGGGGCTGTGGGGCCATCGGCCAAAGGCGCACGCGGGGCAGAGACGTGCGCACAGGAGGAACTCTGCATATCCCTTCCCTAACTCAAATGAAGTTCGTTTCCAAACATCTCCCACAGTGCTTCATTTCTAAAAATAGGCTATAAACAGCTTTCACATAGTCTCCTCCGCTATCAAGTGCCTGGGTTAGATCACTGTATGGCTCTTTATTAGTGTGATGAGCTGCACTTTGGCATCCGCGGTGCTTTCCTTGGCAGTGCAGTGACAGCGGCCCCTCGGGCTGCAGTGTTTTGGCAGGGACGGGCTGCCTTTGGTGTCGGGGGTGCACGGAGCCGCGTTGCTGCATGTTGCTCTTGGAACCGGCTCTGTCGCGGGGCTGGAAGGCCACAGACTTTCATCCCGATAGAGCGGTGCCAGTCGGGAAGCATCTGGCTCATAAACAGGGATCTTTCCTTGAGGAGGGAGCACTGCTTGCTCTGAGGAGCTGATATGAGCCCTGTACCCCCACTCATATGTCGTGAGCTTTGGCCCTGGAAAGTTTCTGCATCCAAAAGACAGAATTTGCTTAATGCTGCATTTTTTCGCAGAACTGTTCCAACTTCTTAATTGAATCGAAGTAGCCAAAAGGTGCATAAAGCTATTCTTTAGTACAACAGAAAAGCCTCTTTCCCTGATGGAAAAGCAGGACTTATATATAAACCTGACGACGTGACGTGGTCTCTATCAGACACTGGAGTTACTCACATCCATATTTAGGCTCTGGCAGCAGATGCTGCGGCGTCGCCCCAGCCGCCGTCTCTGCCTTGCAGAGGGTGATGGCAGCCCTGCTCTCACCTGCCCGTGTGCCGCCTTGCTCAGAGCACCCCGACCTGGGATGCCGTGGGCTCCAGTTGCCTCCTCCTTTGCCTCACCAGCCACTTACCTGCTATGCTCTTCACACGCTCAAATGGGAGATATCTTCAACTGTTTCTGTACTGGAGGTGACAGCTCTGCATCAGGGTTTATAACTGAAGCCAACTCTGGAATTTGAAAGCCTTTCACTTATGTGATATAAGGCATTTCTTCTAAAGCTCTGTTTAACCAGTTTGCTTACAGGTTTTTATCCAACACTACAGGTGTCCAAGAGCTCATTTTTTGCAGTATTGAAAGGAAAAAAAATGCCCTCCCCTAACTCTTTAGTATGAAGCAGAACACTTTTGACTGTTCCTTCCTTGGGGTCAACTGAGTAAGACCGAGGGCAAACAAGATGGCAAACAGTGTTATTTGCTCTGGAAACAGTTTATACATGTGTACATACGTGTATATAGTCACATTTGGTTCTGTAAGTTCATGTCTGTAGCTTGAATTAAGTGAAGGGTTTGTGGTTTTCTCCCCTCCTTCCTTGGGTATTTCCTAACATCATTTACATATCAATTTTATTTAGCCTGCTTTTCAACGTAACATGCTTGATGTCTAGGCTTTCCAAAATCGGGATATAAAATAATTAAAGACTCAAGTGCATTAAAAACTGCAGTGTATTAATAGGATGATCCCCATTCTTCAGCAACGGCTGTAGCATGTATGGTGTTGTAAGCTCAAGGTGGTGGATTAACTGCCTTAATATTCTTAGCACTTGGGTTATTCAAATATCCAAGAGCCTTTAATCTTTTGATAAGGAGTTGGTAATAGAAGTCAAATTTGAAATATATTGGGAATTCATTATGGCAAGGATATAGTTAGAATTCATGACTTTTGAATTCAAATGTTTGCAGTTATTTATAAACCAGTTAAATAGAGCTGTGGGAAAAACACATGGGTAATTACCATATTACAGTTTACATTTGGCTGGATTTTCCTAATGTGGACTATGTAATAAGAGCAGAATTTCAAGACTGTGGTCTGTTTTTCGTCTTCTGTTGCAGTGCCTTCTGAAGGAAGGTATGTGTGTGGAGCATTCAGCACACACTCATACGTATGGCTGAAAATAAACACTCTCCTTATGCTATATTCTCCTAAACAAAACTGTTGTTTTAAAATACCTTAACTTCTTCTAAGGATATATCCTTAAAAGATATAGATGTATAGGGATAGATGTATGTTAGATCAGCATGAATCCAGTCTTGTTGCGATGAGATATGCTATATTTTCCATCTAAAAAGAGGAGGAGTTTAAAAAACATTTGCTTCATCTTAGTGTAATTTAATGCATAAAAATTAGTTGTTTTCAGTAAGGTTGAGTTATAGATAACTAAGGAAACTAAAGGGTGTATATCTAAAGTGGGAGAAGTATAAAATTGAAAACAGAACTTCATTAGAGCTTTTTTTTCAGTTCTCTGACACGATGACTAATAAAGCAGTAGAATTAAGCCTTTGGAATATGTATACAGGCATATATGCCTGTATATATGTTCTATGTACACTTATAGTACGTACATGTTTCCTAAGTCTGCTGCTTTACAAGGTTTCCCTTCGTATGTGTGTTCATTTCATGCAAACGGCGCTAGCATTACAAAAGAGAAGGGGAAGGGTTGGCTTTTCCTTGTGTTTATCACCAAGGGTTTCTTGGTTTCTTTTATGGCTATGTGCATACAGTGTATAAGATGTTTTAAAAACGGACGAGGGCGTGTAGACAGGGCAGCGCTGCCCCCCGTGCCGGACTGGGCCCGGTGCGTGCTGGGTGAGCAGGGAGAAGGGCCGCGCGCAGGTGCCGCCGCTGCGCGTGGCTGGGAGGCGCTTGCAGCGCCGCAGAGCGGGCACGCGGCTGCCGCGCGGGTCACCGTGGGTGCCGGGGAGCTGAGGCGCCTCCCTGTGCAGCCCGTAGGGCCGCAGGGCTGCTGTGCTGGGAGCTCCGCGCGCCACTCCGCGGAGGCGGCTCTCCCGGGAGTGTTGTGGCGGGAGCTCCGGCCCTGCCGCTGGCTCAGGCCCTGCTGGTGCTTTGCGTCTGCCACGTCTGGTGGTCGCTGTAGTGCTGCGGTACTGGCTGCACTTCTGTCCTTGGCGCTCGGGTCAAAACGCTGCCTTACACACCGGGGCATCATCACATGTGACTCATGCACTTCGCCTTGGAATTTAATCATTCGCTCGATGATAGATCATGCTTAGTCACTGCTTTCAAGGCGTTCTTTAAATGCAAACTTTGCATTGGTGACCTCAGCATGAACGAAGTTTGACCTGTAACTATTTTTTTAATATTGGTAATGGGTGGTTTGCATTTTTTTGCTTTGAATAATGTCCCTGTCTGGTGTGTTTAGCTCCTTTATGTGGTGGAATTTGGGGGGGTTTCTGCATTTTCAAGCCAAGGGCCTGAGGTGGAGGAGTTCTTGGAGGTGTGGAAGGAAATTCCCCTGGCTGGTGGAAATGCAGTGCGTTGTGCGTCCTTGTCCTTGCTATCTTGCTCTTCCTGCAAGGAGCAGGTTGCCAAGTCCTCGTTTCAGGCTCACGCTCAGCGCAGGTTGCGTTTGCTCCTGACTGGGACCCCAAGGAGCTGGGATGCCTGGAAGCGAAGGGCAGAGCTTTATCAGGTGCACGTGGGATTTGCAGCACTTACAGTGCCAGACCCACGGGCAGTAGGGCAGAAAAATATGTGTTTCTGAATCGGAAAAGTTACTAAGCAGGCTTACTCAGCGCATAGGACACAGTGATCAAAACCTTGCAATTTCATCACTTCCCGCTCCTCTGCGGAGGTGCAAGGGCACCAGGGATTGCGTCTGGATGCTTCTATTTGAACAGTTGTTTTCTTTATGTTCAATATTAATCTGTTTTTCATAGAAAATTCCCTCACAGCTTCCCCTCCAAATTCCTAAAGATGATTTTTCTATTTGGTAAAGTTTGTTGGTTGTCATGTTTCCTGTAGCAGAGGCTCTCTGCCTATGGAATGCCCTATGTTGCGTGTCTGCCATTCGGGCTCTTCTGCCTCTGGGCTCAGGTGGGTGTCGGTGTTTGCCCTCCAATTCCACAAGTTCCTCCAGAGCTGATTTTTCCCGGGCCCTTTTGTGGCCCTACGCTTCTGCCACAGGGCCTGGACGCGTGCACGGCTCAGAGCTGGTTGCAGACAGTGCTGAGGAATGGGCCGCTGCTTTCAGCCGTGTGAGCGCTGTTTCTGCAGCCTGGTATCGGGGACGAGGCTTCTCTGTTTGGCTTCCTCTCCTTGAGGTGTCCACTTCTAACCTTAGTTTTACGAGGTCTTGGTGTTTTGTTTGTGGCATGTTAGATGTGCTTCAGGATCAGCGAGGACCTCATGGCATGCGAGATGTTGTCCAGAATGCTCCTGTTGCCTTCTGGGGCAGCAGAAACCAACCTACTTGCCCTTTCCCTTCCTGGTGGCCTTGGAGGGGACGGTCCCCACCTTGGTGTGGCCGTAACAGATAGGTCCTGACCTCTAATGCAGCCTCCCCTTCCCTTTACGAGACAGATGCTGGTTAGATGCTTTTATGGTTTTGAGTTTAAGTCATTCCTAATGTTTCCTTAAGATGCACTCAGAACAGCTCATTTACTCTATCGGGTTGCCCCTCGCTGTAGTTATTTTGGGTTGCATTTCTGTGTTTTGGGAAGCGCTCCTTGATGTCCCTGACGAGGAAGCTCTGTGTGTGTCGGTCACAGTGCAGACGTATGCACTCCCCATTCCTTTAACAGGAACTGATGTATTTTTGCGTAAATGTATTTTGTAGGCAGTGTTGGTTCTTTGAAGACATGTAGGCTTCTGTGCGGCTTCCATGTGCCTTTCTTCTTCCAGCCTCTGTTGGCTCTTCCCTGGAGGTGGAGGCGTCAAGGTGCTCCCGCTGTTCCGGATGGAGCCGGGTGCGCAGCACGCTGGGCAGCAGCCGCTTATCCGTCCGCTCCTGCAAGATCCGCCCTCGTATTGGAGGCTGCGTGGCCTCGGCATCGCTCACAGGAAGCCTTAACCTTAGCGCTGCTTTCTTTTTGTCCTGCATTGTCTTGATTTGGAAAGACTTGCAGGAAAGGAGGTCAGTAGAGAAGAAAGTAAACAACATGGGGATTTACAGCATTTTTTCATAACTGCTCATCTGTCAGCAGCTGGGCTCATGTGGGCAGGCGAGGCCGAGCTGGGCCCCTGCAGCGCGGCGGGGAGGTGAGTGCCGCAGCCTGCTGCACGGAGCAGCGCGGAGCTGCATGTGGGCAGCGCAGAGCCGTGCAGCAGCGCGGAGCTGCATGTGGGCAGCGCGGAGCTGCATGGAGCAGCGCAGAGCCATGCAGCAGCGCGGAGCTGCATGGAGCAGCGCGGAGCCGTGCAGCAGCGCGGAGCTGCATGTGGGCAGCGCAGAGCTGCATGGAGCAGCGCAGAGCCATGCAGCAGCGCGGAGCTGCATGGACCAGCGCGGAGCCGTGCAGCAGCGCGGAGCTGCATGTGGGCAGTGCGGAGCTGTACAGCAGCGTGGAGCTGCATGGAGCAGTGTGTCCTACAGAGCAGCGCGGAGTCCCTGGCCGTGGGGCTGGCCCTCTGCAGGCCCAGCCCAGGCAGCCCGGCCTCCGTCCCCATGGAGCTGCCTTCTGGCCAGCACCTCTCCCCCTGACCACCTGCTCGGCCTTGTAAGGCTCTCCAGGCCCTCATGTGAAGGGAAGGGCGGGCACCTGCCCTTCCTGTCCCCCACCGGCCTTGGGACAGGCCACATCTCCTGCTATCTCCTGCCTTTGCTTCTGCTGACGCGGCCGCCAGCAAGACACCGCTCCTCTAAGAGGAGTAAAGCTGCCCTAAGTGCACGGTGAGATTGTATGCCCTAAACCCTGCCTTCCAAGTGTGTTAAGTGGTGTCGCTTCTCCCATGCGCTTGTGTCTTGAACCCTGTGACCATCGCTGCCCAAGGTGGCAGCAGTGGGGACTGGAATTGTCCTACTGCTGCTTGGGAAGGCTGGGAGCATCTCGAGGCCCCGGGATGAGCAATGTCCGCTTGTCTGCGCAGGAGCAAGTTCTGAAAACGGAGCTTAAACGAAAGGTCAGATGTTGCAGAATCTGCTCTTTTCTTCAGAAACTGCCCATAGATTCACAAGTGGGCAGGTTTTCCTTGTTATGTTCCCATTGGTTTGTGTCCATTGGCTTTGAGGTCTGGTGCGCCAAAGACTTGCACATGACACTGAGGTGTCTTCTTCTGTCAGCTGTTAATGTAAAGCTGGAACAAAATGCCATGGTGATACTACTGATTTGCAGTGGATTTTCCTTAACATCGTTTCTGTCATTTGATATTTAGAGCAGAGCAATCAGAGCACTTACAAGGTCATTTAAAGGTAAGCCTGGTATTTAAATCAAATATCAAGGAGTTGCCAGTAAACTTAAAGATGCACCCCAAAGATGTACACCAAAAATATTGAACTGTAACAACGTGTCCATAATGATTGCACCAATGGATCTGCAAGCAGTTTTTGTGTAAGCCTTGTACCTCTGGGGAAGCCAAGTCTGATTAAAGGGCTTTGCTTTACTAAATATGTCTTTAAAAATATAGCCTATATAGAGAAAAATAGCCCCTATTTCACTTTTTTCTTTGAATAGATTGCAGATGACAGGGTAGGGAATAAAACATCTGTGGTACTACCCCTGCATCCTTAGTAGGGCCAATTTTCTGGCTGTCTAATGTTAGAATATTTTTCAAGCTCCCATTTTTAGGGTGTTTCGAAGTCCCCTTCAGTTCCTGGGAATCCTGAAGCAATTGGTTGTTAGGAAATTTCTCTGCTTGTACCTCCTTTTATCTCACTGTGAAAGTCTTTCCAGGTGCCTCTGTGCTCCTTTTGAAGCTCAGTGAGTTTTCATAAAGTCCGTCAAGAAATTTTATTCCAACTTAAAAAAAAAAAAGAGCCTATTCTAGGCTAAAAATAAGTCTCATGAAATAGAATCTGCCTTCTGTAATTCATCATCTTTCTTCCATTTCCCACTGATTGAAACTAAGAAGAAATTTTCCAGGCTGTTAATTTGGCTTCATTTAGTTCATTCTGTCTGTCTCTCTTTTTTCTTAATATAGCACTTTTAACCCTGCCTAAATGTATTTTTTCTTTTTCAAAAGATCTCCTCTCTGTCTGAATATGTTTTTGCTACAGGTTTTTAGAGCTTTCTTTTGGCTGCAGGGTATAATTCTGCATGAGGTGGAAACACTGAGGAGAAGAGAGGCTGCTTGTATGAGCGCTTGAAAAGCGGCTTGTTCCCCTGAGCTCACGCGGTCCCCGGGCGCTCGCTGCTGTTCCTCGCAAGCCTCACTGGTGCCGTAACCAGCGTGACATAAATAGGCTCCAAAATAGAAACTCGCATAAAAGGAGACCGTTTTAGTGGGATTGTGAATTCCGGGAAAAGGTCAAAGTGGTTTTTAATTGCAGGGAGCTGTGACGCATGGTACATATGTCCTGTTATTTTAACGTAGCTCGGGCTGGATGGAGGGTAGGGCAGGGTCTGCGTGACGCCTGGGAAGGCCTCGAGGAAGCGGCTGGGAGAGGCGGCTGGACATGGAGCCCCCGGGTGGGAGGTTGGGTGCGGAGCAGCCCAGCTGCCTTTTGGGGAACAAGAGCCAGAAACGAGCAGGCTGAGGGAGCGGCAAATGGTGGGAAGTTGCCTCATCAGGGGCTGGAAAGGGGATTTAGCATCAAGGAGAACAAGGAACAGATTAGTTATATTAAGAAGAATTATATCATCTAATGAAGGGCAGAATGTGGAGGGAAAGGGTGGGAAGAGGGCCAGAGAGAGCCTAAAGATGTGAATTAAAAGCTATCTGTTTTTAAATAGAAAAATAAGAGGAGGGTAAGAATCAGATGGAAAGGTAGTCCATCTGCAGGCTTTCCAAATGTGGCATTAGGTGTTGCCAGGTTTTGTGTCCCTGCTGCCACTTCTTCAGATCTTCCCTCCCCTGGCAGCCCAGGAAGGCATTAATTAATGAGTAGCTTGGAGAGCTTTGCTCTGCACCGATTAATGCTTTTCTCATTGGGCTTATGCCACCCGTAGTCATCTGTTTCAGAGAGGCTGAGGCTGTGGGCTGTGATGCATGGCCCGTGTCCTGCTGCCGCCGTGAGGCAGATCCCAGCTGGCGCGCGGCTGCGTGCGGATTCTGCGCCGCCTGGGCGCTCGGCCCCCTGCCGCCCCCCATCCCTGAGCCCCGCAACCCGGGGCCGTCCTGCTGCGTCGGCCCTGCCATGGGCTCAGCCCTGCCAGGGAGCGCTCCTGCGTGGCCAGGCGTGTTCTGGGCTTCTCTTGTGCGGCCCGGGTGCTGCTCTCGGTTGCTTTGTTGCTTGTTGCTGTTGGTTTTGGGGTGATTGCTGCTGCTGATGAGGAGCTGGGTGTCACCTTCTAGGTGACAGCCCTTCTAGGCCACAGCACTGCCGCGATGGGGAGCAATCTTGCGGTGGGACGAGCTGCCGTAGGCCCCGCCGCTGCGTTCATTCCCTCAATTTAGTGCAGCTCTGGGGATGTCTTCATGGAGTCCCCTACAAATGGGGGTCCTTAGCACTTTGGTTGTGTTCAGTAACAAAAGCCATGTTGTGCTTTGGTTTCTCCCCCAGGATGTCCCGGATGCGAGGAATTCGCATTGAATGTCCCTGGTAGCCCTGCTTGCTTGCAAAGCTGAAGGTAACATGCAGGAGCCCAGGAGCAGTGCCACGGCTCAGTGGTGTGCACGGCTGCGCACGTCACGTGGAGCTGCTCCGCAACGCCCCGCTAGGGAGGCCTCGTGGAGGACGTGCTGTCCACGCAGCGCCGAGTGTGGATCGCTGCTGCTGCTGCTGCACCTCAGTGATTTTGTTAGTTTTGGATTGCATTTAATAATGTAGACGTCCCCAGGACCTCCACAATTGCCTGTTAGGTTTTTAATAGGACCATGCTTGCTGTTTGGAAGCAGCATCACTGATGCCTGCTGGTGATCACGCCAACTGGCCCCTCCTGCTGCCGTAACCACAGAACCAGGTAGCTGGAGAGCCGCCCACCCCTGGGCTTCGCTGTCCTCACAGCCCGAGTCGGGCCCTTGGCCTCAGGTCACACACAGAGCGCACACAGAACCAGCACGCGGGGTCCCCTGTCACATCTCTGCACTAGCTCTGTGATCCGCTCGTCTGTAATTGCTCTTCAGCACTGCAGAAGTTGGCTTGAACTCATAGCAGCTGATGTTGTTTGCTTGTTTTGATGTTTTTTCTTTCTGAAAAGCAACACGTACTAACAATTTAGCCTCCAATTCATATTTATCATTAAATAACAGGTTGTCTTACTAAATTCAAAATGAGCAGAAAAAGAGAAATGCCATTGTGGCAGCTAGAGAAGAGGAACCTTATTTGAATTTTGTTCCCAAATGATGGGGATGTCGGTGGGAAACAATGGCAAAATGGGCAGGGAGTGTTGGTGTTGAAGGCTGAGGTACAGCCGTACATTTGTGGTGTAAAAATCTGTTATCAGTCTCCATAATTGTATCTGAGGTGTGGTGTGTTTTGTAGAAGACAGAATTTTGTACTTCTTGTCATATTTTTGTGTCTTTAGTTTTTAGTTATCTCCAAGTTTGTCCTTGACGATGAGTTCCAATATACGCCCAATGCCCCCGGGGCTGGGCAGGCTCCCCAGGTCTGTTCATCTCGTGCCATGTGGGTAGCAGAGCAGCAGTTCAAGCCAAGTTTTGATATCCGGGTAGTGAACATGTACTTGTAAAAAGCCCCTAGGGCACATACTCAGTCTGCTGATCAGTTAGATGTGATTGTAAGTTTAGAAGAGTGGTGGAGTCAAATATAAAATGTGCCTCCCTGGGTGGGCAAACGGTGAGAAGAGGGGAAATGGTGAGAAGTGAGAAGAGAATATATTCTCTTTGAATATATTGGAATATAAAAAAGGTGTCAAAATGCTATGAGGAAAATGCTGTATTCTTATTTTTTTCTTTTATTTTTCAGCCAGAAAATTTACAGAAGAATTGGCTTCGGGAATTTTATCAGGTAAGGTAAAACTTTTTTTTTTTTTTTTAATGAAGTTCTGTGGCTTAGTTAATACAGCATTTGTATATAAAGCTCTTCTGTTTTGTCGTGTTGGAGCCATAAACTGTTTCATAGTCAAAGCCAAGCCTAAAAAATATGCATCTCTGGGGTTTTATATGAAGATTAAAGCCCATGTATAAAAGTCCAGTGTATAAATATTGTATTTCCTCATTTGCAATCATCTGTCAGGAGACGTTTTGACACTTTATAAAAATGATATGAGTTTGGAATGAAGTAGAGTTTTAGCTCTCTTTCAAGAGAGAGATGTATTTGAGTAATTAAAAAAAAAAAAACTGTGTCTGGTTACAATGTCTGGTTTACATTCATGATACCAGTAAAACCTAACATTTTGATGTCAGCTTGCAGTGGATCAGTCCAGCTACCAACCCTGCTCCAAATTTTCTCATTATTGAAGCAATAAGAAAATATAGACACAGAACCCCTATTATCAAATGTTTTGCAAACTTTGAATTATTTATTTATAGCATAAAATTGACTCAACACATAGTGTTGCAGTACAGATGTGTTTAACTTTCTTCACCCATAGAGAAACATACAAATAAGTTGTCATCAAGCAGTGCACAGAAAAGCAATAAAACGTGAGCAGCGGTGCAGCATAGAGGTATCAGCCCTTATACATGGTGTGTGTTAGTGGTGCTTTGCATGCAGCCCATCACCAGGATTGATAGATTTTGAAATTCCATAAGAATTGTTAAATCTCTCATCTAAAAATGTTTTAAGGATGTGGATCAGTTTTAATAGGCACTGTATCATATCGTGATTATCTATATTTTATCTTTGCCTTTTTATTTGGAAAGGGCTTCTGGTTATTTGGATGTACAAGTTACTAGTGAGATATGCAACCTTTATTGCAAAACTGTAAAATAGTCCTGTCAGCTTCTTCTGGCAAGTTTATTTGCAAAAATCTGCAGTGGAGTTCCCAGCCTTATTGCAAGGCATCTGCTGGCAAATGCAAGGCATTTGTCAGCATCACAAAGATGAATTTCTTTGTTCATTTTCATCTTTCATCTGGGCTGCTTACTGCTATATGTAGGTGATATTCCCGATGTGCAGGCTTTTAGCTAATTCTGATTAACAGCCTATCCAGATTTTTTGATAATGACTCCTCCTTTGAAAATGCAACTGCATTTAAATAGGCATAATCCTTCTTTTTATTTATTTTATTTTTTTTAATTCTTTTTGATTACTGACTGCAGATTTCACAGCTATTTAGGGGGCAGCTAATAGGCTTGTGCTGCACTGGGGACAGCTTGACCTGGCACCAGATGGCAGCCACCTTGCAAATGTGCAGCTCAACTTTTGCATTTGGATTCAGCCTGCTGGGTTGAAATACTGCAAGTTTAAACTCATGAGAAGCACTGGAAAATAACTTGTAATGAGGCTTCTAACACTTCTTTGTAAACATGAAACCCAGATAAACCGCAAACCACATTTTTTTCCATTCTTCTGAGGAATTCAATTTGCATGTAGAGTTGTGTTAGTACAGTTTGCGTAACTTCTGTCAGACAAGTCCATTTGTAAGCAGAGAAAATAATCTTCACAAAAAAAGGAAGAGCTGTTATCAGCCTAAGCTTAACATATTTCTAGAAATTAAAACCCAAATGGAAATATTAGTACTGTTTTCCATAAATACTGATGTAAGTTAGTTGGTTTGTCTTTATCGTTGCATTTATGTCAGATAATATTTTAATATAGGAACTTAAAAACAAGCCACAAAGTGTTAGAACAAACTGAAGTAATAGATTTTAATTGGTTTAGTAGATGAATACAAAATATTCAATTTATGTCTATTATCAGGGATTGTTTGCAATATTTGCTTCCCAAACAGCATCTGGAGAACTAAAAGAGCATTTAACTATTAGAGAAGGGTTGAGGTTGGAAGGGATCCCTAGGGATCATCCAGTCCAACCCCCTGTTCCAACAGGGACACCCAGAGCTTGTCAACTTGTCCCCATTGCCCCTTGTCGGGTCTCTGGCCACCACCAAGAGGAGCTTGGCCCCATCCTGTTTATTCCAGTGTGGCCTGCCCAGAGCTGAGTAGAGGGGGGGGGATCCCCTCCCTTGGCCTGCTGGCTGCATTTTTCCTATTACATGATATCTATATCTATATCTATATCTATCTATCTATATATCTATATAGATAGATAGATATAGATATAGATATAGATATTTTAACTTCTGCCTTTATTCTGCAAATATTTTACTAACATGAAAAATGTGAACTATTTAGTAATGTTATAAAATTACATGTTTTGTCTGAGAAATGCTAAAAGAAAAAGTTTCAAACTTCCAGTTGATTTTTTTTAATGGCAGTTCTGGCAGCCCTCTGCTGCAATACTGCTGTGTTGTTGATGTTAATAGAGTTGATAGATCAGACAAAACAACTATTTTGTTCCGTTTTCCTTGAATTGATCCATTTCAAGTCTTGCAAAATTGAAGTCTGCATTTTGGGTTGCGGGTGATTTTTATCTTTAAAATTGATACATGAGTCCAGCACCAGGTAACTTTCTACCAGTTTCCTATTACAAAGACTTTTGTTTTCTGCTGAGGAAATACAGAATAAAATGAAGGAGTGGTTCAGTTTAGCTGAATTCTGGATGCTTTCAGGTCTTATAGAGAGCTGGAGCTGACAGTGGAGGGGATGCGCCACTGGCCACCAGCACCTTTGAGGAGCAGCACCTCAAAGTGCTGCTCTCGTGGGGAGCGTGCCAGAGCATTATTAGCCTGGAGTCTGGTGGTTCCTAGGTGGTTTGGTGTAAGGCTGCAAAGCAGCCGGTCTAGCCTTGAAAGCGCCAGGGGCTCCGTTACGTTAAGCACCACCACCCCTTTCTGGTGAGGAATGGGAAAATACTTCAGTGAGGCTGACAAAAAGCACACGGGGATTTCTGTGGCTGTTTTACTTCTGCAGCACAAGCAGCAGACACAAACTGTGCTCTCTTTTTCAGTTAAGAGGAGTGAAGAGCACAAGTGAGCAGACTGACAGCCCAGGAGCTGCCAGCAATGCCCTTTACATTTCCATGTGAAGCCTAGACCTGGGAGTGATAGAGCTGTGGTTATGGGTGCTTGAGTTTGCTTACTGTTCAGAGGACAGAGCTCTGATTTGTGGGTTTCTGGGATTTTTGTCTGTTTTTGTTTATTTTTTCCTTCTCCTAAATTTGTAGGACTTCCAGAATAAACTGAATTACTCCCTTGTTCGTTATTGCAGCCTCTCTCTCCTGTGCTTATTTAAATATTGCTTATTTAAATTTTTATTTAAACCAAGCCATGGGCACTAGGGATTCCCTTCTGTCTGTGCGTGGGCTGCTGCCATGGACCCCTCAAAGCTGGGGCAGCACCGTTGCCCTGCACCTTGCTCTGGTGTGGCCCTCGGGCAGCAAAACCAGCTCAGCTGCAGTCAGGCTCCTGGGTTGTGGACCACGTCCTCTTAGGTCACCCGAGCTCCGCTTCTTGCTGCGAGATGAGGGAGACGAGGTGGAACAGCGCAGGCCGTGGCAGAGTGAGGCTGCACTGCCCTGGTGCCGCAGGCAGAGCCGGCTCCACGTTTGAGCAGGTGGGGAGGTCTCCATAGCGGAGCCAGCCCCACGCACCCACGAGCAGGGAGGTCTCAGCAGATCCGGCCCCACACACCAGTGAGCAGGGAGGTTTCTTCTCGGCCAGCCCCGCTGCTGCGAGCGAAGCGCCGCCGGCCGCAGCCGCCTGCTGTGGGGCCCTGGCTGAGGAAGGAGCGTGCTGGCGCTCGGGGAGGACGTGGGCTCCCACGCCTGAGCCGCATGACGGGTTGCTCTGCGACGGGCAGGCACAGAAGCCAGTCACTGCTTTGCTGTGAATCTTGCCGTAAGAGAAGAGTGATACGGAACGACTTTAAATTGTTGAGGATGGAATTGGTGTTACTAAAGGAAGCACAGCTTTCTCTGAGGTAGACTGCCATCACAGGCTTCTAATATAATTAGAAATCTAATTTTCAACAAAATTAGGCTATCAATGCACATATTGGTGAAGTTTTACCTTAATGACCTTATAGCTTTTAATTTAGAGACAGAGATGTAGCTGGTACAAATAGGGCTTGTGAATAATGTGAGGAAATGATTGAGTCCTTTCGAGGCGGCTGAGGGGACAGGGTGTCTCTGCCGGATCAGTCTCGTTGTCAGATCAGTCTCATTGTCCGGCACCTGCATGGGACGCCTGGGTTGGATGACAAATGCCCAGTTTGCGTTATCCAGCTGGATGCCCATTCACAGGAGAGGAGCAGGGAATGTGGGGAGGAGGGTGGGAAGCTGTGTCCGCCCGGGGCGGGTAGCAGGGCCTCGCTCCGTGCGAGCTCAGCTGCACGAGGCCCCGTGCCGTGCTAGTCGGCGTGTGTGCAGGAACCTTCCCAGCAGGGAGAGGCAGACGCAGCCTGCCAGGAAGTGGGTTTTTCATCACGGCGCTGGACTTAGTGGTGTTTGCTCAGTCCCAGGAGTGATCCCCGAATCGCTGGGCAGCAGCATCCACCACCCTGGGCTTTCTTGCTACTTCTCTGGGCGGGATGTTTTCCCCCATAGGTGCTGCTGTTTAACCAAAGCCAAATCCAGGCGCTTGTGTCTGTGCCAGTCACATGGCTGGGTCCCCAGATGCACTGTGGATCCCTGGTCCAGCCCGTGCTGGTAGTGCTTGGGCCACGGCTGCTCCATGGATCCCCCGTCCAGGCCGTGCTGGGAGCGTTTGGGCCCTGGCTGCTCCGTGGATCCCTGGTCCAGGCCGTGCTGTCTGGACCCACTCCAGGCCATGTGCTGTTGCTGCTTCATCCCGTGCAGAGGTGGATGCACCGGCCAGCGTATCCCGTCCCGTTCCGTCCTGTCCTGTCCTGTCCCACTCGAGCGCCTCGAGCAAGCAGGCTGCAGAGGGGCAGCTTGGGAAAAGCAGCATTGATTGGCTGGTTTGTTTGTTTGTTTTACTTTTTCTACCCTTCTTCCGCTTCAAGTCTGTGACTTCAAAGAGCAGGTTTGGGCTGAGTCACTTGGTGTGCTGAGTCACAGCTTCAGATAGTGTCTAGTCTGGGAATAGGGACCAGAAGGACAGGAAAGATTAGGAGAGATTATCCGGGAATTCCGTGTTTTGGAGCGTGGGCTCCCAGCAGGGTAGCTCCTCCCAGTGCTTCCCTTCCCTAGGTGCCCTTTGGGACACGGACACAGGCACATGGTGCTGGTGCAGGAGCTGCCGAGCTGGAGGAGGCAGCTGGGAGGGGGCAGCAGGGGTGGCTGCAGCAGGCGCCCACGGGTGGGAGTTGCTTTACAAGGACCCTGAAGTAGTGCGGGGAGCAAAGAATTCAAACTACCAGTGACGAGTGACCCCTGTTGCTGTACGTCCATGCTAGTTAGTATCAATTTCTGTCGCTGTTCTTAACTTAGTGCATGTTATGAAATGACATTTAACTTGCAGTTGCTCCATAATGAGGTTTTGGGCCATGCTGTGTGCGGTGGTGCTGCGACGCCAGCGCTCAGGTGGGTGCTGGGGACCCGCGCGGGGTGGGGGACACACTACGCGGTGTAGGTGACGGGCCGAGCAGGCCCCGCGGCCCTGCAGGACGCGCTGCCGTGGCGTGCGGGGGCTCTGGCCCTTGGCAGCTCGAGCAGATAACCGGGTGTGGGGCGGCGGGGACGTGTGGTGACCGCTGGGCGCTCCCCCTGCCGTGCGGTGCTCTGGCCGTCCCGCCGCCCCTGCCTCGACCGCAGGCCTCGCTGCCCTGCTCCGCTCCTCGAGGTACTGCAGCCCTTCAGACCCGCTCCCTCGGCTCCCTCTGTGGAAAAGCTGCGGATGACGCAACGAGGATGTGGGGCTGGGCTGCAGTTACACAGGCAGACTTGTTCTCAACGTGCATTAACGCTCCTACATCCTTCAGTTTTAATAACATTGCTGCATGAGGGCTGAGGTGTAAGGTCAGATGTTTCATGTTGATTGAAGAAGAGCCCGGCCCACGAGCAGGGAAGTTCAGCGTGCCCTCCTAGTTATTTATGGTTATCTTTAGACTCTCTGCTATCATTTAATAAAAGCTAGAAGTCGGATTTTATTACTTCATTAGAAACAAAAAAAGGAGCTCACAGTATTTTTCATCAGATTTATATTTGTACTTAACAGTGACAGAGCATCTTGTTCAAATCCTACAAAAATTAAGCGACTTCCTGTGCATATCTGGAAATTCAGACTAATGCCCATCTCTTTAAAACTCAGTGCTCCTGTGTATGCAAATACAGTGTTTATGTGGTCTGGTATATAGTCTTTAACCTCTGGCAGCTATGAATTTTCAACTCTGAAGCATTCATTATTCATTCCTATGTACTGTTTGTTCTTCCATTACAGCAGAAAAGTAATAAAAGGTAATGAAGCAGAGCCAGTTTGCTCTTGGTTAAAGGGTATTTATTATATGAGGATGTAGCCAATATTCAGGTGTATTTTGTGGTTTAACCTACAAAGAATTCAACTAGGATATCCCAGGGCTCTTAAGCCTCTGCTGTTTCCTTATTAAAAAGGAAACATATATAATACATATATATATATATATTTCCCTCTTTCAAATGTGTCATGGCTTTATGCCTTCAAGGATTTGAATATGAACTAAGTGTCCCGTATCTGAGCTTACAGGCTGATTACTGCTAGGCTGCGTGTTTTCCACTTTGCTGCATTACAGCAGCAGCAATTCCTGCAATGTTCCTCCTTATGGAGGATCCCACTGTTGAGGCTCCTTATTAATTAAACCTCATTTGGAGCAGTTTATTTGGCCTTTATTGTATCAATTTATTGACTTTATCAGTTGTGTAAGAAGAGGTTTTAGTGACACAAAGGGTTGTAGCACAGCATCTAGCACAACACAGCAGTAAATTTTCACCTTCTTTGCACGAGGCAGCTGCTAGACATGTTCCATTTGGAACAGCACAGCTTGGCTATGTTTGCTTTACAGGATTAAATAGTTGCAGTTGTTTTCTAATTATGGTAATTTCATGGAGCTCTCCAGACAGATAAGATCAGTGCTTGCAAGCCAAAGCCCATCTGGAGCCATAAAGCACGTGCGTCCAGGAGCATGTGTTGTCTGGAGATCCCCAGTGAAGCCTTGTGGGAGGTTTGCCTTTACAGGCTCTGTTTGGTTAATGTTTATCTTCAAAATGCCAAGCAGCATGAGCCCGTCGGGCTCTGCGTGGCCGCTCGGTTCCCCAGCAGTTCCCCAGCCCGGCCGCACGGTCACGGCGCCTGCAGGTTGCGCTTTGTGCGCAGCGCATCGGTGCCCGGCCTCCCGCGGCACTGTGTGCTCTGGTCTGTGCGTGCAGCGAGAACAAACCACGTCTAGGCAAGAAAACTTGGTAGCAGATGGTCCATCAGTCCTTCTGAAACCAGAACTTCTTTCTGCAGGATGGTGGTAGTTACAGCAAGGAAGGGGTTTATTTAGAACCACTCTGAGACACGTCCTGTGCGGTGCAGGGCGAGATGTATGAAGGCCAAGTCCCTCGGCAAAGCCCGCCCTGCTGGAGGCTGCTCCGTTTGCCACGGGCGGCCGTGGGCTTGTCTGTTCAGTGTGGACTCAGCTGTGGCTCAGTGCTGGTGGGACAGCACAGGCTTTTCCTGAAGCTGCAGGATCTTGGGGAGTTCTTCATATAGATGCTACTGTGTGAGGAGAACATTTGGGCTTGGTTTTATCTCACCTTGGGGTGTTTGCATCGCAAAGGAGCTACGTGCCCAGATCTGTGCACCTTTCAGTGTGTTTATTGCATCGTAGATCTGGATGCATATTTTAAATACTAGTTTGGTGTGGTGTAATAGTTTGGATTTGTGGCTCCTGCATGTATTTTCTATTAGATGTGTGTAAATACGCTATGGCATGTTGTGTGTGTGTATAAATATATATATAAACTCCATAAATAAAAACATCAAATGTGATTGCTAATTGGCATTCTGTCATGAGGTAAATGGAGGCATTTTACAAAAGTGAAGGGAAATTAAATTTGGGTTTTTCAATTTTTTCAGCTCTAAAAGCCCCATCTGGTTGAAATGCTCTTCAGAACGTGCTGGCAGAGCCAAGGCATTTGCTTTAAATGCCTAGGGACCCTATCAGCCCTTGGCAAAGGAAACGCTAGCTAGGAACATTTGAGATAATTACCATGCACCACAAGTCTCTCGCATGCCCTGATGGGGGATGATCCTGATGACGCCCTTGTCGTGGCTGCTGCTTTGCGGGTTCAGAGATGGCAGCGCCCGCAGCGCGTTGCTAACGTGCATCTATCTCTGTTGCAGGTTGTACACGCGCACAAGCCCCACTTCATGGCTTTGCACTGTCAGGAGTTTGGAGGAAAAAACTACGAAGCTTCCATGTCTCACGTGGACAAGTTTGTTAAGTAAGTAACCTGGAGCTGTGGTGAATGGGCAAGCTCTGTAGTGCTGCTCACGGTCCTGGTGGGAGGTGCTAGGCCTGAGAAGTAAATAGGATGTGAAGTTTTCTTCAACTTCACCACGGGATTCACCTTACAAGAGGATGTCATGGGGCACATGTTTGTGCTTTGTATTATTTAAGATATCTGCATAAGTTGCTATGAAAGTCTCCTCTGCATGTGAAAGTCTGTTAATACTGCAAGCTACAGAACATATATTTCCCTTTGAGAGCACCTCTGGTGTCCTCCAGCTGATGTGATGAAGTCTTCTCATTCCCAGGCTATTTAAATAGCTCTATTTGTCACAATTCACAGTTTTTAGTATCTGGTGCAGCAGAGTCCCCGTGCAGGTGACAAACAGGAGCATCTCCCATCTCCCAGGGAATGTCTGACCTGCACGATCCCCATCTGTTAATTGTATCCAGGGAAAAGTAGCCTGCAAGCAGAGTGCTCTTTGGTAAGAGCAAAGAGTGCTCTTTGGTGGTCTGTGGTAAATCTGGGATTGCCAGTGTGGGTGTCTGAAACACGGTGACGGGATTGTGCGGCGTACCCTCGTGAGCGCCTGGTGCGGTGCGAGGAGCTGTGGGCTGCAGCGTGCATGGCGACACTGCCCTCTGCCGCACCGCGGGGCCGCGAGCACTCGCGGGCCGGCGGGGTCAGGTGCTACGGAGCTGAGTGGCGCCTGCGCTGCTCCCGTGCTGGCCCTGTGGGAGCGGTGCCTCTGCAGGGCCCCTCTGCTGCCCCTGCAGCGCCGGGGTGCAGCTGCGCTGGGGTTTGCAGGCTCACCTGCCACCTGCTACCACGTCCCCCATGCGCCACCTACCTCACAAGGAGCAGGGCTGGTGGGACGGGCGGTGGGGATGCCCCCAAAGCCAAGCTCTGGTGCAGAGCAGGGGGCCTTTTGCAAGGATTCACACGGTTGCAGGGACACGGTTCCTGCCCAGCTTGTTCCGCGTGGCGCTTGGGAGGGTGGCAATGGGTGCGTGAAGCTGCTGCTCGCGGTTGCAGAGCTTGCAGTGCAGCCCAGCGCGCGGGAGGCTGCGCCGCTGCTCGCAGGCACCGCGGGAGGGCAGGCAGGAGCTGGGGCAGCGGCGCCAAGGCTGCGCCTTGCTCTGCGCTGCGCTCAAAGCTGCCTCAGCCCAGGGAATGATGCTAAAGCCATGGAGAACCTTTCATAGCCGTTTATATCTTCAATCTCTCTTGTCTTGCAGAGAACTGTTGTCAAGTGATGCAATGAAAGACTACAACAGAGCTCGAGTGTACCTGGATGAGAACTATAAATCACAGGAACATTTTACGGTAAATTTCTCTGCTGCATCACATTAATTTGACGTATTGGGATTTTTTTTCCATTCAGTCGTCTGTTTTCCTGCCTGGTGTGTGCTCTCTCCATCATGATGAGGATTGCTTCTTTACTAAGAATATTTACTTAGAACACTGCAAAAATGCTGATTTCACAAGTACATCATTTAAAAATGAGTGGAATGTGACAATTTGGAAAAAAAAAAATCTTATTGTTGCAGGTGTTTGTCTACAAGTTATTTGCTGTGGCTGTTCACCTTCTGGGTGGATCAACATTGCTGCTCGTTTGAGAAAATGCTTTCCTGCCTGGTGCTCTCAGCCAGAGCCAGTTCTGAGCTCAACTGACCATGAGCAGAGATCGGCACTGCAGGGATTTTGTTATGTTTTACATAACTGCTTTGCAGCATTGCTTACTGGGGGCTTGTGAGATGGGCCAGTGGACCAGTGCACGGGTGCTATTTTCGTACATGTGCAAACGGAGCAGGAGTCACTGTCGAGCCAGTGGTTGTACTGTGCCAGGCTGCACCATGCTGTTTGAAGGGCATCTCCTGTCCTGTTCTGGTCACTGCTGCTCGGTGGCACTGGAAGGAAGGACAGATCCTGCAGTGGCGCTTGCTGGTGCCTCCCGTGGGTGCTGCTGCTGTGTGGTGGGCAGTGTCCTGCCCCTGCCCCTTGCGTGGGGCCGGCCAGGCTGGCCGAGCAGCCGCGGGGCGCAGAGCACGGGGCACGGGCTGCAGCGTGGCTGCTCCGTGCCCTGGAGAGCCTGTGCTCTGCAACAGCACCAGGCTCTTCCTTTAGTTGTATGGAAGGAAACCTCAGCGCAGACAGAGAAGCAGGGTGGCAACGGATGGTGCGTCAGTTTAGTGCGTGGCCAAAGGCTAAAATACAGTGCAAATACAAATACTCAGCTAGTCTTCTGGCTCTGCATTTGGAAAGGGATAGAAGTATGTTTGTATTTCATGGTGTTACTAACTGCTTCCTCCGTACTAGCCAGGCAGTATCTGTGCTTTGAAGCCCTACGTGTGCACGGGGAGCTCTCTGAGGAGCTGCTGTTCCCCACATCCCGGCTGCAGGGCTCTCCCCTTCCCGAGCGCTGCAGTCAGGCGGCGCGGAGCAGGGACGAGTCCCTGGCCCTGCTTCCAGAGCCTGGCCCTAGCAGCCCGCGGGAGCAGCGCTGGTGCCGTGGCGCCCGGCGCAGCAGCCGCTGCATGAGGGCTGCAGGAGCAACGATGCAGTGGAGCAAAGACAGAAACGTTGGCCTGGGCATGCGTCTCTCCCCCTAGTCCTGAAAATCTTTGGGAGCTGAATCAGTTTGGTGGGAAAAATGGCAGAGGATAGTGGGATGTTACTTAATCATGCTTTATAATGCCATCACTGGGAACATCCTTTGTACCGGAGGAATATTTTATGTATTCCTCTCGTTTGTTTGCTCTATAGCAGTAGTGGCTTGGAGTCAGAGCCAGAAAATCCCCAAAGAGGGTGGGTGCGAGGCACCTTTGTGTTGAGCTGCCCAGGCTTTCGCCGTGGTCTGCTTGTGTGCATGTGAAGCTCATGGTCTCATATGTAGCTCCTAGGACTGCTGCCTTGAATCCAAGCCTCGTTCCCAGTGTGATGGGCGCTGGCACCACTCAGCTCTGCTGTGCAGCCTGCAGACACCGCTGTTTTAGCAGTGAGTAGCTGTCCGAATGGGGATTTCACCACCATGTTGTGCCCATTTAGGGTAAAGTTTTATTCCTATCTTCAGCCGGGCCCACAAGTACTCGTGCAATGTTTTGCGTCTCCCCGTATCCTCATTAATTCTCTTTCACTGTAAAGTTCTTCAACTTCTGTGTTTTTTTCCATCCCTTCTAAGGCATGGATTTGGCAGCAGATGCTATCCCTAGAATTATTACATTATTACTTCTCTATACTTGAAATACAGAAATTTATCACATACGTTGTTGTAAAGTGCTGTTTTCTGCAGCCACGTACAGGGCCGAGCAGCAGCCGCTGGGAGCCCTTTCCTGCTCCCCACGTTCCCTTTCCTGGCAGCTCCGCAGCATTTCATGCGCGGGGCCCACGCGCCGCTCTGCTCCCTTGCGTCAGTGCTGGCGACCAGCTCCAAGGGAACGCTGTCCATAATGTGTCCGTCACGGTGCAGCCTCCCGGGCGGCACGACGGGCGCGCGTGTTACACGGCCGCTGTCAAATAGAGAGTAGTGCCTTGGTGTAGTGTCCCTCGTGGAGCGGTCTGGCTGCGGAGGCTGCAGGAACTCTGTGTGAGAAGCAGGACAGCTCGTGGCCGGCACGAGCGGTTTGGTATCTGGCATTTTGTCGTTTGCCCAGGGGTTTACATGCACCTAGGAGGGCAGCGAGCCGTGTCGTGCCATGCCGACGCTCACAGCTCTAGCCCTGTTCCCGGCAAGTCTTCTGCTCCAAGGGGATTGAGGCGTGTGATGGATCTTGTCCGACTAGGACCGTGTTGAACAGTGGACAGAAGAGCCCTGGGGGCTGAGCAGGGGCCGCCTGCAGGCTGGGCCTCCTGCAGCCCCAGGCCCCTCCAGCCCAGCGGCACCTCCAGGTCTAGGTCCAAGCCCAGGCTGGACCTGACAATGAAGCTTTGCACACGGCCTTGGGGCTGAGCCCTGCAGGGAGGGCTCTGGCAGGGAGTGTTGGCAACCAAAACGGCTCCAGGGCTGGGAAGGTAGGAAATTCAGTGTGATCGCTGTGATTATTTGTAAGAGTTGCCCATAGACCTCGCTATTAGTAAAGCAAGTCCTTACTTTTGTATTGCTTTTTACAGCTGCTCTTAGCACTTACCTTCTCTGGTAGTTTTACTGTACTCTATTTAGCTCTTACGTGAAATAAAATGTAAGTCTTGATGCCTTTCTGCATAGAGATACTCAAAAATAGTGAGGTTTGATGAACAGTTGTAGATGCCTCTTGTATGGGTTAAATTAACTCTGATGAAGATGCTTGTGCTCTGGAATAAGAGCATCCATGGGGGAGCTGCAGAACCGTCACTGTCCCTCTTCTAGGATGCACATCATGTCTTGATTTCAGCATGCTCTCAACAAATGCATAACTATTTTGATGTTAAAACATCTGAATGCGATCAATGGCAATTGATTACTGTATTACTGTATTACTGTATTACTGTATTACTGTAATTGGCCGGGGACTGGTTTTACTCAGTGTGCTGTATCTGTTGCTTTGTGTGGTATTCCATTAAGGCTTCGTGCCGCCAGCACATGCCTTGCTTTTCCCTCGTTAAAGGAAATGAGGGACTCCCTGCAGAGGTTCAAATGCACCTCCCCTGCGGACCCGAGCTCCAGTGCTCTGCGAGGGCCTCCGTGCAGCCCGAGGTCGCTGCAGCCCCAGCAGAGCGTGGCAGGGCCCACCGCGGGCTCGGAGCTGCTCCGGGTGCTCCAGGTATCTGCTCACTGTGGAACTGGTTGCTGTGCGGTGAGGGAGGAAACTTGATTCTCAGAATAGATTTATTGAAAAAAACCTCACTTATCCAATAGCTTCTCAACCCCTCCTCCATCCCCACACCCCCCAAAAAAGAGGAAAAAAAGAAAAAAAAAGCAAACCTTGAAACAAAAAAATACTGTTGGGCTGTACTTTGGGCTAGTTCCTCCTAGTAAAGTTGAATTCCGTTGTAATTTGTTCATTACGTAGCATATTTTCTTTCCAATTAAAAAGTGAAGGTATTTTGGGAACCTGTGGTTTCTGACACGAGAAAGCAGTGGCTGAGCAGCAACGGCTCCTCTGAAAGGAGCAGCAGTTCAGCATGGCTCTTGTGAGCAGGAGGAAAGCATAAAGCTCCCGACCCACGGGCTCTCCTTTTCGCAGAGTTTGTGTTTTATTAGGACAGTTACTGAAATGAAACTCCCTTGAATAAGCACCGGGAAATGGGCAAGGACAGGTTATGAATGGTGGTGTCCTGCTCCAGCCTCAGCAGGGACGCTGCTTGGAGTGCTTGGAGGGCCGGAGGAGCCGTGGCCGCCCCGCGCGAGCGGCTCTGCTGAGACTGCCTCTGCAGGGACAAGTGCAGGGGTCCCAGCCCTGGGGATGGATTCCTAGCTGGGAGTGTGGGAGGCCTGGCCCGGGGCCGATTCCTAGCCGGGAATGCGGGATCCTGGCCCTCGGGCACACACGGGTCCCCAGGACCCCGTGGCGGCTGCGGTGGCACCGGAGCCGCATGGGGCTGGGAGCGGGAGGGCGGCAGTGACAGAGCGGCCACCCAGGCAGGCGGCTGCATCCCAGCACCTGCGGCGAAGGGAGGCACGAGGGCCGCGGGAATCCTGGTTGCTTTATTGCCTGCAGGCTCCATGCCAGCAGCCTCTGCACGGGAAGGGGCTCCTAGAGTGGGTGGTGCGTGGGGCTGCTCCTGGCTGGATCCCAGGGGCTCGGATCGGGCGCTGGCCTTGCCAGGAACGCACGCCTGGGGGGCTCCAGTGGCAAGGGGTGGCCCCGAAAACAAAGGCAACATTTTATTAAATAAAGTACCTTATTTTACCTTTAAAATGATGTCCTCATTACTTATGGAATAGTAAAGTTAATTTTTGCTAGATTAATGATATTTGAGTAATATTTTTGGTTGAGCTGAGTTCGAATAATTGGCCATTAATTGAAAAAGGAAATTGAATTGAATTTATCTTGTACATAAATCCTGTCATAGTTATTAATGGGTCTTAGAAAATATCTGCCTGTTCCCAGAAATGAATGTTTTACACTGATTCGTCTGAGCTTATTAGCTGTGGCAGTTTAGAGTTTTGTTAAATAAAAAAAAAAGATGATTTAGGAAGAGGGACATAATTGAATTGAACAGAGAGGGAATTCGCATGCCTGATTAGTTCTCAGGCCCCTTTCCATTAGCATTTGTGGAAGTTTGTATTTTTTTGCGGGAATGCGGGTTTTGGCCGGGCGGTGGAGCTGGTGCTCCAGCCTGCGCACTAACCCGGCCCGCGGTTCCGCAGGCTGCCTTGCTGCCGGGCAGCGCTCTGTGCCGCTGTCGCTGCTCTGTGGACACGCTGTGGACGCGCTTTGGACGCACGGCTCGGCAGCAGTTTCCTAGGCCGTTTCCTAGGACCGCATGCAGCTTGTGGCTGCAGGGAGGGCTCCTGGTTATGGTGTCGCCGGAGCCGCCCTCCGTGCGCGGCTTGCGGAAGCAGCCCCTCTGCGGGGAGCCTTTGCCAGATGTTTCCCAGCCTCGCTCCCCGTCTGCTGCACCCTGCGCTCGAGTTTCCTTCTGCCCCTAACCCCGGGCCTCCTCTTTCCCTTCTGCCTTTGTGGGGTTCCCTTTTTGTGGGAGTTCAGGGGAGCCACTGTGCTCTGCAAGGTGAATCCCAGCAGGGATGGGATCCTCCTTCCTCTGTGCTCCTCTCGGAGCGCTGGGACCGTGGCCGGGCTCCCGCAGTCTCCGCGGCTCCCGGAGCTGATCCAGCTCAAACAGCACTCGGGAGCACCGCATGTTTGCGTGCGCGGCCCTGCAGCCACCAAGCATCCCGCCGCGCTGCCCTATACTCTGTTTTCCTATGCTTTTTTTAAACAAATCAATGAGGTCTCTCTTCTTGCTACTCTTGCTGGGAGGCATTTCATGGTTTATCTTTCTCTGCTGTTTTCTGACACATCTGTATGCTGGGATGGGGGATAAATACAAAGAGTTTGCAGGTCAGTAGCCCAATAACACAGCCCTTGGTCAGGTTTAGTTGCTTACATGTGTGTGGGTGCCAAGATAATTAGTTAATGTACATGCGTGGCAGCTTTTTTATATGTAGGATCATTGTACTGTCCTATTAGCCATGGATTGGTAATTTATATGGATTTGTATTTTCTGTGTGCTGTGGATTTTATATTCAGAGATTCCTAGTACAGTGTTATGTACTAGACGGTACCTGTTTTGAAAAAAATGTGATTACTTGTAAATAACTTGTAAATAACAATTACACTTGTCTCAAAAATCCATACATCCAGAAATAGCAAAAATTATATTATAGAGTGTAGTACCTGAGAACAAGGGAAAATTCTAAGCCATAGTTGCAGCTTTTCTAATTGTTTTCATCTTGAAAACAATTAAAACTCTATTTTTAGAGTTTTTTTAGAACTCTATAAACTCTAATTGTCGTGATGACCTCAAATGAGCACAGTGTGGTTGGTGCTCCGCGGCAGGGGTTTCAAGCACCGAACCTTGTATTCATCAGCAGGGAGGTAGGCGTTGAGTTAGCTTGACTGCAGTCATTGGGAATCAGCGTTTGGACGTAGGGAGCTGTGTGTGCATGAAGGAGAGCACCGGGAGTTCTCCTGGGACGTCCCTGCACAGCGGGGGCAGCAGCGGCAGCACGAGGGAGGGCGCGCGCTGCTCTGCGTGTTTCACGGTTAGCACCGCGTTAGCAACGCGGGTTTTGGAAGCATTGCGTAGTTAGGCTGGGAGCTGGCTGCAGGATAGAGGTCTGCAGCTGGAGGGAGAGCGGAGGATCCCGTGGGTGCAGAGGGCCCGTGGTGGCGGTGCCCCGTGCCGGGGCTGCGGCGGGGCGGGGTGGCGAGGCCAGGCCTGCAGCCTGGGGCGCAGAGGGTCCAGGCCATGGCAGAAGGGCAGGGCGGGTGCCCCAAGGGCCGCCCAGCGAGCAGGGCCCCTCGCTGTGCTCTGGCGCCCGCGCGCGCTTGCCGCTCCCCACAAGGGGAACGGTGTTTGCAGCCTGTGCCGTTCCATTGCATCTGCCCGGGAATATGTGATGAGCGTGCGTTCTTAGCCTGGCTTGCCCGGGGCTTATGAAGATGCTGCTGCTGGGCTCGGCGCCTTGGGGGAGTGAGCGGCCTCAGTGCGCGCCCCCGCTCACCGAGTCCGCTTTGGAGTGACTCTGCTCAGTGACTCTGCAGATGTTGCTGAGGCCTCTGTGGCTCCGATGCCGCTCCCCGTGTCTTGTATGACGATTCTCCACTTTTACTTGGTCTTTTCCTCTTGTACGGTACGTAGTACCGTGAGTGACTCTGCCTTGCTGGCAGTCCATGGCGGCGAGCGCTGGCGCATGCGTTGGTGCACACGGTGTACACATTGGTGCACGTGGTGCACACGGTGCACATGTTGGTGCACGCTGCGTGCTCCAAGCAGGTCTGTGCGCCCTGAGCGGGGCCGTGGGGTGGCAGACAAACCCGCTGCGGCGCCACTGCTGGCTTGGGCTCTGCCCCTGCCTGGTGAGGGCTCCGTGTCCGAGGACTGAGCGGGCAAATCTTGCGTGTCCGCGCGGCCGACCCAAGCGGGGCGCTGCGTGTGAGCAGCTCTAGCGCTGCGGTGGCCCCATTAGCAGCTCCTCTCGGGTGCATGTGAGGAATTTTGTTTTTGCAAGTGAAATGTTTGATTTGGAGCGGCATTGAATTTCAGGAAAAGATGTTAGATTGGAAGATGTGAAAATAATCACTTGGGAAATAATGAAATGCTATTTAAGGAACTTGCTAATGTGTTTGCCTGCAGTGTTGGATTAATTCTTAAATAAGAGCAACATGGCTTTCTAGAAAAATAATGGGTTTGCTATTTACTGATATAAACTAATGGGTTTATTAGTGTTTGAAATCATGTTATAATGAAGTATTCATAGCCGAAAAGAAAGTGATACATGGATCTGTTCACTCCCCTTTTACTAACATCGTGTGGCAGTCTGGCTTCGCTGCCCAGCTTCCCTCTTAATAGGCTTTACATTTCAAAAGACATGTAGAAATACATCTAATTATTCCACAATTAAAAACAAATGGGTGGAAGAGAAAGCTGTTTGTTGCATTACAGTTTCTGATATGCTTCTTGAGTTTATCAATCATCGTCTCAAAATATTACTCTTGATCTGAAAAGATGCAAAGCAGCCCAACTTCCAGGGACAATAAATAAATGAATGAAATCCCATCGGCAGCCGCGTGGCCTCGTGGCAGCGGCACGGGCAGCGACGTGGGCCGGCCCGGGGCCCATGAGGTGCGTCCCTGCTGGGGCTGCCTGCTGGGCAGCAGCGCAGCCATCCTGTGGCCAGGACGAGGCAGCGGCAGGAGCTGCTGCGGCAGCGCGAGCAGCCTCTCTGTGCACGGATCCGTCCCAACCTGATGGCGGCGGCCACGGCTCCAGCCCCGCCGCGCGCTCCCTTCTCAAGGAAAATGCATCTCCATGCAGCCTGCGTGCTCGCTGCCTTGCCCTCAGGTGCCACCCGGACACGTTTGCCACTCTTAAATTTCGCGGCGTTTTTCCAAACCCCAAGCAGACCCTCTGACACTGAGGAAGTGTCTCCACTTAGTTTTAGAGGGCTTTCCAAGTGTCTATCGATCAGTGTGCGTTAACGGCACAGAAATAATGTGTCTAATTTAACTGGCCACATGGAGGAGTATAGAAAAAGCATTAGTTATCCCCTGAAAGGCTTGGAACATCGATAGGAGGACATAACATTAATGACTTTCCTATACACGAGCTTCAAAAATGGCTAAATGAGGAAGAAATTACAAATTTATTTTCCTATAATTTTAGCAGTTGTCTTGTTTTACTGCACGGGTAAAGCATTAAGCAATGAAATGTCACCCAAGGAGTATTTTCCTGGTAATTTGTCTGACATGCAAAGCGTATAAAACCAAAGAGAAAAAGATGGAAATGTGGGTTTTATTCATTTTGACAAATTTAGTGATTTTTTTGCTCATGAAGTTTGGCCAAGGGTCTGCTGCCTCTGTCCAAACAGTCTCAAATACTGCTGGTCTCTAAGTGGCTCGAGGTAGCTAGAGCAACATTGTTGTCTCCCATCTGCCCTGAGCACAGATCCCTAATGTTGTGGCGATCTGTTAACATAAATGCATAGCAGGGATGACTTAGGTCTCCATGTATTTTCATTTTTCAAATAAATTGATTAAATACCAGTCTCCAGAAGTGAATCATGCAAGTCCCCAGTTACCACCAGTTCTTTTTTTTTTTTTTTTTTATGCAGTAAAGGAGACTCTTATCTCTTGCCGATGTTTTTGTCCTGTGATCTTTAGGGTGTTGAAGATTTGTTGGGGTAGTGTGTGAACATGAGTTTCAGGCTGTAGATGGGGAGTGCAACAAAGAAGCAAAGAAACAGGGATAGGATAGGAAAAGAGGCTAGGAATGGGAACAGGATTGCCAGCTAGAAGATGTGGACCTGTGACTTGAGCAACCAGGGAGGTGCCTTCAGTTGCCTCCAAGCAACGAAGGCAGCAGAAGAGCAAAACCTTCCACGTGGGCTGCTAAGAAGGAAGTGCATCGACGTGGCCAAGAGGGAGCATGTGGCAACATAATGATGCTGGAAAGGGTAAACCCCTCAGATTGAGGCTCCTATTCAGCTTGTTTTTGGAAATGGGACGCGTGATGACAAGCTAAGCTCTGTGCTTTGGCAGAGTGGGGCTGAATTTGAGTGCACTCAGCACTAAAAGTTCGTAGCTGGAGGTGTGACCGGGTTGATCTGATGCAAACGTCCCCCTCAGGAGGGAACGAGGGTGCCTCGGTGCAGGAGCCTCTTGTGCCCGAAGCACATGGCGGCGGTGGCCGTGGTGGCTGTGGTGACCACGGTGACATCCCTTCCCATGCTGGCTGTCAGTGCCCCCAGGTCCCTGCTGCGCTGCGGGCGCCGGCAGCAACAGGCTGCTCTGGGTGACGCGTGCAGGTGACGCGCGGTGGCTTCGAGGGGCAGTGTGTGGGGCGCCACGGAGCTGAAAGAGATGGCTCCGTGTGCCAGGGTACCCTGCGTATCTGATAGGCATCTCTCATAGCAGCAAGATGCTTTTATAGTTGAAAAACATTTCCTCCAAATACAGAGATACTATAATGGATGAATACAGACCAAGATTTATCTCAAAAACAAAGGGAGAAAAAAAGAAAGAAAATGGTGGCAGAGAGCATTAAGTGCCTGGATTTTAGATACTATCCTGTATTTCCCGTTGATAGAGCAAAACGGCAGGCATTGCTCAGCAGCAGGTGCAGGCGAGGCTGCAGGTGAGGGCGCCAGCCCCACGGTGATGCCTATCTGCGGCGCCTGCCCTGCAGCCCGCGGTGGCGCCGGGGCTCTCGGAGCTGCTCCCCTCATCCTGTGGTGGGGCAGGAGGGCACCCTGAGTGCTGCGAGGGCTTTGGCGTAGCAAGCAATGACGGGGAGGATAACCGTGGGCCTGTTGTTTTCCGTGGTGGGAGCGTGGGCAGAAGAACCAGCGTGCTGTTAACTCATCACCCTGTGTTTGTGGCCTGCTTGTCACCCGTTGGTGTCTCAGTATCGTGTAACTGGATGTCTAAAGCGGTTGTAGAGTAGTTGTATTCGTGGTAGTGGTATTGGTGGTTTTCGGTAGTTGCCCAGTGGTCTCATTCGGTCACGACAGACTGGGAGCTGTGGCAGGACCCTGGCCGTGTCATGTGGCCCGGGACACGGGAGGCTCCAGGCTGCGTCTCCGGACACGCGTCCGTCCAGTCCATCCAGTCCCTTCAGTTTCTGTGGGCAGGCGAGGAAGCTGAAAAGGCGACTGTTGCGTTGCAGGATCATCAGCGAGCGATCTCTTTATGTGCAGATAGCCTCACTGATGGGGTCAACCTGTGGACCTGAATAAACCCCAGCCAGGCTGTGGAGCTGGAGCCAGTGGCGCTTGATTACAGTTCCCAAAGGCTTCTTTGGGGGTTGAGGTCTACCTCCAACTGTGGTGTGGGTTGTTCTCGTTCCCTCCCCCTTCCCATGCAGGTAGCTGACATGAGCCGGCACAGTTTCACTTGCAAAGCGCCCCTGAAACTTCTGCAGAGATTGACGTGGTGTTAGGAGGCTTTCCTTGCACAGTGGCGTCTTGCTCACGGGCTGGTACAACAGCGTGTCTTCATCCTGGCTGGGCAGCAGAAATTATACCTCTGGCAACGACCATCACTTCTGGTCAGGGTAGTGAGGAGAGCGCAGGGGCGGGATCCAGAGGAGGTGCTGTGCAAGGGGTGCATCTCGGCGGTGTCTGGAGCGATCCGTGTCCTGCAGCTCCGCAGCCTCCGCCATCCCCGGGGGCGGTTGCAGCCCGTGCGCTCGTCCTCCTCGGCCCCGTGCTAGGCCTTCCGGGTATCCACGCGAGATCCACGATGCCACGGCTCGGGCACAGCATAGGGCGCAGACTTGGTGACCCCTGATGCTCATGTGGGAGCTGCACCTCTCATCCTTTCACCTGCATCCAAAGTCTTCTCGATTTGATGCTTTGGTTTCCAGCTGATAGAGATGAACAAACACAGGGAGTTGCACAGATTTAGCTGGAGAATAGGGAGCTTTTCCGTGAGGTCGCAGGAAGCTCCTTTCCGGGCAGCATAGCCAAAGCGCAGAGCGCCACGCAGGCGCTTGTGTCAGTTCCTGCCCTCTGCCCTCGCAGCCCTGCACGTGAGAGCAGGCACAGCCACCGGTGTGGGCGCTCTTTCAACATGACCTTTAGCTCTCATGCTTAATTTGCAGAAATAGTCCTGCATTTACTGCCTGGTTAGTATTCTGGAGCATTCCCCAGGAGGATGGGATCATTTGTTACTCTTCCAAGCACAGGACTTCATGAAGGTGGTTTTTTAAGAAACATGGGCTGTTAGACGGTGTTATTTTGACTCTCTACTAGATTCCCCTTTTTCCTCCTCACCTCTGCTGCTGGTTACCAAGAGCCAGTCAAGAAGGAAGTGTGGGAGATCCCGGGAAGTGGTCCTTGTAGACGCTTCCCCTCTGGATGTGCACCTTGTTCCTTAGGAGCTGTCAGTGCTCCTGAGAGCTAAAGTGCAAGGAAAGCACCTGGCCCCGCAGCACCCCGCAGGTGCAGGCGGCGTCGGGGCTGGCACTGAGGTGCCGCACTGCCAGCCCGCTCGTCCTGGGGTGCTGGAGCGGGAGCCTCAGGAGCCCCGGGGTCCCGGGAACACGGGCGAGGGGCTGGGGCAGCGGGAGCCCAACTGTGCCGTGGGGCAGCGCAGGGACCGCAGGCGAGCGCGGCCGTGCAGGGGACGGGAGATCCCCGCGGGCTCCTCCGGCCCGCAGCAGCACTGTGGCCATGACGATGATGTGATATTTATGGAGGACTAGTGAGGCCGAGGCCGTGCGCGCAGCACGGAAGCCGGGGGGCGATGGTGGCCTCGGCGGGCGGCCCCGCGGGCGCCTCCGGCAGGGGCTGTCGGCGCCGCGTGCGCCCCCGGGGCCGCCGTGAAGGTGAAGCTGTCATATCGATCTTTTTAGCGCTAAAATATGAGCCACTTTACCCCACTCCCCGGCGCCACCATGTGAAAAATAATAACTCGGGTCCAAATTAAAAATATTGATCCCGGGAAGGTGCGGAAAGTAAATAAACACCTCGCGAAGTTTTCGGGTCAGCCAAGAAATGGCATTCAGCAATAAATGTGTCGGCATGTCAGAACCCAGGGTTCTTGATCTGCTTTTCCTCCTGGATTGATTTTTCATTACTTACTTCCTAAAAGTGTTGGAATTTGGTTCTCCACCGTTAAATCCCAGTGTTTGGGCGAATTATTTCTTTGGGGCTTATGAGGTGCTCCTAATCCACTCGCTCATTGATTGATTGATTTTTGACTCAATAAACTTGCATTACCCCTGCTTTATTTAAGACTTCCATCATAATTTTTTGTACATTTAGGCTTGACTTTTTTATTTCCCTCTAACAGATGAGCTGACATTGGTCTATCAAACATGTGGGGAAACAATTGCCACAAGGTTAATTTTATTGCTAGCTCCATGCATTTTAAGCAGGTGCCAGGTATTTTGCAGTGCAGGTTGATAAATGGCCCTCGAACAGCTAAGGCATAAGAGCGAGCAGGAGCACGGCGGTAACAACAACTCAGCCCCGCACTGATGCAGCGCCCACACGAGCACTGAGAGGGTCCTTTGGGCTTCACTGCTTTGAGCTCGCGGTGCTGCTGGGCAGCAGTGTCATGAGCGGCTGTGCACGCGCTGCGGCTGCGGAGCCGAAAACCCCGAAAAGGGGGGTTCTTTCACCAACTGATTGGTTTATTTTTCAGTAGCAAAGCATTCTTCAGGAGAGGGAGTATCGATGCTGCTGTCCACTGGCAATTCTGCAGCTGCTTTTTTATGTGGTTGTAAGAACAGCTCTGTGCCCGCGCCACAATTAGCAGTGGTGGATGGAGGGAAGCCCTGAGCGGAGGGAGAGCAGCTCCTTCCATTAATGGGAAGGAGAAGCTGGGTCACCGTTAAAAAGCCCGTTAAGTGATGAGATGTTCCCTGAGCGCTGCCCGTGCGCTCGGTGCTGTCGTGTCCACCTCGCGCCTCGGCAAATCCCCCTGCCCTGGTGCTGCCATTTGGGAGTTCTGCTGCTGGATTTCCAAGCTGTGTCCGGGTAGTTCAAATACAGTAAGCTCCCGTGCTTAATCGTGTCTAGCCCATGGGCACAATCAATTAAAAGGAAAAAGTAAAGCTCCATGAATTATGTGTTGGTAGCAGTGTTGGTTATGAATGCTGTGGTCGCATGGTTATTCTTACTGTGGCTTCTACGTGACGGCAGCATTTCACACGAGGTGGGTTCTGTGGCTCTCAGGCTTGTAAAGCGTGTGCTTTGAAATGCACACGTGCCATCACCCCTGCAGGCAGCTGTCACATGCTGATGTAAGAACGTTTTTATAGGTTTGGGGGTTTAGATAGTGTATTTTTTTGTTTGTTTGTTTTTTGTTTTTCAGTTGTCTCATAATTAAAGTATAGCAGACTAAAGGGTTTTTGGCCCATCAAGGCGAATGTGATATGTGTTGATCCTTGGTGACAAGATCGCTTTTAGGAGCGAGCTTCAGATGTGCGGGTGGGAACTGGGAACTGTCGCAGTTCACCTGGACACGCCTCCGATAGGGCCTCCGAGACGAGGAAAGAGGCCGGCACGTGGTGGTGCTCCTGCGGAATCTTGCTCCAGCATCGGCACCGGCCCTGCTTGCTCCGGTGACTGCGCGGGGGCCGGCTGCGCTGCTGGGTGCTGCCGCGAAGGCAGGGGTGGCTGCAGGCTCCGCTCCCTGCGGTGCTCCTGGCACCAAGGCCGCCCAGCGCCACCGGCACCAGTGTCACAGTGAGCCCAGAGCTTGCTCCTAAATGGGCTGCTCTCATAATAGTGATTTTTAAAGGAAAGGAAACAGGTCTGTTAAATGTAAGAGAAAAAAACAACTGAAAATAGCAAAATCACAGATTCAGATGCTCCTTTAGTAAATATCTTAGGGATGAAGAAGAAGACACTGATCATGGTCTTATCCCTGTCATCCTTTCTCATAACTCTATGTTTATGACTGCGGGGGCATGTTTGATGGCTGTGTTAGTGAGGTAAGACGTTTTCTTTCCGTTTGAAAGTGTTTGCAAGTGGAGAACTGCCCTGAACTCGCATGATTTTGTGGTGGGTCTGTTCTTGCCAGGAATGGGTTTTGCCCGCAGTTTCTATGCGTAGGGACTGGCCACTGTGGGACAAGGTTCCGTCTCACTCACGTCTGCGCTCCTTGGAAGCAGCATCACGAAACGAGCTGGAGCTCTTGGCGTGTAGACTAGCGGCTGGATAATATACGGGTAACATTTTTCAGCAAGGGCTGTCAGAACAATAAATAAGTAAATAAATACACTTAAATTTTGCATTGAAAGTTTCCATGGAGAGGTTACCCAAGCCCCTGTTAAGAATGACTTGCATGCAGCTGGTACTGCCATGGTCCCAAGGGCTGTTCCCATCTTTTTCCACAATCCTATTCCACTTAGGAATTCAGGGGTCAGGAGTGCTGCCGTGCATTTGGCTTTTTTTTTTTTTTTTTTTTTTTTTTTTTTTTTTTTTTTTTNTCAAAACAAATCCTGTATTTCATTGGGAGAAGGGAGAATTTTTGTATTTCGTTAATTCAAATCATCTTAATTCACGATACTCCTAGTTCATTGATGCAGAGAGGCTACGATGCAAGAACATGAGCAGACCCTATAAAGGTTTCTCCTTGCCTTGATCACCTCCCGTTACCCTCTGCAAACTTCTGCTGCTTGTGATGTATGGGGAGAGGGGGAAGCAATTTAACTATTAAGGCTGGCTATGCTCAGTTTGTTTTGATGAAAATCAGAGTTTGGGACAGGTTTTTTTAATTCAATCACTTGTCACTAGACTTTCTTAAAGAGAGGGAAAAAAAATGTAACTGACAGGCTGGCAAAGGTTTGACCAAGCTGAGCAGTGGTTGGACCATACATCAAGGGAAAGGACAAATGTGATTGAGTGCTGTGTCACAACACTGCAAGTGGGAAACAAATATTCTGCAAGAAATCTATTGGTGAGCAAACTGAAAAATTGTTAAGCCCTTAAAGAAGGTGCAGGCTTGTTAGCGTTTTTTGACAGAAAAGCACCAAAGCAGCAAGCATGGAAAGAGCGAGTGAGGGGCTGCGCCGGGCTTTGGGCCGAACCCTCCACTGCGGGTGCCTACCCGAGGAGCCCAGCGGCTCCGCAGCCGCCCCGTCGCCGCCCTGCAGAGCTGCCCCTGCCTGGTGCACGCAGGGCCCCAAAGGCGTCCGGAGTGGGTCCCCAGCTGGAAACACCCTCGCGCTCCTGCCTGCCTTCCCATAGCGCTGATAAAAGCTGGTCGGAGAAATAATGCCTGATACTGTTCTTAGTGCAAAATGAGAAATCATTTTCAAGCGTAGCAATCATGAGAATAAATTGAATATGAATTAGCTTTCACTAATACCATTTTATTTTGCTGCTAACCAATGTGATCTCTAAAAGCTTTTATCAAATGAAAATTTAAAAGCAAGAGGAACTCTCAGCTACCGTCCTCCGTATAGACGCTCTTGACAATCCCAAATGCATCTGCCTGCTGTGGGAGATTTTACTGGTGCTTTCCTTAATGCTAACGCACCAGGAACGGCGGTAATTAATAAGATCTGTTAAGCAAACCTAGGTCAACGCGCATGTGATAAATAGAGCTATTGTATGTGGAAAACAATTAATTTGTTGTTCCATATGGCCTGCTGTCCATTAACATGCCCTATTAATAACACAGAGCAGAAAAGCTCTAATTAAGTGCACCGGGGTTTGAGATTACGTATTCATAGTCTGCATGGGTGATGATCTGGAAGTTTGGCAAAATCCAGTTTTTGGGGCAGGTTTCATGGGGGGATCAGCCTGGTCATCACCACTCATCCCCAACCCACAGCCACCGTTCTCTGTGCTCTGTCCTCAGAAGAGAGGCTGGTCTTGCTCTCTTTTTCTACAAATGCAGTAAAACTTAAGCATCTCCTTGGAGTCAGCCGGCTCTGTTGTTTCCCCTTTTTTGATTACAGGCGCTGTTAATGCAGTTAGTTGTAGAGCAGACACAGCCCCACGTAGTCAGCTCTTGTCCCTGGGGGGTCTTCCGGCCCCGCTGGGCAGGTGGAGCTGCTTGAGCTGCCGTGGGCAGCGGCGGTGCCGTGCTCTGCAGCAGCGGCACTCCAGGGCCCCAGGTACTGCAAAAATAACAAGAACAAATTTCAATTTAATAACCTTGTGAGTGTTTTTTTGGAAAAAGCGATCTCCAGCATGTTTGTGCTCATTGTTTACTGTGATGCAGTTAGATCTTTGTGCCTGCCACTGAAACTGAAATGGAAAATGCCAGAATAAAGCGTGTGAGATGCAAGGGGGGTCCCAAGGCAGCAGTGGCCTTGCGGGGCTGCCTCTCTGCTCGTTCTGCAAAGACAGAAGCACTCAGCTCTGTTTTGATTCAGTGTCTGTAGTTCCTTCATAGCTTCAAGTTTTCTTCGTAAGAGCAGAATGTAATTAGCTCATGGTAATAATTTGCAGGTTTCCAAATTTAAAAATATAAATACCTTTTTGAGTACAGTCCTCCAGTGCTGAACATGGTTGTCTGAATTTTGTTTCAGGAGAAAACTATTTGTAATTAAATTTGGAAGGAAGTTAGGACTCAGGTTTGACCGCTGTTTACTGTCGTTCCTGGTGTTTCAGGAGTTGATGCTGGAGGATCAAGCCTCCTGCATAGGACTTTCACCCCAAAATTCTGCTTGGACTAGAGTTAGTTAATACTTTAAAATAAAAAGTTAACGTTTAGGTAAAGATTTAGTAGTACACTTCTATTTATACTTTCTCTTCATTTTCTCTGCTGTTGCAAGAAGACTTTGGTTACCCTTCTGCATTTCTTCTTTTGGCAGTTCATCTCAGAAATTGTATGATTTGATAGATTTTACCATGAAATACCTGAGATGCAATAGATATTTTAATTGTTCTGAGATATGTTTTTCTTCAGAGTCTGTGGCAATCTGCAGACTGCTTTTTAGAAGCCCTGATTGATGAATCCTGCTGTAATTTAAACTAAAAGTTAATAAGACAGGCCTACACAGATCTCATGCAAGTTATTAGACCCGTAAGGCACTTTAATGTATATCATCTATTATTCAAAGAAGTGCATGCCAAAAATGTTTCATGTGCCCTAATAAAAATTCAATATCATTATTTCAGAGAACTTCAGGAAATGCAAACGGTCAGATACACTAAATTTATGAAAACAATATTCGGTGACAGGAATGCAGATTGAGCGCCTCGCTAGGAACACGCAGGGCTTCGCCTTGACCCGTTTGTGCAGGAATTTGCTGCTCCTTGAGCTTCTGCTTTGAGAAAGGAGTTTTTTCTCTGTTGTTCGATTGCTGAATTAGATCTGTGACATTTGGCGTTTCGCTTTGGCTGTGCGATACAGAATGCGGAACTGCGGTGGTGCCGCGGGATGCGGGCAACGCGGCGGCGGCACCAGCACCAGCGCGTCGGGACGAGCTACAGGCCGCGTCCTTGAGCCGTAGGCGAGGTCTGAGGCTTCTGCTGTGAAAACCTGCAGCAGGTGCCGGGTGGCCGCGTCTCCCGTCCACGCGTGGAGCTTGGCACCCGCGAGCAGGATGGGATGGAACGGGGCGAGCGGAGGGAGCAGGTGCCCTGGGCCCCGAGCTCCATAAACGCTGGCTCTTCTCCCAACAATCACAATCATTGAAGGGCTTTTCAGAAGGCATGGAGCAAATCGGATAAAACAATTACTGCTGTAGCTCGTCCTGCAGCTAAGTGTATTTTTTTATGTGGGTCTTACACGGCGTCTCCTCCCCGTTTTCATCCATTATCGCAATAATTGAGTTTGCAGCCTGAATTAAATTTATCAAATTGCGTTACCCTCCTTTGAAATTGGATCGGGATGCTGGCAGTGGGAGCGGGGAGTTAATCTGCTTTGCTAAAGCCCCTGGTGGCGCGGCGGCGGCAGGATTGAGACGGCTCAAACGTCTCCCTGTCACCCCAGACACCGTGTAATTTCTCCTCAATCCCTTGTGCAAATAATGACATTTGAATCGAGCATTAACAGGCTTAATTACTTTAAAATTGTCATTTTAATTTACACTGATATAGTATTGATCATACAAGCAGAGATTAAGCTGTTCAGTGGAGCAGATGATGGGGAATTAAACATTAAAGGGTCCTCGTGGGGCTGAGAGGCCGCCGGAGAGTGCCAGGAGAGGAATGATATTTCTCCGTAATGAACTGGCGGCATGCAGGGACATGAATCTCTGGCCTCCCGGAAAAGGGGAAATAATGGGGTTTGGGAAGCATTCGCCGGTTATTCATTCGCTGCCATGCACCAATTCTCCAGTGATTCATCCACCTCACCAACATTTATTTATCTAGCAAATTCGGAAGCTCTGACCTTTCCGCTAAGTACATTTAACATCAGGCCCGTTGAAATATTTTAGGTGCAACTTTTCCCAAATATTGGTTATTGTTTCTCATTTATGGGCCGCTCCCCCATGCGCGCGCACCCGTGCGCCTGGCGCGCCGGGAGCCCGGTCACTTCATAAAGGGATGAAGTTAGGTCTTCCCAGCCCTTGACCTCATTTAGTTACAGCCCATTTTCCTCTTTGGTAAACTTGAATTAGAGGTAATTTGGAGCCAGTTGACACAAGCGCGCGTGGAAGATTATGCAGCATCTGATAAAAAATAACACAGCATTTAGCAATAAAAACAAGGGCTAACCTCTGTAAAAATCTGCAGTCTAAAAATGCTGCTCATCTTGTATTCAGTGTGCTTGGAAACTTCAAGAGACATAGGGAATGATTTAAGATAAAAATGTTTATATCGGTGTGTGTGATTCGTCTACTAGTTTGTTTGAAATGTCATTAGGAAAGAAGTAGCTTTAGAATTTACTGTTAAAAATGTCAAAATTAGTTGTGGATGTTAAATGACACAGAATGGGTGTTGTGCTTTCATGTGGAACAATTACTAGTTTTATTTTCTTGGACTAGGAGATTTCTTTTCCCCTTACATTTCAGTTTTATCTGGGAAGAGTAAACACTAGTGTGACAAAACATGCTGTTAGATGAGTCACAATAATTCCAGTTATTACGATTTAAAATAGAGCATCTTCTTTCCCCAAATCGACATTTTCTGATTTAAGGGAGCATAGGGCCAGACAACAGCCGCTGGCTTTGAGCGCTGCATGTTGTCCTGCTGGTAAGTCCGTAAATTCCTGCGGAAATCCTGAAGTTGATGGCCTCTGTGTGTTTGTTAGCTGGACTTCCCTGTGGTGTCGTTGCTCCTGTGGGAAGGGGCTCCCCCGTTGGAGCAATGGAGGGGACTGAGCGGGAGGACTTGAATTGCTGAACTTACGGCTGGGTGTTTTTGGTTGCGGTTCCTCTGTGCGTGGTTTGGTGTCCTGCCTGGCTGCTCACGTGTTCCACAGTTTCTGTTCACAAGCATCCCGGCTCTCGGTGGGGATTTTAGAGCGGCAGCAATTCCCGGCCTGCTGGTGCAGTGCGGCCACGCTCATGGCCAAGGGCACCAGGAGCCGTCCCGCGCCTGCTGTGCCTGGGCCTTGGCCTTGGCCTGGGCCTTGGCCTGGGCCTTGGTTGTGGCCTTGACCGTGGCCATGGCTGCCCCTGGAGCCCGCTGCCACCGGCGGTCCAGGTCACGGCACGGAGCAGAACCCCGGGGCGCTGGCTGCCGCCCGCGGGCCAGTCACAGTGCGGTGCCTCTGCCGTGCCGCCGGTCGGACTGTTAGGTCGCTGTGATGAACATGGTGACTCTGCCCGGCGCAACCCTGTTAACCTGGGTTGCCTCCCTGCTCCTGGCTTCCAGCATCCCTGTTTCTACACACAAACCTTCCTCCGAGGCCCCCTGTAAATGGGTCCTTGATGCACTGGGCTGCCTTAAGTGAATTTTGACATTTGTCCTTTTTTTGAACCCTTCTGATATTAAAGATTTTTTTTTTTTGCTGTTTGCATGTATTTTATAATGTCAGACAGCTGATTAACTAATTAGCTGTCTCTTAAGCTTAAACCATCAAGGTGGAGGGAGGCCAACTAATGCAGCTCCCATGACAACTCAAACGTCTGGTATTCGTGCAGGTAAAAGTCCTCAGGTGTTTTATTTACTACAGGTACGAGGGTATGCGTGCCATGAATCCCCGGTTTTGTAGCAAGTCATATGACACTAAGGGTTTGTTTAATTATTGTCTTTGGTTTAATTCAGGTTGTTTTAGAAAACAAAACAGCATGGCTCCCACAGCACAGTTAGGATTGAAGGACTTTAATTCTGGCATAATTCTGGCAAATTACTAAACATTACAATCTATCCGTTGGCAGCAGCACTAAATCAGTGACCTGTCAAAAGCCAAGCAGGTTTTGTTGCAATTAAGTTATGTGCTGGTTTTATTTAAAGACCTGTTCCTTGCGGTTGTACAGGTGTATTTTTCACATTCAGGATTAAAGTTGTCCTGTTGAATCCACTTCCCTAAAGGACCCCAAAGGACCGAATGGGAATAGAAGAGGGCGGTCGCTCTGCAGAGCCGCTGCTGATGCCGTGTGTCGCTGCACTCCCTGTGCCGCATGGGAGACGCTTGGGGACGCTCCCAGGAACAGCCGGTTGTTCCGCCCCGGGGAGCCCCGCGCTGCTTCCGGGAGCACCACGCGCACGTCTGCCCTCCGCTGCTGTCCCAGCAGCGGGACGTGGGCGCCGCGCGTGGAGCCTGTCCCCTTCCTCCCCTGCCACCGCTGTGTGGCTGCCCGCTGGCTCCGGGAGGGCTCGCCACTCTGCTAGATGAGTTTGCATTTGCAGGCAGGAGCTGAGGTAGCAGCTCCTGGTGAGAGAGACCCTAATAATCTGTCGCTGTGACTGCGAGAAAAAATCGCCGTGTCCAAATCCTGGTTTGCGTGATTACAGAACAGTAAATACAAACTGCACGAGGGTTGGAGCCGCAGCGCGTTTCCCGGCCTCCAGAGAGGAACTTGACAGGGGTTTACAGGGCTTTACTCTGCGCCATAGAAAAGGGAGATTTTTGCGCTTCTAAGTTTCGTCTTTGGTTTTCTGATAAAAGGTTTGTGTCAGAAAAAAAGTCATAGTCTCAGAAAATGCATTCCTGAGGATCTCATGCAAGCCCCTCCTCTGAATGAGGGCCTGTTTTGGCAATTCTGGGACTAAGTCTTGGGGCTGCTTCCAGGAGGGCTGTCACTTGTCGTTTGCTTCTGCCAAAGTGGTGCATTGGTGAAAAATGCAAGTATATCCAGCAGTGGGAAAATCCAGGCTTTCTCTAAAATTCTCATTGACTTCTGTTCAGATTTTCTGTAGAATTACTAAGAATTTGCATTTTGGTGTGGTGCATCTTGGGAAAAGTCCACTGTATTGTGTAGTATGGAGCAAGAAATCTGTGCAATTAGCCCCTTTTACATTCATAAACATCCTTTTAATTACAGGAATTATTATAAACCTCAGCATTCTGCAAAGAGATATTTCAGAGAAGGGGAAAATTTAAATTCCCTCTATGCAAAATGACCTGGGAAGTTATTTCTAATGTGCTAGAGTCTTAATGATGAGAAATGCACTCTCCTGACCAAGGAAGGAGGCGGTGAGAATATCAAGTGACTCCTGACAGCTGAACAGAATTCCAGGATGGTTGGAATACCACTTTCAACATGTTTTGTTCCTTTAATTTTTAACTGCAGAGAAACTTAAAAGATGGAAAAAGAAATTTGCTTCAGAATTACTTCAGAATCTCTTAATAACATCTTTAGACTCGAATTCTAAAGGCAGTGCACGTTATGGTTAAAGACAAGTCCTTTGGGTCTGCCTTACAGGCATTTCTCAATGTGAAAACTGTATAGACTATATAGAGATAATATATATCTAAAATAAAAGATTTCTGAATTTCTTAGCAAAATGTGAATGAGGCATAAACTTCTGTTCTAGGATTAAGATTTAAGTTTCTGTCAACTTGGGTCAATGTTTGAGGTTGCTGAAGTGTTTGAATCATTGAACTTTAAGACTGCATTTATCACAGCTTCCTAGACTAATATGAATTTCTTCCCATTAAGTCAATAAGCCTGGTTACATCAGACAGCAGTTCTGTCTAGAAACTAAGATTAATGTCTATCATAAAACTGACATAAATAGACAACTTGTTTGATTTATATAGACTATTTTTATCTTCTCAGTTTAAGAAAGAATTCAAGTTATTTTATCAATAGAGATTCTCTTCCTCACTTTTACTACACGTTCCTCTCAGGCGATGGCTGTCTTGAGTTCAAGGATGAGAGCCCATAGGAAGAGCATTCACCTGGAGGTGGCTGCCGGGGAAACTCACTCTTGGATATTTTTCCCTTCTTGGAAAGAGTGTGGATTTTGAGTTTTATAATTTATTTCTAATTCACTCTCATTTATGTGCTTCTGTTTTCCGTGGGAAGTATATTCCTGGTTTTAGTTCAGTTGTAAAAACGCGGTGCGAAGCTCGATGGGTGCCTGGTGCCCCCGCACCGCAGCTGAGGCGTCTCGTAGCCGCGGTGCCCGGCCATGCACAGTGCAAGGGAGCATCCCTCACAGCGGGGGCCTTCAGACACCTCCGCGTTGCACTGATCACACACCCTGAACCGATTCCAGTGAAAACTGCAGTAAAGGTCGGAGGCTCTCGGCTCTAATCTCTTACACTATATTTAAGCAAATTTCACATGATCAGAAATCACATTACAGAGCCCTGACCTTTGTTTCTACAGGCTTCTTTCCGTTCTGGTGGAATAATTTCACAAAATGTTTTATTATGTTACGCTTTTCCTGAAATGCCTACAATATTGCAGCTTCACAACATACTTGAAACTGGAAAACGATGATCATATGTTGGTGATGGCAGCTGGACTAAAAGTAGGATGTGGATAAGGCAGTGGAAACACTTCAGATAGCTCGTCACTGGTCTGCTCAGCTCTGGCTTCCACGGCTTGTTCTGTGGAGAGTTTCCTCTGGTGCTTCTGTCCTGATTTTCATCCTTTTTTTTTAGGAAAAGAAAGGCAGGTATGGGATTCAAGTGCTGTCTCTGTAGTGTAAAAAAAGAGCATATTAGGCCTTCGACCATTTTTTTTTTGTTATTGTTTCTAGCACATCTCCTTTGTTTCAGACATTTGGGGATGTTGAGGCAAAAGAAGTGTTCCGAGCTTTGCAGTTTGTTTTCTGTGTTTCGTTTTGGTGACGTAGTTTCCTCTATGGCCTGTCAGAATTTAAAAAGAAAAAATGTTCTTGTCTGACATCAGAGCGATGGAGCCTGTGCGTAACATAATCCTCTCTCATGTGTTTCCCCGAAGCAAGCTAAACATTTTGAATCGTAATTAACCAGGAAAAAGCTCTTTTGGGAGGGCAATTAGCTCCGCGCAGCAGACAACATAAGTGCAGGTGTTCGTGCAATTTGAGATGCAGAGCTGTCGCTTTTGGACTACGCAGTTTAAGAAGGGGCAGTTTTGTCTTTATTGGGACCAGTGCAGCAGTTTCTGGTGTGTGCCTGTGTCCCAGGCTCTGGAGCTCCCTGCGTCGGAGCCGGGCCCGAGCCCCGAGCTGGGACTGGGCACCGCGGCTCCCTGCGGCTGCTGCGGAAACCGGCGCGTGAGCGGGGCAGTTGCACACACAAAATGTACCACGTTATTGAAATTTTAGGAATCGATTAAAGCTTTTCGGTAATTGTCCGCAGACAGCGAGTGCTCCAGATGAGTGACAGCAGGCAATTTGTAAACGGCTTAGGTTCATTGTTGGCCATCTCTTAGAATTGATTGTGCTTTAATTAACTTATATCTATCATGCATGTAATATGATTCCCAATAAAAATTACAGAGTTTTAATTGAAATTGAAAAGTTCTGAAAGGTAGGAATATAAATAATGCATATTTTATATGCGCATACTCAAACTTGCATGCACTTTTTGAAGAGATTTTAATAACAATGCTGGATTTCTACATGATTTAATTATCAAGAGACTTCACTGAGTATTTAGATTAGAAGAATATAATTTAGTTTATTTCATAATTAAAAGCTTTACATCTTTATGTCCTTATTGAATTGTCAATACTATTTAATGAGTTTCAATTTGCAAAAGATAGATTAGTGAAAGTATCCCTTCTGAATAATTAAATGCAGCCTTATTGGAAACAAGACTACTTGAAGGAAATGCTGAGCACTTCTTAAAATAAATTATTGGGAAGTGTTACTCCTAAATGTACAAGAAGAAATGCAAGGGTGACAGCAGGCATGAAATTTTTACATACCTTTTGGTAAATAATTACAGAAAAGCAATTTTATTTTCAGTAATTTAGAATTTCTATATGATCAACAAATCAAATATGTTGGATTTATATTTTCAATTATATAT